>JAHLMG010000001.1:3600000-4168008 GCA_019914985.1 Auriscalpium microsporum
CCTTGGACAGGTCGGCCTGGCGCTACTTCTTGGTCGACGTCGGCGCGAGCCCGTCTGCGCCCTCGCCTGCGTCGCCCAGCGCCAGTTTGCGGTCCTCGCAGCACTTGCGGCGGAACAGGATGAACGCGTTCTCGGGCCGCCTGATGTAGTCGTCGTCGCCCCGATCAAGATGTTATAATGGCAGGTCTCCGACCGTCTGCTTTGTACACGCTCCGGGCCGTACATCAGCGTCACATCTGAAGAGGCGTACCGCATCATGCCGATCCTCGCATACCGTTGTTTTCTCATGCCGTTATCCTCATACGCTGCTGCCAATAGCTGTGCAGACAAAATTCATCTCAAAATTCATCTCTAAGCCTATGTCAGGCTCTGTCGATTTATTTCATGTCGATGGATCTGACAGCACTTACACGTTGTCCTTGCATTGTCCCGAAGGAACCGTATTGCCATGCTGTGCATTGGTTCTCTTCAGGCTAGTATTTACGTTTTACCTGGCGGTTGAAAATTGCAGTACACTACAGAAGGACTCACACTCGAGCCCGAAGGTGAAATAATCCATCAATTGCCGACACTCGCGGTTGCCGCAAAGGGGGCATGGGCCCGAGAAGTGACAACGCAGATTATCGTGCAAGTCGTCTACTATCTGCATGGTGCGCGCTATATACAACATCATCGGTTCTTACAACGCCTCAGGATTGCCCAAGAAATTCTCCACTCCATTCCCCCGTCGCCTTCTGCTGCCTTTTTCGCACTCGCATCTACTGCCCTTGCGCCATCCCACCGCCCCTCCTCGGCCCTACTCCCATCTGTATGTCTCCCAATCCTAACTCTTCATCGCGAATAACCCTCCTGACGCGCAGCAGAGCTAGCAACGACGCCAGGGTCGATTGCACCCTGGCGCGAAGCTGAGAGAAGCCGCTCCCGGCCGCGCTGCCTATCGTGTCGGCGACGGACGCGTCGGCCCCGTCCTGCACGACACTGATCGACTCGGTGGAATGAGACCGTGCTCAACACTCACCGAATGCGCCTGCGCCTGAACCATCCCGGCCTCTTCGTTTGGCCTGTAGTACGCGACTTGTACGGCCGGCAACTGGGGGCGTCCATCACCTCGGCGAAGAAACTACGGAGCAAACTTAGCACTCACCGACGCCGCCTGCTCCAGAAGTTCCAGATCGCACTGTCGATGTGATTGTGAGTTGACCGACTGCGCTGTGAAAGCTCTACTCACTGTGCCTTCCACCGCTCGCTCATCCGGCGTCGACTGTTCGCAGCGATTCGCCGACGCCACCTGCTCGAGGCCGGCCTGCTGCTGCTGTCGCCATAGTCGCCGATGCATCTGTCAGCTCGGCGAACGGACAAGGCGCAGCATCGGGGCTCACCATTGTTGCACCCGCATCATCCCCGCGTTGGCCTTGTAGAACCGTGTGCTCAGGTGTGGAAGGGCGCTCGGGACCCGGCGGCCCATGAGGTGCGTTGCTTTGAGCATAGTAGTTGATGTACGCCGTCTCAATTTGCTCGATGATGATGGTCATGATGGTGAGGAGTGTCGAAGAAAAGGAATAGGAAATGTTTGAGGCCAGGGAGACGCTGTAGAGCAGCGGCGCGACGGTAGACGGAGGCGCGATGTAACAAGCGCGCGATTCATAGAGCGCTGATATCGCGTCACGTGACTCCCTCGGAATTCCTCCCGACCCTTCGTCCTATAATCCACGCATTGAACGGTGCCCTTAAGGCTGAATACATCTTTATATAACGATGAAAAGGGCTCAGAATTATGATTTTGTTTCGTACTTAGTACCAGACAGCGAGCCGTGGGCGACGTGAGCAGGCAGCACCGCCACCGGTGCGCGCGGTCACGCCGCGGTCGCATCGGCGGCTCCCCTAGAGCCAAGCTAGTAGATCTGGGCCCTGGCTCAGCTTATGTCCATAATGGGCATCGCGAGCGGAGCCGTTGGCTTCGCCAAGACCCAAGCCACACTGGCAGCTAGCCACGATGTGGGCATGGCTCGACCTGGCTCCCGCCCGTCCAAATCGGGATAGCTGCGGCATAGCCGAGCTGATCCGAGCCAATCCGAGCCATGGCAACACTAGGGCTGGTCATTTAGGTCGACATTTTGGGTTATTTATTTGCTTTGTTTTCACTCCACGGGGCGTTGGGCCCAGCACTGACCAGTCCAGTTCTTGCATCTGTTATGACGTGGTGCGCGTAGAGTTACTACACATGCTTGCTCACACAAGCCGATTCCCCAATACTGATTCAACGTAGGCACATATATCATTCCTTCTCGCCAATTGCATCACCTATATCTACATACACATCTACAGTACGCGAATAATGACTGACCCTAGCCATCGTGACACTTCTTCTGATGTGCGTGAGTGAGTGAACAGTTCCATCAGGTTTTCACCGCAGGTTATGTATGTGCCCGACGGATCGCACTCAGCCGACGGACTGCTTTCTGGCGGGCCGCGCTGTATACGTGGGAGGTTTGCCGTCCGACGGAAAGTTGGCCACACTGCCAGCATGGCACCTTTCTTCAACAAAAGGCCAAAAACTGGGTTAATTGCTGTTTTACATGCATTCAACATGTCTCTAACAGAAGTAGGTTGAATAGTAAGTTGTTTGAAGTTAAAGTTTCCTGCCGCGGGGTGAATTATTGGTTGAAAACAGGCTTAATTGACGGAAAATTCTAACCTTAAACAACATATTTTCAACCTGTTTCGGGAAAATATATATTGAATAATATTTAGAACAGCAATCAACCTAGTTTTCAACATTTTCCGCGCGAGAAAGTTGCCCATGCTAGTGGAAATACCGCGCGGCCGCACCAACGTTCTCAACATCAACCTTTGAGTGGCCCCCCGGCAGCAGGCTCAAGCGCTCAAGTTCCGGGGTGGTCTCGAATGTCTTTGACATTCGCGCAACGTGCCTGGGTGCGAGACAGGCTTTGTCCGCTTGTTCAACGCGTCTGGCTTGCGCTCTTGCAGGCCAGCTGAGCTCAGTGGCGTGCCAGCCGTGCCAACCAGGGGCCATGCCTTGACCTTGCGTTCTCCTCGCCGCTATGTTTGACTTGCGGAACGCACAGCCGAAGACTCCTCGTGCCCTGGCAGGAGGCCGCATGCTTGCCCACCAGTCACTTGCGGCCGGCCACACACGCCTCCATTGTGCTTTGTGCTACACCCTTTCTCACACCGCTTTGACTCTCGCTGTGGAATATATAATCTCTGCTACTGCGCTGAGCTCCTCTTTCTTCTCAAGCGCAATCTGCGTCGAGACACATGTTCTTCCCCACCCCTGTCCCGACTACCCCAACTACCCCTTCCACTTCGAAGGGACCTGGATGGCGTAAACCCGTGCCTCAGTTTATACCCTCCCCGCCTGTCGAGGCTGGTGTGCAGGATCCTCCTTCGGAGGCTGGAGGAAGGATTTCCTCGAGTGGCTCGACGCAGGACGACATGCCACCGGTGCGCAGTCCATGGTACCACATCATTGCTTTCGACTGATGCACCGCAGCTTCCGCAAGACTGGCGGCAAGCGCTGGACCGCGCCTTCAGATCCACTGACTCGGTTGCCCAGACCGGTGCCGGGAGCTTGCCGGAGCAAATGAGAGAGACAGTCTCTTCGCCGACTACTGTGAGGTTGTTTAGACGTGATCAGCAAGCAATTGTATCATTGATGTGCAAGAGCAGGTCCAGTTTTTGAACGATCCCTATGCGAATTCTTCTCGTTCCCAATTGTCGCGCAAGGGCTCCATGGTAAGCCTCCCGGTCACCGAGGATCGTATCCTAATTAACCCAGAACCCAGCCCTATCGACCGCCGACACCTCCTCTCCCGTCTGCGAGTCGTCCAAAGTCATTTACCACTCCTAAAGCAGTCGAAGCTAGGCCGTCGCTCCCATATCGCATGGTGACTACAGAGCCTTTATCCTTTCGCTGCACCTTTTGACCTGGCCTCCGCAGATCTACCCCGATCCTCCCTCAGTGTATATGAAGGACTCTTCGCAAGATCTGCGTAGTAAGGCGAGCACTGTCGCGAGCATGCATGCGCCTACCTCAGTCACCGCGCATGCCAGCGTTCGGTCTATGTCCATGGGATCGGACCATAAGACTGCGGTGGCCTCGAGTGCTGGCGACAGATCCTCGTGGTACCTTCCTGGACCGTGGCAAGCTGAGTGGGATCGCCCTCAGAAGGAGGACGAGCAGAAGGAACTCGGCTCCAATCGCCAGCAGGGACTGCCGATGCACTTTATTCCAGCCGCCGCCCTGAAGAAGAATCGCAGCCGATCGTGCTCCGCTGTGCTCTGGGGAAGCATGGCTAGGGTCGGGCGTGTGCTTTTGTGGCCCTTCCGTAGGTCCGGTGTCTGAAGAAGAGCTTTAGCACAAACACAAACATTCTTGTATCTTTATCGAGTGTATTGCTATTGATATACACGTGACGCGTGAACAGTTGGCGCGCAAGTACTCCATCGAGCGCATCAGCCTCGCCAGTCCCGCTACCATGTCAAGTTAGAAACACACCCTACCATTTCCTGCATCCTTCATCTTACCATTCGCATGGCCGACGAACATGGCCCCCGCAAACGCGACATATTCGACGGTAGCGTTTCTGGCGCCCAAGAACGCCCTTTCATCCCACGTCTCCGCTCCGACGCCAGTACCTCGTTCCATCCGCTACCTAGGAATCTCGTCGAGTTCAGGGAGGCGGAGGGGCGGGAGAACCGCAAACAGCGCCTCCGAACACTCTGGCACAGGTTGCCCCCGGTGGACCAGACCCCGCCCGACGCAGACGACGTTGTCGCCGCGATAGCGTCCAGGCATAATATCACCCTCTCCCTGACCCCGGAGCGAGCACGCAAGATTCGGAGGGAGTACGAGCGCGAGCTGGCGGGTAGCTGCCCGTCGAAAGAACCGTCCGGTCGCATAAGCTGGAAGGACTTTGTCAAGTACGCTGAGTCGAAGGAAGTTGGTGTGTGCCCTCTCTTTCTGTTGAAGAGCTGGATGTGTGCTCATGGCTATGCGCAGAACTATGGCATACTTTCCATGACGAGCTCGATCTCGACAATAATGGCCATCTAGACGCGGAGGAGCTTGCTGTGGCTCTCCAGAAAGCAGGTAATGTCGCCGTTGTTCGCCCACCGCCAGCGGAACAACTCACTTTTTAATCCCAAGGCATAACATTATCACCATCCACTTTATCTGACTTCATGACGTATCTCACCGCATCTCCTCATTCCCATTCAATCAGCTTCGCCGAGTTCCGCGACTTCTTGCTTCTTTTGCCTAGAAAGGTCTCGACGGTCGAGATATACCAGTTTTACGAGGTGCGAAAGTTCCTCGGCGATGACGGGCGGGGGGCTGCCCGCGTCACTATGGAAGGTCGGCACTGAGAATTGTGCCAAGTACGCTATAGACTTACCTTGCACTAGGGGACGTCAGTTTGAGTGCCGAGGACAAACCTCCAAATGACATCATGTATCGCCCTCTGTCCGCACCCTCCGGAGAGCATGCCCTAGAGGTCGATGACGAGGTGGGATTCGACGATGACTTCGAGACACCCGAGGAACATCATTGGTTGGACGGCCACATGGCTATCAAATTTTTGGCAGCGGGAGGTGTCGCAGGAGCAGGCGAGTCCCTTCGTTGCGCTGCCATGTTGAATGTACTCAATGGTATTTGCTCGTCGTAGTATCGCGGACGTGCACGGCACCGTTCGACCGTCTAAAGATATTTCTCATCACCCGACCGCCAGACCTCGGGGGAAGTGCACTGCAGCCACAAGTTTACACCCGGGGGCTGAAAGCTATTGGCTCTGCCATCGCCAAAATCTACGCAGAGGGCGGAGTGGCTGCCTTCTGGGTCGGAAATGGTCTCTCCGTCGCCAAGATCTTGCCTGAATCCGCGATCAAGTTCATGACATACGAGTCCTCGGTTAGCAGAGCTCTAATCCAAGCCACGTTCACACGTCACTGACCGGGATATTGTTATAAGAAAAGGATGTTTGCACAGTATGTAGATCGCGTAGAGGACCCACGAGAGATTAGTGGGACCAGTCGTTTTATGTCCGGTGGCCTAGGGGGCATCACGGCTCAGCTCAGTGCGTCTATTACAGTATACCACTTTTGAATTGGCCATTAAATTCGCGACTCAGGCATATACCCCATTGAGACCCTGAAGGTCCGCATACGCCGGCAACCACTGTCATGACCAGATTCTGACCATAGCATTGTTTAGACACAAATGATGAGCAGTGCGGGTGAGCCTCGGCGTTCACTAGTGAACGCAGCGCAGCGATTATGGGCTCTCGGCGGGCTCAGAGCATACTATCGCGGTCTTGGGGTGCGTTTTGGTTTTTTGTGGCTAACTACACCTAGCCTAATCTCGTTTGACAGGCGGGGTTATTGGGTGTATTTCCGTAAGGCAAACCTCGGCGTGTCCTTGATCATGCTTACGGATGGGGCATCATTGCAGGTACTCCGCCATCGACATGAGCACATTCGAGGCTCTCAAGCTCGCCTACCTGCGCTCTACTGGCAAAGACGAACCTGGTGTGCTCGCCTTGCTGGCTTTCGGCAGCGTCTCGGGGAGCGTTGGAGCGACAAGTGTCTACCCTCTCAACCTTGTGCGGACGCGGCTGCAGGCCTCCGGATCTTCAGGACATCCGCAGCGTTATACCGGCATTCGGGACGTAGCCATCAAGACGTATGAGCGAGAGGGATGGCGTGGGTTCTACCGCGGACTCATACCTACGCTTGCTAAGGTAAGTAAGCGTTGAGTATTTTATTGCTGAACGAAACTGATGACGTCTCGTCTGTGATTCAAGGTCATCCCGGCTGTCTCTATATCATATGTGGTGTATGAACAGAGTAAACGGAAGTACGTGGGTGGTGGCTGTCTTCCGCGTGTTCGAAACTGACCTTGCTTGCTCCCTGGTCAGGCTTGGCGTCTAGTTTGCATCAATTTACCTTATAATCTACCGTAGATGATCTCCATTACTATGGGTCCATTGTACCTTTACCATCACGCTGTACATGCACGTATGTCAATTTTGAGGACTTCAAGTTTCAGTTAAGTACTCGAGTCGTAGCTTACTAACATTCGGACGCCGCGTCACTCACTTGCGGTCCCTTCTTCCTCCCCTCACTCGTTCAACTTGCAGAATATCATGGAGTACCGCCCTCGTTACCCTCAGCCATTCACGCTTGAGGAAGTCATGAAGCTCGATGTCCCAGTCATCACTGATGGTTCGGTCTTACTACGATCTCTTGAGCGCTAGCATTCGTGGGTGACGCAGCGTACATCTAGAGATTGCCCGGCTACAGAATTCGCTGCAGCACCTCCGTAAGACTCAGAACGAACTGCGGCAATATGTAAAAGGCGAAGCTGCGCAGTCGGATCCGGTCCTCGTACAGGCGTTGGAAGAGAACGACAGCACCATGTCAGTCGAGCGGTATAGTCGTCGCAGAACCGCTGACGATCACGCTGTCAGTGCATCTCAAGAGGAGCGTATCAGCATGCTCAATCTTGCACTGGTCGACAAAGGCATCATCGGGTCTAGCGGGCACTATGAGCTGCGCCAGGCCCCATCTGCGCCACATCCAGCGGGCTCTGTCTTTGCTTCCACAGAAGATGCGATGGACGAGGATGGTGGAGTAATACTGTAGCGTTTTGATCGTTCTGTAGCGATGTACGGCTACTCTCGACGCTCGCGTCGTCGCGTGGCAAATATCCACGATGATTGACATTGTACACAGGCATATGTTACAAAGTGCGATGTTACAAAGTGCGGGCGGAACATGGGCCACGGCATGGAAGCTCCAAGACAACAGGCAACAGTGCGATTCACAGAAGAGGCAGGTCCAGTCACAAAGAGGGCACTCAGACGGAGAACAGCCAGAGATCTACTTGGCATTGCGGCGGGGGCGGCGAGGTTTGACGGTACTCTGATCGATGACGACCTATTTGGGGCCGGTCCCGTCAGTGCCTACGACGAGTCCGCCAGCACTGACCTTTTTGGCATCGACCGAGCGAGCATCTGGCTTCTTGCTTGCTTTCTATCCCCGGATCCGTGTCATGCCAGCTCAAGCGCCCATCCGACGACCACATACCAGACGCCGCGCAGGTCGCTCTTCCTCCACTTCTTCAATGCTGTCCGCTCCTTCGGCCTGGGCCGCGGTGTTGACAGCGAGGGGACGATTGTGCTTGCCCAAGCTGTGGAGAGAGGGACCGGCTGTTATATCTTCGAAGTCAGCGATCTCGTCAGAATCGTTGGTTGCAAGCCTGGTGAAGGTCCCCCGGCCAGTCCACTTGACGGGAGAGGGAGCCGGGAGAGCGGGAGCCGGTGGAGGGGTCGTGTACTTGGCTTGGGTTTCTCCGGTGGATACCACGGCGGCGGCAGAGATGACTGTCGAGCGACTGGGAGCTGCGCGGGTGCGTGTGGATGCTGCATCATTGGGTGACTGGCGCGGTATAAGACAGTTAGAAGCGGCGGCAAAAATAGATACTCCTACTGCTTCGTCGCTATCCGGAGCCTGGGATAGCCGCGGGGGAGAGGTAGGCGGTATACTAGAGTTGGCATAGCGAGCCAAATTGATGATCGATTGCCCTTCCGATTTGGCCACAGGCTTCTGTCCACAAGCTTCAACATGTATGCGCCATGGAAGTCGACCAAGCTCTCGTTTACCTGAGCCTCCGTTTTCAGGTGGCGAGCAAGATGCTTTTCCAAAAGCGTGACCTTTTTTTCAAGGCCCGTGATTGTGTTGCCCCTCTGCAACCAATAAAGACTCCGATAGCAGGTCAGGAAGTCGCCAACTCACGCGTCTGAGCTCATTTTGTTTCTCTGCGAGCTCTTTCTTGTGGGTTGATTGCAGATCCTCGTGCAACGCGTCTACGAAAGTTTTCTCCTCGTCGGTCTGACGACGTCATTTCAGAGACATGCGAACGATGCCAGCGTCGACCACGCACCAAGGTATTGGTCTTGTACCTCTCGCTGATGGACTTCCCGGGCTCAGTCAAATGGGCGTTCTGTGCCTCCAGCGCACGAATCCGGGTTGAAAGTTCGTTGATATCCATCTCGCATCGGGAAGCCACCGCTTTGCTGGCATCAAGCTGCGTCTGTATCGTATGCTTGTCCTCGTGCGCCTGTGAGAGCCGTTCTCGCAGCTCTTCGCACTCTTTGTGTAAAATTGTGTGAGCGTGCTCAGTCTGGAGCATTCTTTCTTGCGCGTGAAGAAGGTTGGCTTGTGCACTGTCTCGCTCCGATTTGAGACGCTCTTCGCAGTCGACCTGGATCTTGGCAAGCAAGTCTTGCTCACGCTGGATCCGTCGTTGCGCCTCTTCGAAGCGGCTCTGCAAGGATGAGTTTCGTTCCTGTAGAACAACGAGGTCCCTCTGCAGCTTTCCCGTTTCAGCCTCCAAGTTTGTCTAAGTAGTCATACGGTCAAACTGCGTTTCTGACCCGTAGACAAAGACACATACAGCGAAGGCTCTTTCTGCATTGATCAGGCGTTCCTAGCTAGATATGAGGAACAATTTGAAGGAAGGGCCGGAGCTTTATACCTGCATGTCGCCGTGCGATTCTCTGATAAGTTTCAAGGTCGCCGCTTGGTCGTCAAAGCGCTCTTGCAGTGCTTGGGAGCGCATCTGCGCTTGGTGTGATCTACAGGAACAACGATCGGAGTCATCAAGGAACAAGCCGGATGAGAGCCGACCTGTCTTTGTGTAGCATGCCATCATCCACGGCCTCCTTGAGGGCAACCTGAAGAGTGGCCACCTTTTGGAGGCTGCCTGTCTTTTCGGCGGTAAGGTGATTGATGTGATCGATATTTGCTTGCTCGCGGCCCGCAGTAGCTGCTAACTCGGTCTCAAGGTTTCGGATCGTGTTCTGACTCAATTGCAAGTCGGATTCAAGGACCATGCACCTGCCAACAGAGTCAGATATACATTGTCAGGATGCAGATGCACCTACTTCGACTGATGACCTTCACCGATGCTCGTCTGATCGGCTAGAGCCTTGCGTAGAGCCCCAATTTCAGAATGTTGCTCGTTAGATGAGGACATTTGCGAGAGAATTCTATCACAGGGGGATTTGATGAGGGTCTGAGGGTCTGAGGCCACTACAGCCAATAAGATTGAACAAACTCGGTCTTCATACTAAGCAACGCGACCAAACGAGTCTCCTTCTCATCGACAAGAGAAGTAAGTTCAGCGTTCCTGAGTAGCACAATGAGGAACCAGGTCTTATGGTGATGGTTACGGTCAGGAGAAAAACGCGCACCTTTGCTGCAGCTCCTGGACTTGCTTCATAGCTGTGTGTTTCTCGCCAGCGTCGACTTCCAATGCATGTAGTCTGGGAAGTATGTCAAGTCAGTATACACCGTGCGAAGGCGCATATAGCCACCTACTCCGCCTCTAGAGTCTTGCACTTGTCTTCAAGACGGAGACCTGCTATGAGGGAGTTGGCAAGCTCGCTCTGAACCCTCTTCAGCTCAGAATTCTGCGCGACGATGGTAGAATCTATGGATGCATGAGGAGACTAGTCGCGCTATGGGCTAGATTTTTACTCACTGGCACTAGACAAATCAGCAACTGCGACCCTAAGTGTGTTTGTTTGATCGGCATGGCTCCCTTCCACGTCGCGAACGCGGTCTCGAGCTTCAACCAGTTGAGATGTGAGGTCTGTCAGCTTATCCCGTAGCAAGTCATTAGCTTGGCGGGCTACGGAAAGTTAGCAGTAGCATTTGACGATGAGTGCGAGTAGCCATACTCTTCGCACACTCTGTCTGTAAATCGGTCATTATCTGTCGAGCTTCGGCGGCTCTTGCCAGAGGGCCATCCTCGCTCAGCAGAAGTTCAAGCTCTGAGCAACGGTCAGAGGAAGAAACCAATCGAAACAAAACAACGTACTCAGAGTGCTTTCTTTGACAATCTGTCGCATACCAGTAACTTCGGGCATAGTCGACTGAGCGTTCGAAGCAAAAGCGAAGACTTCTTGAGATTGCGCTTTCAAAGCGTCGACTGTACTTCTCATCACTGCAAGGCTACGATGATGTTAATCCATCTTCTGGATATGAGAAGATCGTTACCGACCTGTTTGAGTGAACGTCGCTGGCTTTGACAGTTGCTTCCTTTAGACGATTCAAACGGGTGACTGCTTCTGCCTTCTCGCTTCGTGCGACAGCAACTTGCGCTATCAGGTGCGCATTTTCTTCCCTCTGAATGCGCATATAAGCATCGTATGTAGCCCCGACATGAAGTGATGCGCACACCTGCTTCTCAATTTCCTTTTTCGCGCGCTTGAGGTCTTCAAAGCCCCTCAGTACACGTGCGGTCGTCTCATCTTCATTTCCTTGGAAAGTCAAGCCAACGTCAGCGTCGCTGCTTGCTACCGAGCGAGCATCGCTGGGGCGATAACTTGATAAAGGCGTGCGAGTGTCTTTAGAATGATATTTTTCGACGCAATTGTGAGCTAGAGGAGTTGTATGCTCAGAGAAGCCGTCACCTGTGAGTCGCGAAGGCAATGCAGGTTTAGGTTCTGAGTGAGAGTCGCTGTAGGAATCTCGAGCCAAGTCGGGAAGAGGAAATGTGGAGTGTATAGAGTTGCCATGCTTTGCTGGCGGATGAGGATTTTGGGCCATGGGTGAGCGAGCTCGGCGCAGAGTGGGAGAGGGACGATTGTCGTCTGCGGCCTGCCGAGGTGGTGCATCCACCAGGCGATGCGAAGCAAAGTTGCGTCTCACAAGAAGGTCTTGTGAGTTCTCTATGAAGCCCGAGCTCTGGGTGAAGAAAGAGGGCGCAGGCTGCGAACGTCCTGCCGCCTTGTGTAAGGATGTCGTCGAATTGGTTGGCACGCGAGCGGGCGGCAGGTCGGATGGGCTGTAGTAGCCATTGCTAGGTGAGAGGCGCTTGTTGCCAGAGAGATTCGTGTTGAGACTCATGAGGGCGACTTGGAGGGAAGAGGCAGAAATCGCTGACTTGAGAGCCGGGAGAGGCGGCGCCAGCGGTCGGCGCGCCGGGCCCGGGAGGCCCAAGTCACGACGCCGCGCGCACTGTCTTGCACAAGGCCGCTGCTTGCACAACAATGGACCCCCAACACTAATCTCTAATTGCAACCACCACCACACCCCTTTACATCCCCATCATATCCTCATTCCCCAGCTCCCCCCGACTTACCATTTCTTGCCCTCTCGACGTCTATCTCATCATGCCTCCAGCCCAAGCCGCGTCTAAAAAGCGCAAACCTCAGCAGAATATCTTCCACCAGAAGAAGAAGCCTTTACCAGAGAAACGTCCTGCATCCAACCCATCTCGCTCAGCCTCCCCTCAGAAGCCCACGCTCCCCGCTAAACCGTCCCCCGCCACATCTGTCGAGCCTTCGGCCCTACCAGATGGCCCTTACACAGAATTCAAACTCGTCTCGTCGGCGCTCAATGGTTGGAAGTACGATGTAATGAAGTTTGACTCGCACAAGCCTGTCGACATTCTCAAATGGACGGGCCCTGTTAAACTCAATCGGAAGGATCTTGGCAAGTCCTACGCAGCGGAGTCCGGTGAAGGCGAGGCGGTCAAAGCCGTTGGTCCCATGCTTGGGCCTGACGGCAAGCCCGTCATCGGCATGGATGGCCGCATAGTCATGGTTGATGCGGAGGGCAAGCCGATCCACGGAGACTCGATGGCTTCGGGAAGTGGGCAAGGGAAGGCAGGTGCAGGTGGGAAGAAGAAACTCACACACAAAACCCGACAGATTCACGTCCAGCCAGAGGAGCTGCGGCAGCTCAGAAAGGAGGAGAGATATCCTTGGGTTATGGAAGACGCTACGGGGACGGAGATGTGGGTTGGGCGTCTGGAGGACTCGGCCAGGGCGAACACAAACGCATTCTTCATGCCTGCTTCCAACAATACTTTCAAGTTTGTGCCTGCTCATCGCTGGTATAAGTTCCAGAAGCGACCGAACTACCGCATCCCAAACTTGGAGGAGGCGGAGTCTGTGGTGAGTAGCCTGATCTGAGGAGACGGGGGCATGTGTTCCTCGTTAATCGCGTTGAACCGCACAGATGGCATTGAGGGAGAAAAACAAGGATCCTGCTCGCTGGCTACTGCGCAACCGCAATGGTCAAGCACCGTCCGCGTCAACCAGTGCAATTCTGAAGGCAGAGACAACAGAAGACGGTTTTGGTCAGAGCTACGGCCCGGGTGGGAGACGCTTGCGCGCGGTTGCACGGTCTTCCAGTATCTTTGGGGATGACGATGAAGACGGTGGCCGGCGATCAAGACGAGACCTTGGAGCTGACGCCGATTTCGACGAGGTGCCTTATGAAGAGGACTTCGCGGATGACGAGGAGCAGGCAGACTTGCTACCGGAGGCAGATGAGGAACTCCAGAAGGACATGGAGGTGAGTCGTGCTCGTTTGCCGACATATGTATCGTCACACTTTGCCTCAGGAACGTATTCGGCGTGAATATATGAGTGCTAACAAGCAGACCGACGGGACTATCGACGCCGATGAAGATGAAGATTTAAAGGAGATTGAGCGCCTAACAAACTCAGGCAAGGCAATAAAGAAAATTGTCAAGAAACACGACAACCAGTATGATGACAGTGACGACGAGGTCAATCCATATGCAAGCTCGGTACGTGGCATGCCCTTTGGGGACGGTGGTCTATCTTATCTTATACTATGGCTATTCAGGAGGAGGAAGAGGAGGAAGAGGAGACTGTGATCGCAGATGGTCCAGCTGTGCAGCCCCACATGTCTCTGAAACAGCCTCCTCGCGCCCCCTCGCAAGCACCGTCTGCGCAGATGGCGGCAACGCCAGCCGCGCGCCCTGTCGCGACCTCTACTCCTACATCACGCGCCGCCTCTCCCGCGGCGAACCATGGTGGACATTCAATCGTCGCGAAGCGTGCCACCAGTCCCAATGCCCCCAAACCAAAACCCCTCGGGTCTGGAGCGCGGGCCACCAGCCCTTTAGCACAAGTCACCACGGTGCCTCCGACGGCGTCTGCAGACAGCCGCGCCGTCAGCTCCCCGTCTTCGTCCCGCGCCACTCCTAGCAATGGGACGACCCCTGCTGGTGCTCACCTCAAACGATCCGGCACCAAGCGGAAGGCCGACGATGAAGCTGTACCCGTATCCGGCGAAACCGCGGATGCGCCTAACGCTGGCCAGCCGAAGCACAAGAAGCGCAAGGCTGCGCCGCCTGCGCTCGACGCCGATGGCAACCCCATCTACTTCACGACGCAGATGGTCCTCGATTGGCTCCACTCTAACCCGCAGGCGAACACGCGCGACTGCATACTGCATTTCACGCCGTACCTGCACAATGACGAGGAGAAGACGAAGTTCACTGCGCTGATCAAGCAGGTCGCCCAGTTGAAGGGCGGCGTGCTGACGCTGAGGGGCGCCTATCGACAGGGTGGAAAGGCGGGCCCAGATTCACCAGAGTCTTAGTTGACTGGACGGTTTTGAATCATAAATGCATGGATGCTCTGGAAATACGATGCCAGCATAATTTCTAGTATATGCGGCATCGATCTTCACTATACTATCCCAGGACGTCGACTGGTCTGTTTTACTAGCCAGAGTCTCGACTGTTGCAGCGCGCACACCATTATCAAAGGCAGGTACTGAAGTAAATATGCCAGCAAATAGTACCTGGAGGTGCAATAGTACTCCGTAGACACAGTCCACCGGAGTCACCTTACTACTACAACAACAAAAAAGCGCAACAGAATATGAGTATACACGAAAGGTCATGATGTCTCGACCCCGCCCGCAAACTCAGAAGACCCACTGATGTTCTGCGGTGGTTGCGGTGGCTCCCCAGCAGGCGTTGATGACCCCGGTCGCGACGGCGGCGGCGGCGGGTGGGGTGCCCCTGTTTGGTTTGGTGGCACGAGAGGTGCAGGCATTGAAGGCCCTGTTGGTGGGAAATGGCCGGGGAGTACTGGAGGGTACATGCCAGGGTGAGGCGTGCCAGTCCCGAACGGTGGCATTCCATGACGGACGCTCTCCAATTCGTGCCGCAACATCTCGATCTCCCGACCCATATCCTGCTGACCAGTTTTGAGCTGCACTATAAAGTCGATGGCTTGAGATACAGCAGTCAAAATTCATAATGACAGTTCGCAGGTGAGGCAAATAGGGTTTACCTTTACTCAAAATCTCCCACTTGCTCGCCTTCATGCCTCGATCGGCTGGTAGTTGATCCCGTAGCTCGTCGAAAAGATCCTTCATCTCCTTTCTTCGCTTTCGCTCGGCTAATTTATGTGACACTCGGAGTTCAGGAGATCGCGAGTAAGGCGTCACGCCCGAGTCCTTCGAATGTCCTTGTGGTGAGCCAACTTCAGGGCCTCCTGAATCAGTCGCCCCGCCTGACTGACTACCGGATGGGTCTCCGGTTGGCTGCTCGCTCCCGCGCGGACGTCCTGCGGCGCGAGATGGGGGACGTGATCTTGACCGCAACACACGGCTCGTGGTGGGCTGTGGCGGCATCGTCGATGGAAGGTTGGTCGGGACGGACATGCGACGGTCAGCACTGAAACCCATCGTCGAGGTCATAGCTATATGAGGAACGGCGGTTGGGTCAAAACCTCGTGGATCAAACGTCTCTCCCTCACTTTGCATCGCTTGCGCCTGATCGGCCGGCTGAATCGCGGGCATGGCAAAGGCGGGGGTAGCGCCTGGCGCATGGCTATGTGATGAGTCTGCGGAGAATGCTGGGGAGCCGTAGCTCATGGACGGACTGGAGAACATTGACGAGGTCGAGTCCCTTCGATCGCTTGGCCACCATTGAGGACCTGCCGACGACACACGAGCGTCGAGCGAGTGCCGGCGGTCAAAGATGCTTTGTGCGAGTCCAGCCATCGATCCACGCCGCTTGGGTGAGGGACCCTCTATATCGACGCCAGCGGAGCTAGGGACTCCTGGGCCAATGAGTTGGGGGTCTATTTCATCACCCGCTGCGGTTGGCACGCCTCGGTCATGCGATAATTTGCGCTTCGTGCCGTGAGGTAGCGACGGAGACTCAGCCCCACGAGGAGCCTGAGAAGTTTGACCGATCATTGACGAGGGCCTGCCTTCTCCGAGATACGTGTTCGATGTGACTTGACGCGATTGTAAGCGAGGCCACTTACTTTCTGACTGATCTCCGTCGCCAGACACGTGTGCTAGCGCTTGTGAGGATCTCAGTTTCGACGCGCGGGACTGTGGACGACCTTCGGACCCTTGCTCGTCGAGATCAATCGACGGCAAGAAACGACAATGTAGTTTGTACATACCCTGCTGGTGGTGAGGTGGTAGCGAGGAGCTTCCAGCAGTGGACTCTAGCGAGCCTCGACGCGAAGGCGACTCTGGGCAGAGAGAGGTTCATACGTTATGGGAAGCGCGAAACAAGGGAGCGGACGCGCGTACGGGTGTATGAATGGCCGGGAGAGTGAGAAGAAGCGTCACCAAACTTATATGGGGACATTGGACGCGATCCCAAGAACGCAGGCTTGGACGAGGGCTCGCGGGAAGCAGAGGGAGGGTCAAAGGAAGCGGCAGGCGAAGCAGCGGTATAAGCTGCACTCCGAGGGAGGCGGCTGTGGGCAGCCGCATGCAGGGAGGGGTCTGTGATGGAGCCGCGGCGTTGACTCTGGAGATAGTCGAGGGGTGCGAGCGGTGGGATGGCGGCGTTGCGGGGTGCAGTGAAGGAAGGGTAGTGGGAAGGCGCGCGGGTGTAGTGGGGACTTGGGTGGATGTCTGCGGAGGGTGCGCGGTGGACAAAGGGCGAGGGGCCGGTCTCTGTGTCTTTGTCGCCCATGCGGAGAGGCGGACAGCGGCGAGCGGCGAGCCAGGACGACTCGAGAGGTCGTATAGGCGTGCAACCGGACTCGGACGCGGCACAGACGCCGGCACAAACACGGAGATCGGGCACCGCACTGTCCGGGGTCTCATTCACACCTGCGCATGCTAAGCTACACTGGCAAGCCCTGTACTCTCCAATGCCTCCATCTCCTCCGCCGTCAGTCCCAGCATCCCAGCATCCACCCGCTGGCTGTTCTGCGTCGCCCGTCCAGCCGCCCGACTCGCCCTGCGCGCCGCGCTCTGCTCCCGCTCCGCTCTGTCCATGCCCGCCATGTACCTCAGCCATGGGCCGTACTCCAGATGCAGCGCCGCCAACTGCAGCGCCATCGTCTTCCCCGGAACGAACCTCCCCAGGCCCTCTTCCAACCGTGTCCGATACGACTGTTGCTGTGCATGTGCATGCGCACCTCGTGGCAGTCGCGCGACACCCGCGAACCCTACACGCGTAAAAGACGCGTGAGCAGCCCTCGCCATCAATCCGTCGTGGACGTAATGCTCAGGCGCCACGAGGAGCGTCGACCGAGCCGTCGCACGCAGAGTGCGATAGCCCACCTCGTCGTCAGGATGTCCGTCAGAGAGTTCAATCTCGAAAGGTCGGTGCAGGACGAGGTATGCCTCCAAGTAGGAAACAGATTCGGCGTTCCGGAAAAGAGCACGCACTTCACGTAAATCATGATTTCCATCAGACGTCAATTGCAGTTTGATGCCTTCAGTCGACGTCTCTAACCATGCATGGTCGCCCGAATCAAGCGATCGTTCGAATGCCTCGTTGCCGTATATTGGAAGTCCAATTTGGTGTTGGTTGATAGACTGTCGTAAGTCAACAAAACTCGATGCCGTTTCTTGTTGCTCGTCATGAGGAGAATACACTTGGGGGAAACTTGTGAAACCAGCCACGCCACGCCGGCGCAGTAACGAGGTGAAAAGCGCAGTAGAAGGCGGTGTGAAAGAGAGGGTGCTTTGCAATGGAAGGTCAGAGACGGGGACCAATGAGATGTCTGTGTGAACGGTCAACACGTTATTCGACACATCAAGCCCGTGGTGGTTTACCGTTACAGGTCAGCACCACGGGACGCTTGCAGCTCTTGATGAAAGCGATGACAGCCGGCCAGAATCCCGCTTCGTCTCCAAATACAACGTCCACTTCTTCCAACAAAACGATAGACTGTACTTGTGGGGAGTTCCCGTCACCTTGCGACGCGCCATCGACCACCACATCATGCTGTAAGTCGTCAGGCTGTATTGAAAGTCTTGAACACCCGTCGGGAGCATCCTGCCTCGCAAAGAATGTGCCAACTCCAGCGCTTGCATTCGACCGTGCGGGAGGCAGAGTGTGGTTCCTCCCAACGTCACCCACCAGAGCATCCAGATTCGTTCCCCCGCGTTTCCCCAAGCCAGGGTACACCTCGAAGACATTCCAGCCTAGCTCCTCCGCGCAGGCGTAAACAGCGGCAGTCTTCCCGCTACCGGACGGTCCGTTGAGAAGGATTGTGTTGTGGATCTTGTCGCCAAAGGGGTCCGGTCCAAATTCTTCTTCCTCCGAGCCAGAGAAAAATGAATCGGAGACGTCATCATCATCGTCACCGACCATCCAGCCGTCAAGCCCGCCACGACGACGTTTGTGTGGACGCTTGACTTCGCGTATGATAGCGGGACCCTTCGGTGCACGGCGATTCTTCCTCTGCGAGGCTGATTTGCGCTTCTGGCTGCCCCGATGACTCGTCTGAGAGCTGGTGATGGGGTCCCCGTCCGACGAAGCAGGGGATTTCGCATAGTGCAGCCGTAAAGCGTGCATCCAGTCTCGGAGGTACTGGGCACTCTGCTCGTTGCCTAAGACCTGACTTGCTCGCCGTGGACGCCATCTCTCGTTCCAATATGTCTGTACCAAGTCGTCTGTCTCAGGAGAAGCTTCACGAGAGAGAGGCGTCGATGGTCCGAATTCGGGTGTTGAACCTCGTTTCTTGGCTGGCATGGAAGTCGGCTGCGCTGTAGATGCAGAAGCCGACGCCGGTGCGTCCCATGCATTCTTCAGAAATGAAAGACTAGATCCCTCGGCCTCCGAGTCTCTCGCCGGCTGCTTTCCTTTGTCCCGTCGTGGAAAGGCTATGGTGGGCGGTAAGTAATGGTCCTGGTGGCCGCGGATGTGCTGATTGTCAGCAGTCGGGAGAGGACTGTCAAGTTCGGCTCGTTCCTTTCGCATGCGGCGGATCTTCTGAGGGGACGGGGGAGGTCGTATTGGTTTAGGCAGACCGGGCACGCGAAGCACGGGAGGAGGGCGCTCGCGGACGGGGGAAGACGCGATGAATATCGGCGTGTCTTGAGTTCCTTCTTCTTCATTATTATCGACAGTAAGATCGACAATCTCTCTGGAAGAAGAATCTGCGGGTGCGGATGAGGGAGGCGCGCACATCTCGTGTGCATGGCGGATGGATAGCTGGGGCTGAGACGCAGAAAGCAAGGGACTCGTATCGACGGTCGTCGTCGCAGTATTCGCACCGGATGGTAACTTAGTGGATTTCAATGACGAGCTTCGTGTGCCTGCTTTGAAGCCGCGCTCGAAAAGGGGGAAAAGCCGTTTGGGAGGTGGTGACGGTTCTGCAGCTGGCGTCAGTGCTCCGAGTAGGTGAGACTATTGACCCGACCCACCCGCAGCAAAAGACACAGGGGGAGGTGAGTTGGATTGGTCGGAGAGGATGGAAGGCATGGATTGTTTTGGTGAGGAACCACCAGTTGTGGCAGCAGTTCCATGGCTTGTCTCCGCTGGGTGAGGTTGCGACTCATTTCCAGATTCTGGAGTGAGCAATTCTGTTACAGTGTCATCGGTCACTGAGATTACGGGCGTGTCTTGTGGCTTGTTGGGCGTGAAGTGGTCGAGGAGAGTTCTCTGGGAACTTGGGCCGCTCTGAAGTGTCCGTCAGCGCTGGACAGAGCGGCAGCGCAGTGTCAGACGCACTGGCTTAGCCTTCGGTTTCCGTGACGACGTCCTCCTCTTCAGTTCCGCCATGATATGATAGTGGAATGCTTGAGGACTGCGGCTGAGGGTGGTAAGCAGTACTAGTGGTCGAACGCAACGTTCAAACGCGTCGAGTCGCGTCGCGGTGTCACGCACCCGGCCGGGCCGGCACGATCAGTGACGCCGGCGGTTGCCCCGCATCAACCGTCGCCGCACTGCGACGATGCCCCCGGATCGCAGACCACTCTTGGAATGGATATCCGCAGAATATCATGGTGGGCACATTACCCCAGCAGCCCTCATGCAAACAATCATGTGCTCCGATAGGAATGAACGGCGGTCACTACGAGACTCTCGATTCGTCGCCATCAGCTGTGGAATTCTCTCGCATCTGCCATATATCGCGACCCGTTCTCATGAAGGGTATGTACAGATCCTAGTGTACCCTAATGGCTTCTCTTGAGCATCATAGAGGACTAATTGACTCGACAAGGGCACTCCGTTCCCACTGATCAAAGATGGTCAGACTCGTATCTCTCAACGGCCATGTCTGACCGACTGGTCTCCGTCGCCGTCACTCCCAATGGGTGAGAGTGTATCCCATTCGAGTGGTCATAAGAAGAACTGAAGTTAGCGAAGCTACGCAGATGCTGTCACTGCCGGTCCCCATGGCAAGAAGTACTTCGCAGAGCCACATATTGAGCAGATGACTATGTCGTCGCTTCTAGCCCGATTGAACGGTATACATGAGGGTAACTCAATGCCATTGATTGGACGTAGCTGAGTGTAGCTACTGATCGTCGTGTAGACCAAGAAAAGAGGGACGAAGCATACTATCTGCAGTCTCAGAACGGCAATCTGTTTTCGAGTGCCTTTTTCGACGAACACAGCGGAGAAGTGGACCTCTCAGAATTTATGCCTTTAAGGGAAGATGTGCCTTCTGAAATTTCATGGTGCAGCGAAGCTCTGGGTACGTTTGTTTCTCGTCTCCGCTTATAGGCTGCTGATCAGTAATTAGGAAGACACCCGGACGCTGTTAACTTGTGGATAGGGAATAACCGCAGCGTTACAAGCATACACAGCGGTGAGTTTTAGAGGCTGACTGATTCCACTTGCTCACATCGATATCTTAGATCCGTACGAGAATATCTACCACGTTGTCAGAGGTCGCAAAGTTTTCACTCTTCTGCCACCTACAGAAGGCTGGTGTTTAGAAGGTATGCTAGCTAACTGCCATCGCAACTATCGGGAGTTGACCGCCGCAGAACGTTTGTATCCGCATGCGACATATGTCCGCTCTGACCCTGATGCTCCCCTGGCATTGTCACCTTCGCTGGACGTCGCACCAGTCCGCTGGTCGTCCATACAGCATCCCGACCGTCGAGGAGCATTGCCATCCCAGGCTCATCCCATCTCGATCACTGTCTCCGCTGGGGAGACGTTATATCTTCCTGCAGGCTGGTGGCATCATGTCAAGCAGTCCAGCGAAGTTACCATAGCCTTGAACTGGTGGTATGATATTGAACCTCGAGGTATGGCATGGGTATGGTTGAATCTGCTTCGAGGAGGGGACGATGTACCTCCGGGTAATGTAGAGAACGACGGCGACGACCAGACAATGTGACTTCCATAGTCGCATTCACGAACGGGTTAGCATCAGCTGGGGGCATCTTTGATAACGATACCCTCCTCGTGAGGCGCCTCATGCATGATGCCCTCCCATACCTTCCGCCCAACAGCGCGGACATCATCGACACCACACACAGCCCCAATATCGATGTCAGCTACCCGACACTTCCGCCCACGACTGGCCTTGATCGCCGCCGACAGGGCGCCGCGCATACCAGGAATCGGCCGCAGACCGAGCGGATCCAACACGCCGGGGATGCTCCGCGGTTGCGCAGCGCGACCGAACATAGGATAACAAGCGTCAAGAATGGCTACCCGCCCACCCGCCAATAGCCTGAAGTCAAGTCCATGATCCGACTCGACCCCAAAAAGGATGCGCCACCAACCCGCCGCCCTTGGGAAGATGTCGACCTCCTGCAATTTGCTCAATGCATCACCGTCGACCGCGGCGCGGCGACCAGATCCCGCTTTGATCTCTTCTAGGACTTCCAGGATGGGTACAGTGCTGCGTAACACTGATACGAAAGCCGGAAGAGCCTGTGAGAGTTTGCCGCGGGACAGCAAACTATGCAGAAAGTGTTCGGCGTCCATGTGTGGGTTATGTGGCCGTTGAGAGTTGTCTGGTGATTCTTCGGGTTGTGGGCTAAGGATGGCTCTCGAGAATCGAAGGTTGTATGAGCCGCCGGTACTCAGCTGGTCTTTGCAAGTGATGGCAACGGTGTAGTCCTGAACATGAACACACTGAGATTCGTTTCGAGCCTGAGAGAAGGGAAGAACTAACGGATGCGTATGCGAATTCAACGGTCTGTAAATCGAACGACAGCAAGCGTATATCTTGCCACTGTTTCTCCTTCGACATCCTTGCCACTACATGATAGACGTATGAGCACATCCCGCCAACACTATGACAGTGCTTACCTTCACGAGCAATGACGACAATCTTAGAGACACTGGCCCACTCTTCCAAGAACTCGTCCACACAACCCTCCACTTGATCAGCTAGAAAGCACACGATGGCTTCGTTGGCATCATACACAATGCGCTTGGATGGTCGAATGATGCTCGTCCCTGCGTTCGCGCGACGGCCAATGGGCTGCTGGACATACTTGAGCTTCACCAGTGTGATAACCTGAGGTGGATGTTCGCCAGCAAAAGGAGACGCGGATGTCGACCACCAAGAAAGAGGAATCACGCGGATGTTTGGCATAGCGGCCTCGAAAGCCGGTGAGCCTGCCAATATGTCCTTTGATTGGACACAGAGGGCAGGTATCGTATGAGAGAGCGTAGAGTGGACTTGGCCGAGAGTTGCAGGAACTGTGGCGCTGCCCATAAAATAGGAGGGGTGGACGTGCTTGTACGGGATGGACCGAGCCTTGAGTTGATTCTCAACCTTGGTGTGAGCAACGCGAGCACTTGTTGCCCGCAACATGAGAAGGTGCAGAGTGAGAATGCGCGAAAGACTTACCAGCAGTACGCATATAACTCTCGCAAGACATGGGTCTCTAGCCGGAATCTGAAGAGCTTCAGTTGCAAACCTAATGCAGTCAGAGATTGCGCTCACCTAGAGGTTTCACCTGGCCCAATGACTACGTCCGCGTCACGCTTGCGTTTGCCCAGATGCGCCTCTGTTATGTCCTCCTTTCCATGCCCGCATATCCTCTCTACCTCTAACCATCCAATATCCTCCATAGTCAGGCTCTGGTATACACTCCCGGTGACAACGTCGACGCTGATAAGGGCATATCGAAAGTCTTGGTCCGTCACTACCAACATGAGATAGTGATTCGGAAACGGAGAAAGTTGGATGTAGAGTAAGCTGCGAGCATGGGGACCCAGTTTCGCAAATTCTGCCATGTGCTAAACACCGGAGTTGATATCCAGAATGAAGCAACGACATACCATCGCGGGAGAAGTTGCGGTTGCGGTAAGTTTGCAGACCAAGGTAGTTCGCCTTCTGTTCGGCGAGCTCGATGATGGTCTGCTTCTTGTTAATTTCCATGCCTACAAAGTCGATGAAAGACACTCACATTCATTCGCAACCTCACCAGCGCATCCAATAGCATTCCTGGGTTTTCATTTAGCTTCTCGGTTATGGCTAGGAAACGTGGACCCCGCCCAGCAGCGCCCAGATCGCCCGTGTCACGTAGGCTCAGTCGGCCGGTGCGAGGATCAATGGTCACTATGACTAGCTCATCCGCGCAAAGATGCGCACGAAGTGCGATCGCCCCATCTGCGCCAGGATCAGGATGTTTCAAAAGAAATTGAGAGCCTGCGCACCTTCACGCACTACAGCCACAGCGTTTGGTAAAGAGAACGCAGAGCCGTGCTGGAGCTGCAGCAGGAACACGTTGAAAATGCCTGCGATGTGCTTCTCTATGACTTTTCTGAGTAAGTGTTCTAGATCCAAATCCCCCGCATCCTAGAAACAAAGCATTCACGCTAAATGATGCTAAATAGTTGTTCCACAAGCGACGATAACTTACGATCGTCAATTCATGATTGTGCAGGACGGCATCGTCTGGTCTGATCTTCACGCCTAGTGCTCCTGGGACGGGCTCCCACTGGACCTTCCATTGCGCGCCTTCTACCGTGTCGGATGGCTTTTGATCTGCGCTCGCAATCTTTGACCTCTCCTGCAGCTCAGCCAGCACGCGGGACTTGGGCGACCGTTGAGGTTGTGTAGAAGTGAGAAGTGCTATGCTCAGCGTTCCACCTGCAAGCGGCAGTCTGAAGCGCGAAGCAGCAGGAGGGTTAATCGGAGGCTGGCGACTTTATGTAGAGATTGTGAGTAACAGTGTCATTATAGAGAAGATCCTTCGTACATCCAGTACGACACCTTCAAGGTCTTGCGATCAGCACTCATCTCCACTTTCAGAAAGTCGGCCCAGCCCAGAGAGCGTAGACGTTCCGCCTGGCCACGTGTGAGTCGATCTATACTAAGTTTTTGGACGGAAGTGGACTTACTTGAAACCATAGGATTTCGAGCTGATACGTCAAGGACATCATCTCTGAAAGTTATTATATGGTTTGATTCATTGTGATGCGTCACGAGGTAGGAACGTACGAAGAAAGTTGTACAATCTGATGAGAGGCGCATTGATCATTCCAGCAGGTAATAGTTTTTTCAGGGGCACTTCGAGGCCAGGGGGGAGTTGTTGTAACTCCTCGGGCCGAGTGGGGGTATAATACGCAAGAAGTCGGTCCGCTTCTTGAGCGAAGTGATGCTTGAGAACCCCTACAGGCTTCCGAGGAAACTCTAACATGGTAACTTGAGTCGCCAATCGCCTGGGCGCGTGTGAGATGAAAGCTACCTTGCATCCCGGTGTGGTCGCCGCCAACATGGAAGAGAAACTCGACGTTGACAAAGAACCATGCGTCGTTCTTTGCTCCTCCTAGAAGTGACACGGAGACTTCGAATAGTTGGGGAACAGTGAAGAAAACTCGTCCATCCGCTAGCCTACGTTAGATCCTCAGGCCAAAAGAAAGGTCAACGTGGCATACCTATTCGATATTTCGACATCTCTACGGGGACGATATCAACTATTCTTAAACGGTGCCGGATGAGTGACTCTACATCAGTAAGCGTCTGTGCAATTTCCTCGTCGGTTAATGGAGGAGGGGGCACAATGTATTTCTAAAAAGCGATTGTATCACATAGATCTGTGCGAATGTCTGGGAATGTTAGACTGACCTTAATGTCCGTTGGGAGTCTGCGGTAAGACCCGGTGGTCAGGACGTCCAGTGATGTTAGCAAGTCGTGATTTCGAAGTCTGACGAATACCAATTAGCGTCTCAACGACGGAACAGTAAAATGCACGATTACCTAGCTGGGTCCAAACTATCCTTTGCATAGGTAAGACCATGGATGACGTCCTCAAATTGTCGGCTTTGACTCATGAGGAAAGCGGTGATATTCTACAGAGACGGTAAAGATAATGTTTACGACAGCTCAACGTGCGAGAGACGCGCACCATGCATTTTTGGACTATGTCCGCATCCCTCGACCACTTCGCAACAGCGTATAACTTCACCACTTGCTTCTTCCACGCCACGACGAAGTCCGCAAGTTTTCGTTTTCGCCCACTATCTGACATGCTCGGCAAACTATAGTAGACAGAAGAGCATTAGCTTTGTTTTCAAGACTATTGGGAGCTATAGGTAACGGCAATTGATGTCACATCCTGCCCTTCGGCGGGTTGAGGAACGATGTAAGGAAGTCAACTCACGTCTCAGCCAATTCCGTTACTTCAGCATAGCACGCCTGCACAACGCGTGAAACGACATCTCCGAGATGCACTTGGCCGTCGTCTACGAAGGGCAGCTCGCTTTGGAGAGTCACGAGGTCCACATCCGCATCGCTGAGTCCATTGGCGTCAAGGATGTCGCCTTCAAATGTGTCCGGTGTAGATGGTTGTTGGTAGGAGGTAGAAGCGGCAAGATTGGTGCCATTCAAGGCCATCTACGGGAGGATATGGGAGGGCCAACAGTCGGTGTCCTCGCGTGATGTCCGTATATCAGCCGCTGCGCCTTTTGGCCTTGGATTTAGGATGTGGGTCGCAGTGTTGTAGTGTGAGAGTTGAGCGCACGTCCAGTGGTGGAAGAAGTGTGTGAAAAAGGGGCGCACAATGCGTGAAGGGGGAGACGAGTGGAAGTCGGTACGAAACAAGAGTAAGGACCAGCACGCCAACTTCGTCCCTTGTATCCGATCACGTGCCATTATTTGCCGCCACAATCCGATGACTCCGAACGGACCGAAAAGCAGTAAGTTAACTGTTACATAACTCTCTTTCACCCGTCGTCGCGTAGTCGGCTTGTGGAGGGATGTCCTCAGATGCTTTGTCCCGTGTCGTGGCCCGCCTGCAAAACTTACCATCCATATCCCTTCCGACAGACTACCCTCGCCCATCCGGTGGTCAGCGCTCGGTGGAGGCAGCCCACACCGCCAATTTTTCAGAACAGACGTCTCTCAGTCTTTTAAAGCTCGCTCTCCACAATGAGGGCGATATAGACGAGGAGGAGGAATCCAACATTGCGTCAAGTCCATCCGCCTTCCATCTACTCCTGGCCGCGTTCGCTGTCCTCCTGCATCGCTACACAGGCGACACTGATCTAGTCATCGGCTCCTCGTCTGCGTCTGCGCGGGAACCTCTGATTCTAAGGCTGACGGTCGAGCCCAACGATCCGTTTTGGGCTGTGGTGCGGAACGTGCAGCAGGTCGAGCGCGAGGCGGAGACGGACGCCGTCCCGTACGAGTCAATTGTACGCGCGCTTGGGAAGGACAAGGACGACAATGTGGAAGGTTCACGGCCGCTCTTTCGCGTGCGCTTTTTTGACGAGACCGACGTGCAGAAGGAGCATTTTATCCGGTCTACCTCCCTCACCTCCGATCTTACCTTCTTCGTCACGCGCCCACCGGCGTCAACACACGCATCGCTCGCCCCTCAAATATCTCTGCGCATCATCTACAATTCCCTACTCTTCGCGTCGGCCCGCATCGCTCACCTCGTGGATCAGCTCTCCATGTTCCTGCGCAAAGTCGCGTCGAACCCGCTCGCGTCGGTGGGCTCCGTGCCGCTGCTCACATCTGGACAGAGAACAAAGCTGCCAGATCCCACTGCAGACCTGCACTGGTGCGACTGGAAAGGCGCGATTACGGACGTGTTTTCGCGCAATGCCCGTCTCCATCCCGACCGCCCGTGTGTTGTCCAGAGTGTGCCTGTGGCGAATCTTGGCGATCTGCAAGAGCGGCGGACGTATTCCTATGGTGCTATTCTGCGCGCTTCGAACATTCTGTCACATCATATCTTGCAAGCTGGTATCCAGCGTGGCGATGTAGTAATGGTGTATGCCCACCGTAGCGTCGACCTTGTCGTGGCCGTAATGGCTGTCCTTAAGGCAGGAGCAACATTTTCTGTCATAGGTGCGCCCATCCATCTCCTTGCTTTGTGAAATTACAACTGCTCCACAGACCCCGCATATCCACCATCTCGCCAAACTGTTTACCTCGGTGTGGCTCAACCGCGTGGACTAGTCGTCTTGAAAGGGGCGGGAACCATCAGTCCCAGCGTGCGAGAGTTCATCTCCACCGAGCTGCAAATCTGTATTGAAGTTCCTGAGTTGGAACTACTGCCCGACGGCAGCGTCGTCGGTGGCCTTGGCGGAGATGGCGCGGACGCGCTGCTTCCACAGGCAGCCCTGGGTGACAAAGACCCCGATGTTGTCCTCGGCCCGGATAGCATCGGGACCTTGTCTTTCACGAGTGGAAGCACGGGCATCCCGAAGGGCGTCAAAGGCCGTCACTATAGCTTAACCCATTTCTTCCCGTGGATGGGCGAACGATTTGGCTTGGGCTCTCATTCCAAGTTCACAATGTTGAGCGGTATCGCTCATGATCCCATTCAGAGAGACAGTGAGTTGATCTTGCCTCCAGTCAGTTGTGATCTCATGTTTCTTTGCTCAGTGTTTACTCCCCTTTTTTTCGGGGCTGAATTGCATGTACCAACGTCTGATGACATCGGTATGCCGGGACGTTTGGCGGAGTGGATGGCTGAAAGCGAAGTCACCGTCACTCACCTTACTCCTGCGATGGGCCAACTCTTATCCGCCCAGGCCACTCGACAAATTACCTCCCTCCGCAATGCTTTCTTTGTCGGTGACGTTCTCACCAAGCGAGACTGCACGCGACTGCAAGCCCTGGCTACAAATGTCCGCATCATCAACATGTACGGGACGACAGAGACACAGCGTGCGGTGTCCTACTTCGCCATCCCTAGCGTGGCCGACGACCAAACATTTCTTGCCACCCAAAAGGACATTATGCCTGCCGGAGCAGGCATGATTGACGTTCAACTCCTCGTTGTGAACAGGAACGACAGGAACATACCCTGTGCCGTCGGCGAAGTGGGCGAGATCTACGTCCGTTCTGGTGGCCTTGCTGAAGGATATTCTGATGCCGATGCCACGACCCAAAAGTTTGTCACAAACTGGTTCTCCGCCAGCGCGACCCCGCGCCCGGATACCATTCTCCACCCTCTTCACGGTGATCCCGGGCCGGAGGCCGGACACTGGAAGGGCATCCGAGACAGGATGTATCGCTCTGGAGACCTTGGTCGCTACATGCCTGATGGTACTGTCGAGTGCACCGGCCGTGCGGATGACCAGGTCAAGATTCGCGGGTTCCGTATAGAGCTCGGTGAGATTGATACCCACCTCAGCCAGCATTCGCTTGTGCGCGAGAACGTGACGCTTGTACGGCGTGACAAAGACGAAGAGAAAATCCTGGTCAGCTACTTTGTGCCTCTGGACGGTCCCGCGCTCGCTGGTTACGCAAGTGATACTCACGTTGGGGAGGATGTTGTGGGTGGCATCAGGAAATACAGGCGACTGATCAAGGACATACGCGATCATCTCAAGAAAAAATTACCAAGCTACAGCGTCCCGACCTGTGCGTCCTCATGCGATCCTCGTTCACTCTGATCGTGAATGTTATTTTGCAGTGTTCGTGCCCCTGAAGAGAATGCCTCTTAATCCAAACGGCAAAATTGATAAGCCAGCTCTTCCTTTCCCAGACACTGCACAACTTGCGACTGCAGACGTACGACCCGTCACTGGCTCCCGTACGGCGATGTCTACGGTGCAGGTGCTGCAGGCGGTTTGGGCACGGATTCTGCCAAATGCACCATCCCCACTCCCACTCGACGAGAGCTTCTTTGACCTTGGCGGCCACTCCATACTCGCAACACGCCTTATCTTCGAAATTCGGAAGACCTTTGTCGTTAACGCGCCACTCGGTCTGATCTTTGACGAACCAACTATCCGAGGGCTTGCCTCAAAGGTAGACGCCCTTAGAAATGTTGATCTTGGGCTTGCAGACGTCGCGGACTCTGAAGTCCGTGCTGCTCTGCCCGACAAGGGAACAAAGAGCGCCGCTACGTTGACAGTGCCGTACGGCCAAGACCTGGACTCCCTCCTTCCCAAGTTGCGGGAATCATATCCCCGTACTTCGTTCGATTCTTCCAATCGCCAACTGACTGTGTTTTTGACTGGTGCTACTGGTTTCTTGGGTGCTTTCATATTGCACGATTTGCTGTCGAGGGAATCCAGGGTTCAGAAAGTCATTTGCCTCGTTCGAGCATCCTCCGACGCATACGCACTTGAGCGCCTGCGGCAGGGTGCTATCGATCGGGGTATCTGGGATGAGACTTGGGTACGAACGGCTCGGCTTGAAGTTGCCGTCGGTGACCTCGACCGGGACCTGTTCGGTTTGGACTCTATCTCGTGGAAGCGCGTAACGGATGAATGCGATGTTATCGTACATAATGGAGCCTTGGTAAGGCATTCTCCTCCGTTCTCGCAGGGGCAATACGTCTGATGTTGTTCTTTCGATAGGTCCATTGGGTGTATCCGTACGAGCGACTACGCTCGGTCAACGTCATCGGGACATTGACAGCAATCGATTTCGCGTCGACGGGCAAGCAGAAGTCTCTGGTATTTGTTTCCAGCACATCCGTGATCGACACAGATCATTATGTCCGTTTGTCTGAAACCACATCGCGGGAAGGATCAGGTGGTGTCCCGGAGAATGATGATCTTGAAGGCGCGCGCCTCAGTTTGAAGACAGGCTATGGGCAGTCCAAATGGGTTTCAGAAAAGCTCCTGCTTGAGGCCGGCAAGCGCGGTTTGCAAGGCCATATCATTCGCCCGGGCTACGTTGTAGGTGCATCTGAGACGGCAGGTTGGTCTATAACTCTGCTCTGCCACGTCTTTCATTGATGGCTAATTCATGTCTCAGTGACGAACACGGATGACTTCATCTGGCGACTGGTCAAGGGATGCATCCAGTTGGGCCTTGTCCCCGACATAAACAACACCCTCAATATGGTTCCAGTGGACCATGTCGCTCTCTGCGTCGTAGCAGCCACATTGACGCCCCTTCCAAATGCTGCTATGTCTGTTCTCCATGTGCAGGCGCGGCCGCCACCGACATATAACGATATCCTTTCGTCCTTGGACAAGTACGGTTTCGCGACGCAGCAGTGTGATTATTTGATATGGAGGCGCAAGCTCGAGCAACATGTCATCGAAGTGCAGGACAACGCCCTTTTCCCCCTTCTACACTTCGTCTTGGATGATCTTCCCACGAGCACTAAATCCCCCGATCTTGACGACACAAGCATGCGCGCAGTGTTGCGCCCGCACACGGAGCGCTCGAACATGACCGTGACCGACGTGCTGATGGGCAAGTATCTGGCGTGGCTTGTGCGAGCGGGCTTCTTGCCGCAGCCCAACGCACCCGCCGACCGCCTACTGCCCGCCCTCACTGGTGATCCTACCACGAAGGCTTTAGGACGGACTAGCGGGGCGGAGAGGTAGAATACTGGCTCCTCGGGGGAACAGCTACGGGGGCATGCAGACGAAAAAGATTCATGTGTATCTAGAGTGTATTGTCTGACAGTCAGGAATCGCAGAATGGTTGTTTCCTCACCAGATGCTCGCTAAGCGAGGGTCTTCATGTGTGAGCAGAATGATATACAAGATGACAGTAACATCAAAACAGCAGAGCACCAAACTAACTTCCTTCCGTTGACTGCAGATCTTCTAAGGGCACACGAACTAGTCTCTCTCCAGCTAGGGACGAGGCGTCCTCGCGATTTGGGCCTTTGGACGACGTCTCTCTCGCCGCCACTTGATTGCACATCAGTCAATTCACCGAACCTGCGCTCAGATCCACACTCACGAAACATGTCCAGAACGCGAAACATCTGCGGCCACTGAGCAAGAACTTGGCCATGGACTACACAGAACATAAGCAAAGCTTGGCCAGGAGTAAGATAATGCTTACCTATCCCCGATTCGGCCATTATATCGCAATCCTCTGCGAGGCCTTCAATGCGCCTTAGGAAAAGGGCACTGGCACGTTCGAGAGCAGCTACCGCTTCGAACTCCTTCTTCTTTTCAAAGAGGCGCGCCATGGCTGCGCCATTGGACGGTTGAGCAGACAGATGGGATGCTCTGGAGGACACTGTCGATGACCGCATCCTAGTAGGAGCAGTTACGGACTGCTAATGATAGTGAGGGGCCGGCGGCGGGCTCGGTGGCCGGGAGTCGCCCGGCCCGCTGTTGCGCCGCCGCCTCCGAACTTGCACAGCTCATCGCTCTCATTCCCCGAGTGCCCACTGGCACGACCCATGAGTTGACAATGAAAGACAAGCACGACAAGCTCCCGCTCGAAATCGAGGAGGCGCATCCCCCGGAATGGCTGCCAGAGGCTCACTCCTCAGCTGACCTTGGTAAGCGGGGTTTTCAAGACGAGCATGTCGTATTCTGACGATACTCGGCGAAGGCTTTATCGGATATTATCCCCCACGACCCCGCCAGGAAGAGGATATTTTGACCGAGACGAATGTGAAGAATGGTCTGCACCTCCAGACCATTGTGTCTGTGCGCCACCTCCCTCACTCGTCTGTGTTCCTCGAATTAATACTCTCATCTGTAGGCGGAGACATGGGGTGCACAAGACCTAGTCAAGAATCGCTTCAACTATGAGAACGCAGTGTCGGAATTGGAGGACTTCATGAACCAGATCTTTGCTCGACGTGCTGAGTTGGTGCCCGCAATCCCGTACGTCTGGGACAAATGTGCAGCCTGTCCCTGAATGTGAATAAAATAACGAATACTGCTCCTAGGCCCTCAACTTTTCGTATGCCCTCCAGAGTGACGTTGAACGATACGAAACGTTTCGCATGGTTTGCCGACCTCGCTAACCCGGACGTCCCTTTGCACAAGCTCGGAAAGAGCGTCCCTCACGGCGCCAAGGGTCACGACCTCCTTGACTTATTGCAGACCAACAACGTCGCCATTCCACGCGCTGTCTGGTTCCTGCGTGTTTTTGGTGCAAATGAAGTTGTATGTATTTGCTTTCTTGGAAACTCAGCAGTCGCCTGACAGCATATCAGGCCGGTCTTAGGCACAAACCGAATTACGATCCAACGCAATACAGTATTGATTGGGCGACTATAGTCACCAGTCATATCAAGAAGCAGCTGGGTGACATCAATTTACCAAGTGCCCCGCGACCAGGTCTCAATATCAAGTCAACGTTCAAGGGGGTCCTATCAGAGTTCGAGTCCCGGGAACGCTGGATATCACGCTTCAGATACAGGTGCGTATTCAGCGAGTTCAAAGATGCTGTTTCACTGATTCCGTCTCGGATAGTCTGGATCTTCTGAGAAGTTTCTACGCCGAAGGTCTTGTCGACAACCGAACGTTTCTTTCTTGGCTTGTAGGCTCGATGTCCGCGTGCAATCTTGCTCAAGCAGGATTTGTTGCAAGACTGGCGGAAGCGTATTTAGATGGGATTCTGAGCTGCCGCGCTCTCACTCGCCCCTTCGTTGAGGCATGTCTAAACAAAATCACCGAAGTCAGTATCTTTCGAGCAACTTTTCCTGCTGTTGACTCGTGCACAGATTCGAACTTCCGCTGTACGAGAACTTCTTCCCAGAGTTGAAACATCGTTGAGGTCGTTCTTACAGGTGCGCTTGTGACCGGTGTCCGTTCTTTCGCGCTCTCACGCGAATGCCTATGAACTAGCGAGCTTGCCTTGTGCTTCCGGACGCTTTCATCAGTCCTAGAATGTGGATCACGCATGCTGCGCTCCTGGATGAAGTACTGAACAGAGAACCAAATTCAGCGCAGGTGGAAAGTCCGGGCGACGTCGTCGTCGGCCTGCTGGCCGAGAATTTTTACGATATACAGAGACGCAACGATGCCATGTGGTTCCGCAACATGCCGCCTCGTCTGCTCGCTCGCCTAACAGACGCTGTCACCGATGTATCTGTACGTGAGCCTGCAAAGACACTACAAACCCTACTTACTATCATGCCTTATAGCGCCTCAACGCATTCACCTCCACGACTGATTTCTCCACTGTGCCTTTCTTTCCTGCAGCATTATCTACCATCATTCCGCCATCTTTTGCTGACAAGCTTGATCGCTTATTGACATGGGCTGTCACTCCCCTGCAGTACGGAGACCATCGCCCTTACGCTGCAGTTACTCTCCTCCGGCGTTGGCGCGCTCGGGCAGCAAGAAGAGTGCTAGGTGCCGACCCGGGCCTCCAGGATATGCTCTTTGCGTGGCTCGACGCGGCACCACGAGCACACCTGCCTGCAATTGCTCTTCTTTTCGAAGAGCTTGTGCGAGAAAAAATGTTTGAATACACCGCATACATACAGAGGCTCGTTGCACGCGGAGAGCCTGGCCTTCTATATTCCGAAGTAAGTTTATCCCATTTTATTGAACTCGGTAACTGAACGGCGGTGGATTGCAGACAGGCGAAGGCTCCCCACATCGAGATTTCATGACCTGGATACCTTTGCATGCATCACCTGCGGCAATTGTGAATCAACGAAGGGTCGCCCTTTACGGTGCACGTGCTCGTGAGACCCCGGAGGAGTCTAATGAGCGTACCATGCGCCGCGAGATTCGCATGTTGCTTCCCGACATTTTCCCTTGTAGGCAGTCTTTCTTATGTGGTGATAGCCGCTTCTAAGCCAAGTTCGCAGCTTCTGGGCAGCTATTAAATACCTTCATCTCGCCTCCGACATCAGTTTCAAGCACATGCCAAACGGTGCTGATATCTCCTCGCTATCAGCAAGTACGCACGATCATAATTTGGCTCCTTCCCATCCTTCTTGAGCGGATTCCCGGGTGCGAAATCTCCTGGCTTTAGCCGAACACAATCTGATCACAAAAATCAGACATATGGACGATAGTCTCACGCAAGACTCTGCATTGCTTACTTACTGCACTGCGGTCGATCTCATGGCACAGATCAAGTGCTATCGTGCCATACTCGATGTCAGTAGATCACTCCTTCAAGGGTTCACTTGTTATTGACTCCGACCTCCGGGTAGCTTACGTTGGCAGCTTTGGAGCATTTCTGTGCGCCAGACTGCTTAGTGGTCCTCGTTGAGACACTACGGCGCTACGCGACTATCTGGGCAAGCATGGATGTCCAGGAAGACATTACTCGTGCGTTGCACTCTACACATCAGATGTGTAAATCCCGCGGTGTGCATTCGCGTGCCCTTCTGGATCTGTTGATGGAGATGGATGGGGGCCGCCACCTCGAGGCCGCCGCACGGAGAACTCTAGAAATAGAAATTGCGAACTTCGCGTTGGTGCGTGTGTGACTACATCAACTATTTGCCGTTCCTCTCATTCCGTATACAGGCGCTCCGTCCTGCAGACAGCGACCCCGAAGTTGTCCCAACTCATCTGCAGGAAATTCTCTTACTACCCAACGACCCACGCCCTGATGCGGCATCAATGCTGGCGAACAGTTTATGGTACCGGTACCGTGCAGCACCAAACTGGGCGTGGCGGGTGTGGGACAACACCTTTGCCAGCCTTCGTATCTCACTTCCAACACTTGACGCTGACACTGCGCGTGCAAGAGCGCTCGGCTACGCCAACTTCCTCTTCCACATAGACCAGCATCTACCTGACGGATTGGACGAACACATCTTCCAATGGTTTATCAGCCCTGGCGTCGCTGAGCTGACTGCAATTGATGCTGATGCTTGGAACACAGTATCGATCACCTTACTCTATCTCGTCGTGCAGGGTGTTCTCTCGACAACGAGCATTCTTCGTGGCTTGGTATATCCACTTTGGAGTTTCGCATTGACGGAGGGTGGTTACCGTGCCTCACAGCCGCCCAGCGTATATCTCCGTGCTGCACACGATCTCTTTGCGCAGCTCATTCTGCCAAATGAGGCTGGTGTCGACTTCACTCTGTCACCCATCAACTTCATCCAACTACAGCGAATCATCGCCCGCCGCCAGGACGTCTTCGCCGAGCCCCATCTGTCGCTTCTGATTGCCAGCATTCCAACTCTGGTGTTCTTGGAGCATGACTCCAATGTGCCACAGGACCTCCGGCCATTATCTGCAGCGCTTCGCGGGGCTGTTTGCGAGATGGTCGAATTTCGCCAAGGCGTTTATCGAGACCTCAATGCTGCACGGGATGCATTCGAGCATAGTCTCCAGTACGACTCTTTAGACGAGAGTCTGGTCGAGCCGCTGATGGATGCGCTACGCCTCATACTCAACGTGGCTCGGACAGGTGCGCTCGGTACGACAATTCCACCACAATGCTGATTTAATTTCACATAGACACCGCAGCAATCGGCTCATCCGAGTGGCTGGATACATCAGCGCTGTTGAGTCCTTGGAAACTGGCTGCTACTGCAATCGAAGTGCAATTCTCTCTGAAACAGATGGGCGAACGTCTAGCGCTTGGCACACCACATACTCACGGAAATACAAAGGTCGACAAACTCATAGCAAAGTTCATGCATCACCACATGTCAACGGAAGAGGCAGATTTTGTCGCCGAGATGGCGCGAGGTGTAGGGCCGACCATTGCTTGTAAAGTAAATGGCAGCATCCTCACCCTGACCTGGTGCTGATGATCCTGTAGTTCGTGAACACTGGGTTCGTATGCATTGCCAACATCCTCAACGCTGTGCAAACGCCATTTACGATTCAAGGCGTCCAAGAAATCGTAGATGTTGCGAGTGAACAGCTTCGACTACTGGCCCATGTGGTTGAGCTGGTGCGAGACGACCACACGGTGCTTCCTTCTGTGGATACCATGGCACAGGATCAGTTTATCACTGCTCTGGCCACCAAGATCGGAGCATTCGAAGCAGTCATCAGGGATGGGGTGTCCTCCAGGACAGGCATCCTCCCTGCGCAAGCTACTCAGGGAGCTGTGCTCATGGCTCGGCTCCTGCAATTTAATCTAGGCTGTCGGGGCATTTGGACGCCGAAGACCAGGTCGATGAGTAGTAGGCTTTGTTCATTGATGTTCAATTTGACACTGGCGAGTCAATATGTGTATACGCGCTGGATGCACTGATAACGTTCTTTCATCTAGGCGCATGCTGCGGGTGACTACTTGAACACGTCGGCTTTTCCAATCTTCCTTGACACCTACATGTATCTGCTAGACGGTGAGTCGTGCCTTGCTTAGACTCCGGAGTGTGCGCTGATGTATTTGGCGCAGAGATTGCTCACGACACGAAGTCCACCGCAACCGAGCCTACCCTCAATTATCCTCAGACCCGCTTGGCCGACCTACCAGGAGATATGCCGGCCGAGTATCGACTACAACTCCGTTGTCTTCTGCCATATCCACCGCCGTCAGAAGGTGTGGCCGACCTGGCATATGCATCACGGGACGCGTCAGGTCAGGTCGTCATCGGCGCTGCTGTCGTGAACAGGCCTTGGGAGTGGGTGGAAAGCTTAGGTGATCATGCTGTGGGCGACGTCAAGGATGACCAGCAGGTCAATGAGCAAAGTGCACACAAGGGCCAACCTGCGGTCAAGAACAGTGGGTCGCTGTCATTGGAATTGTTTGCAGGCAGGGCAACGGGAGACAGGGTCATCGATTCCCATCAAGGAGCTCAAGCTAACCTGTGGTCCTTTCAAGACAATCTCTCCGCGCAGAGCATGCTCGCACGTGACTGGATGGAAACTCGCGTGGATCTCGTCGGCGACGCCGTCAGTGGGGGAAGCCGCCTTCGCGGGGAGGACGACGACGAAGTCGGCGAACTGCCCACGTTCAGTGCAAGTCAAGATGGCCGCGCCATGCGTAAACCATCCCCTGCATCATCCGTACGCTCTCGAGGATCCGGTCGGATGTCCGCGCCTTCGTCGCGCCTACAGAGTCCCACGCTCTCTTTTCCACCCGGCTCGAGCTCAAAATCGGATGATCCTATGACCCTGGAAAATCCGGGGTCATCCCCGATCAACGGCAGACGTTTCTCCAAACGCAAAGCCTCAATTATCAGTGTAGATGCCGACTCTGACATCGAAATAATAGAGGACACCGCTTCCCAACCGCCTGCGAAGAGGGCCAAGGGAAAAGCGCCGGCTAAGCCTCGCGGAAAGAAGAAGTAGCACTAGTCTTCCGCATCTTTGTTGTATGGTTATGTATCTTCCCTTGTCGCATAGCTAAGCTCTGTCTTGTATGTACTATGTACTCACGCTCACATCTGCCGTTACACTATACCTCACATCCCGCACATAACCACCGAATCGTACTGTTTTTGTATTATTGGGATTTCTGTAAAGCGAGCGCGTGTTCCGGTGTAAACCTACAAACTTCTCTGATGTCACCCAGCCCAAGTTCATTCCGGTGCGGTCCGGCACGGTCCGGACCAGTCGTCTTGAGTTCGCCGCCTGCCGCCAAGCTGTTGTCCGTCGTCTCCCCACACGACAAGCGTCTACACGTACGTGGATAGAGAGGCAGCCATATGTTTTCTCACTTCATGCAGACCTCAATTAGACATGGCAAAGGACAAGTCTGAAAAGAAGAAAAAATCTGAAGCGACAGAGGACGTAGAGATGGGTGAGGCGGAGGTGCGATTTGGCTCAGACTCCCCATTGTGAGTGGGTAATCAAGGTTGTTGCAGAGCCCGAAAAAGGCAAAGTCGAAGGATCGGGAGGAGCTCGTCATCCCAGTTGAGGACCTTTCCCCCATTGCGCATCCTCTTGCCCAGAAGAAATTGTTGAAGAAGATCCACAAAACGATCAAAAAAGGTGTGTACATATAAATCCAGCGTTCATACCATCTTTGACTGGTTTCGGCAGCCTCTAAGGCCCGACAAGTCAAGCGAGGGGTGAAGGAAGTCGCGAAGAGCATCCGGAAGGGCGAGAAGGGGTCCGTTGCAATCTATCTCCTGGCTCTCGGATGCTCATTGCCCCCACCAGTCTACTCATACTTGCCGCTGACATTACACCCATCGATATCATCTCACATTTACCGGTCCTGAGCGAGGAGGCGCAGATTCCGTATATCTTCGTCACGTCGAAGGAGGAGTTGGGCCACGCGAGCTCAACAAAACGGCCGACGAGCTGCGTCATGGTATGTCCGGACTCGAAACGCGGAAAGCGGAAAGAAGGGGACAGCGACAAGGACGATGATTATCGGGAGCTCTACGAAGAGTGCTATCAGGAAGTACAGAAGCTGGACCAGAAGATAGTATTTTGAAAACGTGTCTTTACCATGTTGCTGTCCTCACTCTGCATTGCATCTTGCTTCACGCTCTGCTGGAATGTGGACGAGTCCACGTCTTGTGAACAGGACACTACTACTACTAGGCTGAGCGCTGAGGGCACGCGGTTGTAATTCTCACGCAAGCAGTCAATTCCACGTCGCGCGCCTCACGTCTCTCCATTTCCCTCAACTCCCACATTTGTTTCGAACCACCTTTAGTTCGCTCTTTTATCACACAAAATGGCACCCAAGACTAAGACTGCGGCCTCTGCCAACGGGAAGTCCAAGTCCACAGATGCTGTAGTCGCCAATGGTACACCAGCGACTCCCGAGACTCCCGCTGCAGACGTGTCGTCCAAAACTCCCGCTTCTATTGGCAGACCAGACAAGGCGGCATATGATGCGGAGCAGGGAAAGATTAAGGCAGAGATTGATGCTGTACAGGTCAAGCTCGTACGTCTAGTCATCTTGCGTTCGTGACGCTCGCAGACTCAGGGAACACCTCCAATCGTAGACCGCTGTCAAGGAGAAAATCTCTTTGACCGGGAAAGGCGGCAAGGGCAACGAAAGACGCAATGCCCTCCGTTCCGAGCTGGATACCCTCCGAAACCAGCAGTCTGGCAATAAGCAATCGCGGGGCAAGATCTTCGACCAGCTGAAAGCCTTACAGGAGGGTATTCAGAAAAAGGTGCGTGCAATTCGCGATCCATCGGCGCCTTGCACTTATTTTGCTACAGTCTAAGGCCATACAAGCATCCAGGGGCAAGGTGGGCTTTAAGTCAGTTGCAGAGGTGGACGCCCACATCAAGTATGTCGCACGAGATTCTTCCTGCCACTTGGTGTTGACGGCGGCTTTGCAGGAACCTCGAGAAGCAAGTTGAGTCCGGAAATTTGAAGCTTGCGGACGAGAAGCGTGCACTCCAGGACATCAGCCAGAGCAAGCGAGCACGTCGGACAGTTGAAGGTTTCCAAGCTGAGTCGGAGTCCATCGAAAAGGACCAAGCAGCGGCGGACGAGCTCCGCAAGCAATTGGATGACCCGGAGGCGAAGAAGATTTCTGAGCGTTATGACACCATCAAGGCCGAGCTTGACGAACTGCGGAAAGAGGGAGATGAGGCGCATGCGGGATTGAACAAACTTTACGACGAGCGCAACGTGTTGCAGGCCCAGGCCGACACTCTCATAAATCAACGGCGAGACTCAAGCAAGCGCTTTCGTGAGGCCAATGACCAGTACTACGCCAAGGTTGCGGAGGATCGTGCTCGTCGTGCGGAGCGAGACCGTGCCCAGCGCGCTGCAGAGGAAGATGAGAAGAAGAAGGCACTGGCTGCGCGCCTCATGGAGGAGGCCTCCGAGCCAGCCTACCAAGTCGATATCGAGGATTGCCAAACCTTGATCGACTACCTATCCGGCAAGCCCAACGCCGCGCCGGTTTCTTCCCTTTCCACTGCGATCACCCTGGCCAGCGCGCCGAAGCTGGAGATCAGGCAGGTCGAAGCAGCTACCGATGGCCTGGTGGTGCGCAAAAAGAAGGGCGAGGAAGACGACACATACTTCGTCGGCAAGGGCAAGGGCAAGGGCAAGAAGGGTGGCGCAAAGGCAAACGGCAGTGCTGCCGCGGAGCCCAGCGCCGCGTCGGGCAGCGTTAACGTCCCATTGCCCACCCTCACCGCCTTGCTTCGCCTCTCAATACCCCCGCCCGCCTCTTCCGCCGACATTCCACGCGTTGTGGAGGACTTGAAGACCAAGAAGGCGTGGTTTGAGGCAAACCAGGCGCGCGCCACCCAGGAGGCGATTGCAAAGGCGGAGGCGGAGATCAAGCGCCTGACAAAGGGCAAGGCGCCGACAGAGTCGCCGAAGGACATCGTCCCTCCGAACGGTGACGGCGAAAACCCGCCAGAACCCACCCCTACGCCACTGGTGACGGATAACGTCTCCACGACACTGCCCAGTCAGGAGGTGGTGCAGAAGCTGGACGATGTGCAGGAACAGGCAGGCGAGGCATAGCTGGGCTATGGACATTGACGACTGCTTTCCGTCACCACTCCATAAATCGTATTTTTTGAATAATGGAAGGATCTGTTTGTCTGTCCCCACGCAACACTCGGCGGGTTCGGTGGTATATGTAAAAACGGTGCAAGTCGCCCGTCGTCTGTCAATATCGGGAATATACATTTTCATCGGGGGATAGCTGAGAAGACTAGAGTTCGAAGGCACATTGGATACAGATCAAGCAGCGACGAAGAGATATATAAATAGTAACCAGCAGATGCGAAAAGATGCAAGGAGCGGACAAATTATAACTATGCACTAGGGAAAACCACTGCGCGCGGATGGTAGAGTAAGTCCGACACGTATACCCATAGCAGAAAGCATATTCTGTACAGATTGAAAGCACACCACTCAAGCCTCGGCCTTCACACCCTCTACCTCGGAGTCGTGCTCGTTGGCCGCCGACGCGCCCGACGCACTCATGTTCAAGTCTTGCGGATTGAACGCTGCAACGTCGAAAGCATTCCCAGAACCCGTCACGTAGTCGGAGAAAGAAAGGCCAGATTGATGAACGTTGGCAAGCGGGTCATCCTGAGCCGCAGAGGTATCCATGTACGCAGGAAGCCCGTAGCTGTCAGAATTGAAGGCAGTGGACCCGTCGAGCGCGCCAGCAGGGTATGCGTCTTGCTGGAGGGCGGCAAGCATGCTCGACGTTGTCGGGGTATGACTCATAACCTGGTGGGCCGGCCGCGAATCCATGTTGTTGCCGAACGCTTCCTGTCCGATCATGGGGGACAGCGTGAAGAAGTGCTGCTGCATGACGGGTTCCACAGACGCCGCGACCGACGTGGTAGACAACGCGACGCTTCGCAGGACATTCAGGGCGATCCAGTCACTAGGATCATTGACAGATCAGATATCTCGCACGCAAAGTCCGCATAATACAAGCTACTCACTCCAGGAACAGCTTCAAGATCTGGTAAGCACCGAACGTGGGATCGCTGCGAATCGTCTGCGGGGTGCTCGGTGAGTCGCTGGTACCTCGCGGGAAACAGAAGACGACTGACCAAGTCCCTCATGACCTGGCTAGTCACGTAACCCCACCGTATCAATACACTCCTCGAGCTCATCGTACTCCTGTCCTCTCCGCCATGACCACCCATCAGCCTCTCACAGCACTTGTCCGCCCATGACATCACGTCGCGTACAGGCTCCGCGCTCTTGGACAGAGCGTCCATCAGCGACCGAAACTCCACCTCCAACAGTTGGACGAGATCCTCGTGCCGGCAGTTGCAGACCAACGCAGACTGATTCCGTACAGACTCGAAGTCGATCTTCTCCCATGAGCGGCGCATCTCCGCGAGCTGCTTTTGGTTTGTAAGTACGGTGTTGAGCGCCTGCGTAACCTGATAGATGTCCAGGAAGCGCACTGCGAGCGAAAGGTAAGACGGGCGCCACGGGCAAGGAGCCGGATACTCACAGACTAGGTGACCGAAACGCGCTCCCAACTCCACCTTGGGCTCGACGAAAGTGTTGCCATAGTTCTCCAAGGACACAAGAAGAATCTTCTCCATTTTGTCGGCTAGTTGGCGCAAGCTCGCAAGGGCAGCTGCGGGGATCGAGGACAGAAGCTGAGATCGAAGAATTTCCAGGATTTCCTGTAACAATGTCAGGATCGGGATCAGTTGTACGCAAATGGGGAAACAGATGCTGTGACATACATCGTAAACAATCGCATCGCCCTTGGCCATCAACCCTGCAATCGCCGGCGCGTGCACGACCTCGCGGTGGTTGCCGCTAAGATTTGTCCAGAATGACCGCACATGCATCTCGAACTGATCGAAGCGGAAGAACCGCACGCTCTCTAGAAGGGCGTCGAGGTGCTCGAGGAACCACTCCCAGACCTCCCGCGCAGCGACACTGTGCGAGGACATCGACGAGTTCGACCCAATGGCCTCCTCTATCGACGGGAAGTGGGGCATGTGGCGCACAGATGTGGGCTGCTGAGTATTCAGGTACGAACCGGAGGCGCTGGCTGTGGGTTGAGATGAGACTGGCATTGAGCCATCTTGGCCAGGACGCCGCCGTATTGTGGCCTGCGGTGGGAAGGAGCCTGCGCGAGGTTCAGCCTGTGCGTGGGCAAGGAGTGATGCGGCGGTGGGTGTCTTGTCCGATAAGAGATCCTCGGCGTACAGCGCCGGGCTCTTGAGGCCGTTCTCGAGCACCAGAGAGTTGCGTTTCGAAACATTTCCGGAGCTCGCGCCCTCAGACTCGTCCTCATCATCCTCATCCGAGCGATCCTCTCGGAGCCCAGCCTCCGCCTGCTCGCTCGCGATGCGAGCAGCGTTGACAGACTGCTGTGCGGCGTTGTTGTTGGATTTGCGGATATAATCTTGTAACCACTCCGCCTCGGCGGACGTTGCTGGGCGGATACCACAATCTGCCGTGATGCAAGTGTATTAGAATCACTGGTGGAGATGAAGAAACTGTCATAGCGCACAGTGGTATTTGCTGTTCCCTCTCACGCCCAAGCGCCGGGTCTTGATCGTGGGAAAGCAGAGCCTGATGGCCTTCCCGAGCGTGGCGGTGTTGATGTGAGGGATCCCATACTGATCGCAGACTCGCCTGTAGGAGAAATACAGTCCTTGTCGAGGAACATTTCCATCAGGATATGGCGCATAGTTGGCTGTCAACCTGGAACATGATCAGAAAACAAGGCCCGGCGGCGGCAGTGCGATGACGAACGAAAAGAAAAGAAGAAAAAAAAACGTACCATGCCTGGACAAAGATCTGCTTCGCCCGGTCAGATGCGCTCGTCGTTGTGGCCGCGCGGACGTTGGCGGCGAGCTTCTCCAGGGTATGGTCGGGGCTGAGAGTCATGCGGCCAAAGGCGCCGGTAGCATGGATGGCTTCCTGGCTGGATATCATGTGTCCACCAGAGAAAACAGACTGGTATTCAGCCGGGGAGCTGCCGGCGAGGAACATCGAGAGGTCTTCTGTCTCGCTGGAGGATGAGTGGACGCTCTCTGCATCACGGGGGTAGGGAGACGCGGCCGCGCGGGCGCGGATGTGGGAAGCGCGGATGTGGTTCTTCAGGGCGGGATTGGAGAGGTTGTGATTAGGCGGGGAGTCTGCGGGCGACGTGATGTCTGTGTAGGCGGAGGAGTGGGAGGATGTGCGGACGTGGTGGTCGTTGACGATGGAGGTGGGTCTACCGAGTTGATAGGAAGCGCGAAAGAGATCCTCGGCAGAAAGCGGGCCCACTGCCGCTGACGTGCGCATCCCGCCACCCTGGGAAGACTGGGGTCGGGAGCTGGGGGACGAGGAGGAGACGGAGTTGGAGCGGGAGTGGTGGTGGATGGGCATGAAGTCGAGGGGGATGTTGGACGCCATTGCGTGGAGGTTGACGGCGGCCATGCGAATTAGAGGGTGCGACTAGTAGGGTGTGGCGAGGCGGGCGGGGCGGGGCGGGGCGGGGCGGGGGAGGTAACGACAGTGTGGGACGAGTGTGGGTGCAGAACGCGGGCCAGCCGTGATGGATAGAGCGGAAAGGAGCGTCAAGCAGGGGGCGAGCGGAGGGCTCTGGGGAACGAGGCGGGTCGGGGGAGGAGGTGAAGAGGAAAACGGCGCGCACAGCCCGGGGAGAGATATTGTAATTGTATGAGAAAGAAGCGTCCGTCCGGCCGTTTGGAGGTCGGCGCAGGGGACAAGAAAACAACAAGGACGGGGGGGAATATGGCCCAAGTCGCGGTGGTCAAGGCAACGCTTATACGCCTGATCCCGTCCCCCGCCCGCCTTCCCGCCGGTTCGACCCCCGCTGCTCCGCGAATCCGATCTTCCCACCGCTACCGCAGCCAGTAAGTACTAGTGCAGCTGATATCTCTGAATCTGATTATTCTATTTATTACTATTACTATCACCCTGCCATGTACATGTACCGTCGGAACCGTCCCCGCAGCTTCCCCTTCTCCCCGCCCCCCAGCGCACGCGCCAGCCGCAGCCACGACCCGAGCGTCAGGTCCTCCATCCCGTACGGCGTGTACTTCGTCCCCGTCCCGTTCCCGCCTCGCAGCGACCCCGGCAGGTGACGCAGCGGCACCGGGTACTCGTCCCCCTCGGCCGGCACCAGCGCGGACGCCCGGTACGTCAGGTACTCCAGGGTGAACTTCGGCCGATGTGTCTTGTTCATCACCCGCTCCCCCGGCAGGTAGTACTGCAAACCACCACGTCAGTCCCCGCCGTTCGCCGCACCCATCCTCCGCCTGCCTACCTGCGCGTAGCCCAGCGGCGACCACAGCGTGTTCTGCCGGCTCGGCGCCTCCGCGTCCGTGTGCCACGGCTGCCTCAGCTTGCACCGCCAGCTGTCCTGGTACCGCGCCTCCTTGCACAACTTGTCGCGGCTCCCTCCCCCGGGTCGATGTCCGTGTTTCCGCTTTGGCTCCTTTTTCTTCTTCTTCTTCTTCTTCTTCAGTTCGGACCCAGCGCCTGTGACGTTGTACGAGAATATCCGGAAGGATGGCAGGTACGGATTGGGGACCACCGACGGCGCGACGTTTACCACTGCGTAGTCAGCGTATTCGGTTTTCTTCCCGCTTTTCGGCAGCTCCGCAAAGTCCTTTATGAGCGTGTCATAAAGCTGATCGTGCGCGCTCGCCTGTGCCGTCCCATCAATTTGTGCGGCGCCTTCTGTATCGGACGAAAAATCCAGATCCTTGGCCTCCACGAAGAAGAACTATATCATCGTTCACATCAATCATCCAAGATCTGTGGCATATGCGCTTACATGGTCATTATTCATGTGCTAAGGGACCCTGGACTTCAGTACCGAGAATGAATCGTGTCAGGGGCAGAACAACTCACCCCGTACAGATGTCCGAGGACCGTATCCTGGAAGCGGAGGGACAACTCGACATAGCGAACGTACTGACATGCACACGTCATCGGTTCGCGTCAAGACTCCAATGCAGATGTACGTACACACTCGTCGAAGAAGTTGCCTGGCGACGGAGGAACATGTCCACTCAGCCATACCTGCAGGCAGTGAAGATGTCATGAAATCAGAAGGCGGCGGCGGCTTCAGATAGTTGGATGATTGCCCAACCTGCATCCCGCGCCCTCTGAACAATTCTAGCTGCACTTCGAGCCAATCGAATTGTAGATTCCCTGGGTCATCACGATCGTTGTATTCACAGCCCCCCACAGCTGTGTGACAGCCTTGAGTCAGTAGCGCTGAGAGCGAAGCTCAAGGGCACTCGCCTTTGTTTGAATCATAGAAATACATGGTATTCAGGCTAATCACGGCAACATGGCCTGGTATAACTTCCGTGGAATAGTATGCGCCGCGTCGGAACACTTGATAGGAGGAGAAGGGTACAAAAGCGCTCCATAGGCTATCATGCCGGTTAGCTAGGAGGGGGCAGGCGCGGTGAATACTTACGAGGAGAATCGGTCAATAATATCATTGGGACCTATCAGACAAGCACTCAACGTTCAACAATTACTGATCCGCTGAGAAACTGGCCCACCTGCTGCTAGAATGTTCTTTGAAGATCGGAAACATTGGTCAGCATCGGGATGGCATGGATGAGCAAGAGCGGTTATTACATGCGCTGTGAGATGTGAAATTGTCAGCGCAGTCGTGGGGACGAGAACAGCCACACGTACGCCACACGTCGTTATTCCCTGTACAAGGGGAAACGGTAACAGGGGCAATCAGTCAGTGTACTTAGCCCCGGGCCCTGTGCCGTACGATGCTCACCCAGGCTAGGGACGACCGGGATACCCCTACTCAAGAACACGTCATTCATCCTCGTTGCTACAACATTATTGAGTTCGTAGATCTCCTTCAGTGTGCGTGGTAGCTTTCGGTCATTGTCATGTCTTGCGGGGAGTTCAACGCCAAGAATGCTTAGAACCGGCAAGCCCAAGCTTACCGAGCGTTGTCGCCAGTCCCTTCGTAGTGTAAGCGCACGAACACCACACGCCAAGGCAAATGGAACGCACAAATCACGAAGTCTATCTCGGAAGCCCAATTCTTGTCCAAGAAATCGAGCGTCAAATTTGTGAGCCGGAAAGGCGAATCGCAGTCGCTGTAGGGTGGGATTAGACGCGCGAACGCCGCCAAATATGGGCGCACCTGTATGGAGTTCCATAGTATCCAGAACGCCGCTCCTCCTTCCGTGGTTTCTTCCTGTGACACGCCGAGGACTGCGACGCGTCTGCGATGTAGTACGGGTCGGGATGTATGTCGGTAATGTGCAGGAATCGGCCGTGGAGTTTCCGCCGGGTCAAGCCTTCTCGTGTGACCTCAGATGAGCGCGGAAAAGCGGGCGCTAACGCGCACTCACCTGGGCCTGCGAGTTGCAAAGGCTGCTGGGCCGGCAGGGGGAAAGCACCGGTGAGCCAGAGCGACCACAGAAACGAGGATTTCAAGGAGAACATGATGGTCGCATTCGAGAGCAAGCACTGCTCGTCTCGTGCGAGACACGAATGGAATGACAGGCAAGGCGGGGGAGACGCGGACGCACGTTCGCTGAACTCATTTTGTCACGACGATGTCGGTTGGCGCGGAGGCCCCCGGACAGTCCTCCGTACTCGTCTGAGATGCGCCAACAGGACACTTGGCGTAAGCAGGGCCGGCGATGATGGTAAGCTGCGTGACACTAGTAGGCTGGTCCGAGCCGACAGACGACTCGGACGCGAGCCGACAGAGGCTACTTACTTGGAGGCGTATGTGGGACGAGCCAAGGCCGACGCGGCCGAGCTGGGCGGCGTGTCGGGGCCGGATGTGGCTTATCCTTATCTTACCTTACGCTTACGCAAGGGCCGAGTCATGTCATCCGCCGGGATTTCAAACGTGCGAATCGCATCTTGGTGCATAAAGCCGGACGCTCACGTTCGTCGACGCCGACGTTCACTTGTCACCGTGACTTGTGGCCCCCTCGAAGGCGCGGCTACCTCATAGACCATAGACGCGTACACATCACCGGCACAGTCAGCTGCGGCACTTGCTCACACCCGTATAAGAACCTGCATCACTCGCAACCCGATACCCGCTTCTGCTCTTGCTCTCCCTTCCACCTCAACTCAACAGGCCCCTTCCCTCTCTCATGGACCGCTTCCTCGCCCCGCACTCCCCTGAAGCCCAGGCCCACTACCATGTCACGTACGTCCCCGCGCCCGTCTGCTCATCTCCTGCGCCCCCTCTGACCACCACCCAGCGAGAACTCCACAGAGTGGGACATGGAGCAGGCTTCTCTGAACGAAGCCATCATCGCCCACTGCGCATCCTATCAGGCGCTGAGCCGCTATTTGAGCGGTGCCGATCTCCTCTATCCCCCCAAGTCCAAGGGTGACTTGCTCTCGACCCTGTGCGTCTCGTCCCCTCCCCACGTCCGTGCGCGAAGCTTATCTTTCTGCTCCAGCCGTCGCTACAGCCATGTCGCCGTCCACAATATCATCGCGAGAGCTCGCACCACCCTGGAGCCTGGTGGCTACAGCCGCGTACGTCGTCCTCGTCGTCATCGCTCCCACACTGCTCCATTTGCTCATTTCCTGCTGCAGACGCTGCATCTCTGCGAGGCGTCCATCGACCGCGTGGTCAACACAGGCGACAATTTCTCTGTCCTCCTCTCTTGGCACAATGCATCCGAGTTCACTGTGTCCGAGCTTGAGCACCCCGCTCGGTCCATCAAGATCTGACGACTTTTACGTGTTTCATGCACCCATGTATTTCTACGGCTCAGCATTGGCATTCTGTTGTCTCGTCGTTGCAGTCCTTGATCACTGTTGTACCCTTTGTCCATCGCACGATTATACGTTACTTGCGCACACACGTGTAGATAAATATCATTATCTGGCCCTTGGTCAGGTTATTATTATTATTGACTTGCGTGCCACGCTCCGAAACGGACGCAATATTATTTAATTGCTGGCGGCACCTGCGCGCGAGATAAGATTGGCACAGATGCCGGCCCTCGGCCAACAGGGCGGCGCACGGCTTGAGCTTGAGCAAGACGGCCTCGAGGCAGATGTCGGCGCGGGCCTCGAGGCAGCAGACGGACGTGCCGTGCAGAACACGGTGAAAACTTCACTCTATCAGCGCTCCACGACCCCGACTTGCGGCCAGGCCATGCTTTAAAGCCCTGCGCAGCGCCTCCATTCCTGCGTTCCTCGTGGCCTGCGCCCCCCTCGCTAGTCCTCCCCCAGGCCATCACCTCGCCGTTGGCACGACCTCTCGCCCCCCGCCTTAAGATGCCCCCCCAGTCGCGACCACAGGCTTCCGGCCATCAAAGGCCTCCTCGCACTGCTAAACGGTCATCTCCTCTGCTCGCCCTATTGAGCTTTTCCAAGATGATGCCTTCCAAGTTCAATATCATCCGCATGATTATCTATTGTGCGTGTTCACCGTTCGCCAGTCGTCGCGCAAGCTAAGCCGTCTCTAGCTCTTGTGTTTTTATGGACAATTATTTGCTTGGCCATCGCCGCCCACTTCCAGAGCGTGTTGGCGGCTTCAGACCTCAGTGCGTTACCCTTCCCTGCATCGTTGCATCGATGTTTACTTCTTACAGCTCGCTTCGTCCCATTCGCAATCTTTGTCTCCAGTGCAAGCATTGTGATCATACTTGTATTGTAAGTCTGACCTTCCCAGCATCGCATTATGGCTCTGACAATCTGCTTGCAGGTCCGCCTTCAGCGTGCGGAGGAATATGAATCCCATATCCACGCGCATTGAGTTGGGCTGTCTGGGGCTTGTGGGGACATTCTGGATTGGTATGCCCCATTCTTGTTACCTGGTCATGCAAAATAACTGACTGTTGTACAGCATTGGGGGCGTTCTTGGCTTCCTCGGACTCCGAGACGGCAAGCGTGGAGTGCTTCGAATCGGGAGATAGCACTAGCCCCGTCGACGGTGGATGTGCGTGAGATCTCCTCTCATTGCTATCATGGGATCTTCTGACCAGGACTCCAGTCTCGACGGATACATACCAGGCGCAATACCGTGTGTTGGAGGCGTTCTCTCTTTTCAACGCAGCTCTCGGTGAGTCGCCTTTACCTGTATCTGTCTTTGCTTGCTGACACAGTCACAGTCTGGGGCTTCTTGCTCTTGCTCTTCGGTCTCGCCATGAAGCACTACATGAACGGACATAGAGAGGTCTGGCAGTCGCCCGTCACGACCTACGATTGGTTTGGCAAAGGCGGCAAGGCAAGCAAGCTGCCTGCGCCCGTCACCGCGCGCCCCAGCCGCTCCCGCTCAAAGTCCAAGGCTGCGCCCGTGCCGCCTCCTGCCGCTCCTAAGCGTCACCGGAGCGAACGCAGCGACCGCAGTGGACACGAGAAGCGCCCGGCCGCCGCACCAGTGTATGCCGTCGGTCAGGACCCCCAGACCTACTACGTCAACTATCCATCGAGTCGCGCACCCGCGCGCGCCCACACCCGAGAACGCAACGATCGGTCAGCCAGGCCAGATTATTATCGCAGGGATGCATCGCCCCGGAGGTGATTTCACGGATTTTACGACATTTATTTGGGAATATAGGAGGAGTTAGGCTCCTTTGAGACGATATATATATATCAAAGTGATGTACTTTTAACGATCAATGTGTCGGACATACCAGTGTACATGTACGTCTTGCAGATGCAGGTGCTTGGCCCACGCGATGCCCTTGAGGCGCGCACGCGGACGGGGTCACGTGCTGCTATTGTTCGAAGATCGGAACGCGAGCCGCGAACTTCAGCCTCGAACATGCTGCTTATAACTAACGACATCTGCTGCTCGCCGCCGTCAGCTCTTCCTCTCATACCTTCACGCCGTCACGAATATTCAGGCAACGGGGCCTCATTAGCGTGTCATGACAGTCTTGTTTAGAAATCTCCGAGTGTGGGGATATGGTACGCGTCTTTGCAACTCCTCGCACTTGCATGCGCAGAACGCTGACAGATAGTGGGCCTAGTTGTTGTATTTCTTTTGTCTGCAACTGTTCTCGCATTCTCAGCATATTTTGCAACAATCTTCTTACCCCATATACATCGTGCGTCCTGCTATGCTTGGGAAGAGACCGTCAAGTGTAACATCTGTGCTTCGCAGGCGAATTCACCATTTACTCATTAGCTGTCCCATCATGGACATTTGTTGTTTTTGTACCACTCTTGTGCGTAGAGCTCTCCATTGACAAAAATCTTGTGTCTGACGAGCGGGGTCAGATTCTGGTACTCAAATCCGTTGTTGGAGATATGTTTCCTCTTCATCACAGCCGTCGCGTGGCTCGGTGCGTATCACATTCTCGGATGCTGTCCGCTGGGCTGATGTTCTGTGCCTTGCCATAGCTATGGGGGCCTGGGCTTCGTACGTTCCTCTCCCCTCGACTTATCACTCAAGCTCATATTCCCCCAGCGACATGTTTGGTCCCGCCGAGTGCTTCGCACTGAAAGGGCAAAAGATCACGACAAGTAAAGGCTCCAGTCAGTGCTATCCAGATAATCGCCTCGTAGAAATCATACTCATAAGGAGCACAGTAAACGCAAGCTCATATTGCTATGAGGCGAAAATTGTAGAAGCGTTCTCGTGGTCACTCTTCGGCATCTGTGCGTGCTCCGCTGATGCATTTTGTGCATTCCGTCAAACTCGTCTCACCGCAGCCGCAGTGATATTCTTCTTCCTCTTTGTGATTGCGCTGGCGAATCGATCACAGGTGCTCGGACGGCCGGATATATGGAAGGAACACATAAACAACCTCCCGTGGTTTGGACAATACCCTGGGTGGCCAGGCCTTTCGATATCACAGTACCCGAGCGGCCAAGGGGCTTACGGGTTCCCTTCCGTTTACGCGGGTCCGAATTATCAGCCCATGCCGACGATGGACGAAAACCACGTACAGCAACAACACGGACATTCCATCATCATCTACCCTGGCGTTAATGGCGGGCGCGCACGTATCGAACAACGTCCTGGCATTGTTCACAATGCATAGCCCCAAGGGCTCTCTGTCTGCTCCGTGGTCGTCGGCACGGACTGCATGACGCCGACGCTGATCGAATAACTCCCTAGGTGCCGCCTACATCTATCTATCTTATGAATGCACGGACTATTACTGTACGCATGTTTGACGTCTCCACTGCACGCCCATACCATACAGTGTCACACTTCCATCGCGCGATTTCCGCCCACACGCCTCGTGTTCGGAGCGAAATATGCGATAAAGCCTCTGGGGCGACTACGAATCCACTGACTTCCGCTCGTCTTCGAATCTGTACCGAAACCCATCACACAAATAACCCAGTCAATGCCGTTCCTATCAGACATCAGCCGGCGATCGCTTTATCTTGGTGAACATCGTTCAGCGGGGGACTACGTGCACGGCGCTCACATTTCACAGGTCTCGCCGCTGTGACGGTGGCCCATGCAACGACGTGGACTATCCCGCACACCTTCCGTACGTGTACGAGTGCTATCAGGGCTCTTTGCGTTTGACCGGTGCGCCCAGAATCATCCACGCTGACGCAGGCAGCCGTGGCCCTCCTAGCCACCGCCTCCTTGATGATCTAGTGTGTTTCGACATCCCCCACGTTCGTAATACTTCAAGTTTGCTAAATCAAATCATCTGCGCAGCATCGTATCCCACTACAGGAGGATAGGACACGTTTTGACGGACAGCCAGGAGGAGCTCATTCTCGTCAGCGCCTTCGGCTTGTTCTGGCTTGGTGCGCATCCCGTCCACTGGCTCGAACGAATGTGCATCTCGCTGACCACGCCGGTTTCGTTCAGCGCTACTTGTCGCTTGGCGCGCGGTCCGCCAAGGGAGTCCGCTGGCTTATGGGCACGTCGGGGACGTCGGAGGCGTGTCTACCGCGGCAAGTCCTCCCAGGCGCGATACCGGGTTCACAGGCAAACGCGGGCCGTGGCCTTGCTCGGGCGACGACGTTATCTGCGTGGTGGAGGAGTGGTCGTTCTTCTGAGAACCCTGCGAATCGCCGCCTGCCGGGCGACGCGTGGATCGAGCGTGCGCCTGGCACGCACGGCGGCGACGTGGGTCGTGCAGTGTGCGCACCTACCATAACACACGTGGTTCTCACGACGCGTAACGGGGTAACTCAACCTTGTCGGCTTCTGTGCCTGCAGGCTACGCACTGAGGAAGGCGTTGGGAAAGGGCGTACAGGGAGGAGCCTGTGGGCACGGGGACACCGTCGCAGGGTCAGCTCTGGCTGCTTCGCAGCCTTCGGCCGTGTAGTTTGGCGTCTGTACTACCTAGTAACACATACACGGCATGCGATGTTCTGTCATCTGTTGTCTTAGTTCCAAGGGGAAGCGCACCTCATGACCGGATTCTCAGAGGTCAAGAGACTCGACACGTCGCTGGTCCTGCTCAGGCTGGCCGTGCTGATTCTTCCGCGTCAGCCGATGCCATGGTCTTCAAAGCTTCACCTTCGGTAAGCTCTTCGAAAGTGATAACTTATATGCATGAGCAGTCGAGGCTGCCCGAGAGTCGCATCAGTGTGTACGGGACCCCGGCTACCCCTGTATTAGTGTATAGCGCAATCAGAGGCGCCGGCCGGAGCGTCCCGTCTGGAGCGGCGACTCCGAGCGCAGCCCGGGCACCTAGTACTCATCGTCAGTCAACGGCGAGCGCCTGCGTAACGTCTCTACCGCCGCCATCCCACGACGGCGACCCCAGCTTCAAGACTGTTGCATGCGAGCAGCCTCCCTCTACCGTCTCCGCTGACTGTCAAATCATGATATGTCCTTTCGTCGACTGCACAATACTCAGGCTGATTGCGGACTGTTTCCCGCATGTCTACAGCACCCCCAAACGCCGCATTGAGACCGACGTAATGAAGTTGTGCGTGGACCGCTCGCTTACTCTTCGTGCGCATTCATGCTGAAAGCGCCTCGCTCGACCACAGGTTGATGTCTGATTATGAAGTGAGCCTCGTGAACGATAGCATGCAGGAGTTCTATGTGCGCTTCTACGGCCCCGTGGAGAGTGCGTATCTACCTTTCTGCGATCTGCCCGTATGACTGAGCGTGGCCTTACCAATCCGCTCATCCAGCACCGTTCGCGGGCGGCGTATGGAAGATTCACGTCGAGCTGCCAGACCAATACCCGTTCAAGTCGCCTAGCATCGGGTTTATGAACAAGATCTTCCACCCGAATATCGACGAACTGTAAGCACGTTCTTGCGTGTCTGGTGATTGTGTCCCTGATGCCTGTGCCAGAAGCGGGTCCGTTTGTCTCGATGTGATTAACCAGACCTGGTCTCCGATGTTCGGTAGGACGCCGTCTATCGGGCGACTTGCTTGGACTGACTTTCTCAGATATGATCAATATCTTTGAGGTCTTCCTGCCCCAGCTGCTGCGGTACCCAAACCCTAATGATCCGTTGAACGGAGAGGCTGCGGCACTCTTGATGAGACACCCAAAGGAATACGAAACGAAGGTAAAGGGTAGGTACCCTCTGTGATCGTTTTTTCCCACCTCAACCCATTTTTCAGAGTACGTGCAACGATTCGCCACAAAGGAAGCCGCGGACAAGTCCGCGGGTGGAGAGGAGGAGGAAGAGGCGGACGAAGAGATGAGTGAGGTCGGCAGCATAAGTGGTGATGACGGCGATGCGACCTGATCACTGCACCTCGCGATCCTGCCTTTCATGTTGTACCCTTGCATTCTCCGGTGAGGCCCATAGACTCCTCTTCTCTTCATACCCTTCTACGGATCGATTATCTAGCTTTGCATCACTCACTGTACTCCATCGCGTACGATTTCACGGCCTACTTGGTTTCCTCACTCACCTTGGCTTTGATATCCTTGGTCTTGTAATAATACTCTCGCCTAACAGGTTGTATGTAATTACTTCAATCAAGTCATCCGCTCTGCTTTTATTTTCGGAGGCAACTGAGAGATAGCGTACTATGATACAGTGGTAATTACAAGTACAAGGGACACAAGTGCAGTCCTAGCTGGGATTCGGCATACCCGTTTCTGAAGGGGCGGCGGCAGGTGCAGGAGGTATGAGCTCGTCGACCTTCTTGCTAATTTCTGCTGCCGTCTGTTAAACGTAAAAAAAAGTCAGCCACGCGACATCGGACAGGCCTCGGTTGGACAAACCTTCATGAGCACGTCAATCTGCGTCTTCACGCTTTCCATGGTGGCGGCTTTGGTTTTTGTCTCCTTGAGGAGCTCGTCTTTCTCCTGGGTGAGCTCTTTGACCCTGCGATCGAGCCTGCCGGAGGAATGAGCATGTAGCACATGGGTCGGAGACGGCAAACGCACCTCTGGCGTTCCACAAGCTCGAAACTCAGGCGGTTCAACATGAGCTGATGCGGATTCGACAGCGCATCGTCTGTTCTTGCTTCTGGGGGGGCGAGCTCCATGAACTGCTCCACAGGATACATCTGTATATCCTGGTATATTGAACTACAGCGAGACTTGAGACAGTTGCATGCGTCGCGGACAGAGGGGACGTACGCGAACTGCCGGCACTTGTCAATCTCGCGCTCTAGATGGCGCTTCTCGTAGAGCAAATTCTGGAGGCCAAGGTGGGTCTGGTCCATGTCCTGGCGAGCATCTGCGGTGGCATGCTTGTGCGCGCGGGCGGCGGCATTGGCGGCGCGGTTGAGGGCCTTGAGGCGGGCGAAGAGTGCGCCGGCGCGGATGTGGATGGCCGCGGGGTCGGTGTCGGGCAGCGAGGTGGTGGCGAGCTGACGGAGGGCATCGAGGACGTAGTCGGGGTCGGGAGGGAGGTCGTGAACCGGCATGGCTGCAAGGGAAAGACAACGCGGAGAAAGACGGCCCGCTGCCGCTGGACAGTGCTTCGGTTATCAGACCAGTCTCAAGCCCGCTCCCATAGGCCCCATCTGCTCACTAAGCAACTCCTTAGAGAGTCTCCCCCAAACGCATCGGTCTTCCCACCCGAATATATACGCCCTCTCACTCCCGTGCGTCTCCTCTTTACCCCTTCCGTCTTGCTCATATACACCCCTCACCGCGACCATGTCCTCCCACCTACCAGGCTCGATCCCCTCCATGGCATCCACCAACATCGAGTTCAAGGACAACACCCTCATCGTCGGTGCGTACCTTGCTCGCCACCCGGTGCCGTGCTTACCGTCTTGTCTCATCTCGCAGTCTTTGGCGCATCCGGCGATCTTGCAAAGAAGAAGGTACGCGTCTTCCTCGTCGCACATCTCCAGTGTCCATATCGTCCCCGCAGACGTTCCCTGCGCTCTTCGGTCTCTATCGCGACAACTTCCTGCCAAGGGGCGTGCATATCGTCGGATATGCGCGCACCAAGATGGACGAGTCAGAGTTCCACAAGCGTGCGACACAGTACATCAAAAACCCAGACGACAGCCCCGAGATCACAGAGAAGATCGAGGAGTTCAAGAAACTGAGTAGCTACATCTCGGGCAGCTACGAGGACAGCGCCGGCTTTGAAAACCTCGAGAAACACCTCCAGGGGATCGAATCGGCGTACCACGGGTCTGAGAGCCATCGCCTGTTCTACCTCGCCCTGCCGCCTTCCGTCTTCATCCCCGTCGCGACTAACGTCAAGAAGTTCAACTACACGGCCAAGGGTATCAACCGCATCATCGTCGAGAAGCCATTCGGTCGCGATCTCGACTCGTCGCGCGAGCTCTTGGGTTCGCTGAAGAAGTCGTGGACGGAGGACGAGACGTTCCGGATTGACCACTACTTGGGCAAGGAGATGGTCAAGAACATCCTCGTGCTGCGTTTCGCCAACATCGCCCTCAACGCTGCCTGGGACAAGAACTCGATCAGCAACGTCCAAATCACATTCAAAGAACCCTTCGGCACGGAGGGACGCGGTGGATACTTCGATGAGTTTGGCATCATTCGTGACGTTCTTCAGAACCGTACGCGCTTAGGTTAGGGTTGGTGACGTACTCCGCTAACGCGACGCGACGCCAGATCTGCTGCAAGTCCTCAGCGTCTTGACCATGGAGCGGCCCGTGTCCTTCGCCTCAGAGGATATTCGCGACGAAAAGGTGCCAGATATCTTGTCGCTACCGTGCGCCGCCCTCTAACGTGCTCCCAGGTCAAGGTCCTCCGTGCCATCCCTCCCATCGAGCCCAGCGACACGCTCCTTGGCCAATACGTTGCCGCGAACGGGAAGCCTGGCTATCTCGACGACGACACGGTCCCACACAATTCCGTGTGCCCCACCTTTGCAGCTACAACGCTGTGGATCCACAACCCGCGGTGGGAGGGTGTGCCATTCATCCTCAAGGCAGGAAAAGGTGCGTCGCCCGCTTCCGCTTCCGCTCCGGCTCAGCTGACCCTGCCCCCCACCAGCCCTGAATGAGGCGAAGGTGGAAGTGCGTATCCAGTTCAAGGACGTGACGCAGGGCATCTTCAAGGACATCTCGCGCAACGAGCTCGTGCTCCGTATTCAGCCCTCGGAGGCGGTCTACCTCAAGCTGAACACAAAGACACCCGGCCTGTACACGCGCGCGCTGCCCACGGAGATGGACCTCACCTATAAGCGGCGCTTCCAGGACGCGAAGATCCCTGAGGCGTACGAGGCGCTTATCCTCGACGCGCTCAAGGGCGACCACTCGAACTTTGTGCGCGATGACGAACTCGACGTTGCATGGAAGGTGTGTACTGGCGCTGCCGTTCGATGCGATGCTGATGGCCCGCGCGCCAGATCTTCACGCCCATCCTGCATTGGATCGAGGGGAAGAACGGCGCCCCGCCCAAGCCCGTGCCCTACCCTTACGGCTCGCGCGGCCCGAAGGAGCTTGACGCGTTTATCGGAAAGTACGGCTTCCGGAGATCGCAGGAGGGATAGTGCGTTGTTCCTTTTTTTGCGATCCGACGCGCCGCTGATGGCTGACGTTTGCCCGTAAGCGTGTGGCCCGTGACCAGCCTGTCCAACCTCTGACCGGCTGCGAGGGGATACTTACAGAAAATAGACGATGCTGGTGTGTCAGGGATGTAGTAAATGAAGAACGCATTTGTGTGTATCTGTGCAGAGGGCTCTAGTTTTCATCGTAGTCGTTTTAGAGTTGCATGTTGTACCAGTCAATCCAGAGCGTCGCAATCAATCGAAATGTATCTTGTTCATCCAATCAATCGATCCGATTGCGTGCGAGAGACAAAGGTCTATATGTGAGACAGGACTACAACGGTGATGCCGCAGGTGCGGCGAAGACGTGGCAAGGGGTGGGATGCGTGCAACTAAGGATACAGTACCGAATAAAATGTGCGTGAGACGAAACAAGATCGGGAGAGTAGTGCGGAATGAGGCGGGATATCGATGCGCTCGTAGGGCTGCGGCGCTCAAGAAGGGAGACAGTATGTAATGGTGGTGGATAGTAGTAAATATAGATGCAGATGCAACCGACGCCAAGACAAGCGAAAAACACGTCTCGCGTGAAGATGCAGGAAATAATTCAAGAAGCAGATATGGCATATATTATGGCGAGATATGCTATAAAAACGAGAAAATCTGTCGGCACGAGCGAGAGGAGATAGGTCGGCAGCCGCAAGGCCGCCGCCACGAGTCAACAGATGATGCAGCCAGCCGTAAACCACCTGAAATGAACCCCATCAGTCAGCAGCTGCTCACAAATATAGACGAGGACATCGGAGGTGCGGAGTTCCAGCGGAAGACACACAGACGAGAGGGTGTATGAGAGGACATGGGTTTCCCGCCGGTGCGCTTCCGAGGCAGCAGCGGCGCGGCGCAGAAGGCGATAAGCACGTACCAGTTACTGTTGAGCTGCTCGATCCAGTACACCACGAGGCGCAGACGGAGCAGGGGGGTTTTGATCGGCAGCAGTCGCGCTTTCTCGATGGAATCGATGGGTAGCACCTGTGCGGGGTGTGTATCAATATCCAATACGTCACGGCGAGACGCGAGATTCATGACGACGAGATGCGGAAGCGAGGGCGGGAGCGGGGTGAGAGACGCACCATAGCCATCCAGAAGCTGAAGTTGGCCGGGTCCGATGGCATGGGGCCACATTCGCGATTCAGGCGCTGGACGACCCACGGTGCCGCACCTTCCCGGACTTGCTCAAGGAAACCATGGCACACGCCCATGAGCCTCTGCGTCGCCTCGACGACGGGGTTAATTGGGACAGGGGTCGACGGCATAGCGGCCACAGGGTCTACGGAATCGAGCAGCGCCGACAGCGCCGTAGAGGGCTCCGCGATCGCCTCTGCGACTTCCAGCTGCTCGGGAAAGTCGTCTATCCTAATAACCAGCTGTGAGTCAAAATTTTACCGGGGCGATAAGCAGCGGTACCGACCTCTCAATCCGCCCGACCATGTATCCGTCCAGTACGCCCCTCTCGATGACGCGAAATCGATACGTGCCAAAGGTCTCGACAAGACTCCTACCGTCAGGTAGCATGCGAACGCTGCGGATCTCGAGCATCGTGCCAAAGTCGTTCCCTTGACCGTGATGAGTTGGCTTGGGTGGCATAACCATTCCAAAGCACGGATTAGGAGACTCCAAGCAACGCCGCAGCATGAGGCGGTACCTACAGCTACTTGTCAGCATGCAAGGCAAACAAACGCGCGGGGAGCTGGGCCACGCGCGCACCTGGGCTCGAAGAAGTGCAGAAAGGTTGGCATGCCCGGGAATGACAGCTGTGCGACGAAGATGGGGGTGTCAAGCCGCCCTTCTCGCTCTTCTGCCTCGAGCAACTCTTTACGTTCGTTGTATGCGTCGGGAAACGCATGGAGGACTGCCAGGCCGATGATCAGCGTGGGGCGAGTCAGGATATATGTATGCGCAACTGATGGAAAGCACGGTTTTGTTGTGCGGCTGGTCTTGAAAATATGCGAAGCCCGAGAGGTCTTGGCGACACGCCGGACACTGATTGTTGTGGTCTAGCGAGCGAAGGACACATTTGGAGCAGAACGTCTGTCAAGGAGCGTCAGACTGCGTGGCCATGGGAAGATTGTGATTGGTGTACATGCTGGCAGGGGGTGGTGACGGGCTCGTAGAACAAGGTGAAGCAGATTTGGCAGGTGAGCTCGCCCATGAGCTCCTTGTCGAAGCGCGCAGCGGCGTCGGCGGGAGGCTCGGCGCGCCCGGGTACGGGGCTGCGCGTCCTGCGGCGCTTTCGGGGGCGAGGGCTATCGCCGTCTTGATCGTGCAAGTCCGGTGAGAGGCGGTGGGTGCGGGAGGACGACGCTCCAGGAGTCTGCGTCTGGTCAAAGGCGTGAGCTTCGAGACGCTGACGGGCACGGCGCAAGAGTGGCGACTCTGGATCGTGCTGTTCGCGGTCCGAATCGTCGTCAGAGTCTCCTGTGAGCATGGGCAGAAAATGGTCATGGTCATGGTCATGGTCGTGGTCATCGTCATCTGGATCGGCAGAGTCGTTGTCGAGGGCGTCGCGGATGGTGGACATGAGCTTAGCGACGGTGACGTCGATGCGATTCTCGGGCATGCGCGCAAAGGGGATGGCGCTGTGATCGACGGCTGTGGCTGGGTAGTAGACTACAGGAGAGGACGAAGGCAAGGGGTGGTTGGGCGAGGAGGTGGAGGGGTGGGTGCAGCCGGGGACAGGGCAGGGCGTGAGGTGGAGGAGACGGTCGGCGTAGTGGAGGGCGTGCTGGTGGGGGGGGGGGGCTGCTGGGCGGGGAGCGGGGCGGGGTGGTCGTTTGTGCGGAGGACATGGGCGGCGCAGACGGAGTGGCCGCAGAAGAGGGTGACGGGGGCGACGAGGAGGGCGGGCGGGCTGCAGACGGGGCAGACGAGGAGCGGGAGCAGCATGGACGGCGGGGACGGGTGTGGCTGCGGGGGCGGGGACGTCGGGGGCGGGGGAAGGGGGCGGCTCGCGGGGGTGTTTTGAGGGATGGGCGGCGGCGATCGCGGGGGTGTGGATCGGGAGGAGGGGTCCGCGGTGATGGGGGCGGGATCGTCGGTGGACGCGGGGGGGACGCGGGTCCGGGGATAGGCAGCTGGTCCGGGGGGACGAGGCGGGGACGCGGACGGGGACGGGGACGGGGACGGGGACGGGGGACGGGGACTGGGACGCGGACGCGGGGGCGGGGACGGGGGCATCGGATGCGGAAGGGTCATGGACGCTGTGGGACATGTGCGCGGGGGTGGGCCACTCGATGCATGCGCTGCCGCGAGTGTTAAGTATACGATCGACAGCCGCGCGCGTCGCTGGCCGCTCGGCGTCGTCCACCCGCCCACTTCCCGATCCGGCCCCCGCATCTCCGCCGCCCCGATCCGATCCGCGGGCCCTGCAGCGACGCCCGATGCCGCACCGTCCCTTGTCAGATAAGATCCCTCGCGTCCTCCTCCTCCGCCCATGAGCTCCATCCGCGACCTCGCCCGGTCGCACCACGCAAGCTACAACCCAGGCTACCCGGCCACGCTCGTCTCCGCCACCTCCGCCTCCGCCACCGCCTCCACCTCCACCTCCGTCCCCGCCACCCCGCTCGCCGTCCAGCCCACACACCATGCCCACAGATCCCCCGCCACCTCCCTCCAGACGTCCCTCCTCTCGCCCCCCTCCTCCTTCCACAGGAGGCTCCTCATGCCCACAGTCAGGCCCCCCCGCTCCCCCTCCCGTTCCACACCCGCCAGCCCCGTTCTCCCAGCAAAGTCCCCCCGCATGAAGCCCACCACCTCCAAGCGCATACGTTCCCGTTCCGCATCCTCCTCTACCACCCCACCCGACTTCTCCGCCGCCGCAAAGGACCTCACCCTAGAGTGGTTTGGCAGGGCCTCAAAGTTCGACATCGTCCACGACACCCTCGAGCTCGACGGTTTCCAGATATACGCTGTCGAGAAATGGTACGCGTACACCCCTTCGCAGCCTAGTAACACCCCATCCGACTCTCTCGCAATCCCAGGGTCACAGAGCGCACCCGTCCCGTCATCACCTTGGCCGTCTTTACAGGCGACCCTACTCACAAGGTGCCCGTCTCTGCCCCCTCCTTCCGTCTGACCCTCTCACCGCCCGCCAAGATCACCGTGACAGCCTTCACGCCCTCTTCCCATCTCAACCCAACCGACGCTCAGTTGGAATGGGACCGTGTCCTTCGTAACCTAAGGCAGGCCGGCGCCCGCCCCAGAGAGGTAACCATCGTCTTCCACGCTCTCCTCTCCTGCTGGTGGTCTACTTTTGCAAATGTGCTAACCGAGCTGTCCGTTTGCTAGACAGAGCATGGCACCCTCATGGTCACGTCTCTCGCGAACTTCCGCTCGGATTACACCATCGTCCACATCCCTAGTGGGTTCCTCTTGGAGGCGCGCGAGCGTCTCTACACGAATATCAACCTACTCCGCATGGGCTGCAGCGGCCGCATGGCGCTTACGCTCGAAGAGCCTGGGTATGTCTCTTCCCTTTGTTGCTCGGTGCCTTTTCTGTGCCCACTTCATCCTGCTCCGCCGCGAAATGAACGGCAGCCGCCAGCCGATCTTTTGAAATGCTCACGCTGACGCATTCTCCCGCAGAGACACGACCAAAGACCGCTTCATTGGCATGTACCACATGGACGACAAGATACGCGCGTCGGAGTTGTTTTGCGTGACCATCTTGGAGCTCGTCAAACTCATCCAAGCAGCCTTGAGCTTGTTTGGCATGTTTGACAGCAACTCGGAGGAGCGTACCGGGCTGTTATGCGACGTCACAGTGGACGGGATCCAGCGGTGGGTGACGGACATCGGGGAGTCATCAATGGGTGTCGAGGTAAGTATGTCGACGGCGGCAGTAAGAATCTCTAAATGTGTACTCTCCGCAGCCCACGGAGAGAGTTGCAGACCCAACGGTCGTCTGCGCCCTGCTCAGCCACGTCGCCGTCGTCCGAAACAAGCTATACGCGCTGGGCTTTGGACAAGTGCGTCATCTATGAGCCGTGGAATTGACGGAACTGAACTAAATTGCAGTATATCCCGAAAGACCCGTTTTTGGACCCACAGCGCTTCCTGCAAGCCATTGCCAATTTCCAGGCCTCGCGCTTATTCACCGGTGTGCTGCCGTCCACCCAAGGCACACCCATCCTACAGTCCACGGTCCCGCACTCCACGCAGGGCCCCGCAGGGCTTGTGCCAGTAATAGGCGCGGCGCAGCCCATCCTCACGGACGACATCCTCTCCGCCATCGACGTCGCGTACGACAAGTCGCGCACGACCGAGTCGTACAAAGTGCACCGCGTTCTACTGAACAAGCTCGACGATTCGACGCAGCACGTCATGACGGAGCCCACCGCAGACATGAGCGTGTTTATACGCTTTGTGCAGGGCCGCGCATCGAAGGATGGCGTGCCGAGCTTGCGCTGGCTCTGGAGCGGGCGCGCGGAGGCACTGGGGAGGAAAGGAAAAGATAAGGACGGGGCCGGTAAGGACGGTGGTAGGGAGAGGATCTGGAGCGACGGGGAGGAGGAAGAGAGGGAGCGCGTGGATCGGGAAAGAGACGGGCCCGGAGAGGACTTTTCGACCGGCGAAGAGAATGACTACAAAGTATGGAGCGGCAAGCGCGTGCAGCGCAAGCTGGAGTCCTGGACAGGGTGCGTACGCCGCAGGCCAAGCATTCGCTCCGCCCATTCTGATCGGCTTGTGTGCGGTGGACACATCCAGGCTGAACCGGGGGAAGAAGCAGAGCGCGGACTTTTCCGCGAGGAGCGGGCACAAATCGCACGGGCACCATCATCACCATAGCCATTCGCATGTGCCGGCGTACGATATGTTCCACAACGGGCACGGCCAGAGCCCGGTGCCGCAGGTCGTCGTATCGAGGTAGGCCGCGCACCCAGTCTTGAGTCGTGCCGCGCCCTTCTGACTGTGCTTCCAGAGACGGCGAGGACGATGAAATCCTGAGTAGCGGGCAGGTTTCCCCCATCTGTAAGTCCCCGCTTTCTTTCCTAGCACACGGTCACTCATTACGATCGCGGCGCAGCTGAGACGCACAACCTGCTTGGCGTCGCGCTGCCGACCGCGGAGAGCTCGACCGTGAACCTGTCGGACTACGACCGGCGCGTGAGCGAGTTCAACCACCGGCGCCCGCTCAAGGGTACGCAGTTCCGCATGACGAGTTGGTCGGACCCGCGCAGCGCGCTGGACACGCTGCCGGATGAGGCGAGTGCGCGCAGCGGCAGCGTGTCGGACGGGTTCGAGGCAATGCACGGCACGCATCATGCCCGCGAGGAGACGATACGCCCCGGGGATGAGAGCAGCAGTAAGATCAGGCTGAGTGGGGGCTTGAAGAGGTGCGTACGCACGCTGGAGACATGGCTATTGTTAACCAATTTACCCGACAGGAGGAGGAGCTTCGACGATGCGTCGGCGCTGAGCCATTCGAGAGTATTACCGCTGGACAGAATGAAGATTGATGTCGATCTATGCGGGCAACTGCTCATCATGCAGAGGCGCGAGAAGCATCTTGCCGGCGTTGTCTCTACTCTCGAGGTGCGCGGTCTCGTCTACGTCTCAATTCACAAACACGCTGAACAATCCGCTCTCCAGATCCTCACCAACATCCTCTCCCAAACGAACGCGCGCCTGCGCTCAGACTACGACGCGCACATCGACAACGTGGGCGCGGCCGACGCGCGCACGAAGGTCATCGCGGAGGTCGAGTCCGCGCGCGGCAAGGTCGCGACGGTGCTGCAGGAGACGCGCGCCCTCGCGTACGAGACCTCACAATTCAACGTGCCAGATCTGTGGCACGCCGTCGCGCCGCAGCGCCACAAGGTGCTCGCGCTGCGGCAGAAGGTGTTCGACACGGGGCGCCGGGCGCCGGGCGTGTACGGGCGCTTCAGCCGGCTGCAGTGGACGCTCGACGGCGCGGGGCGCCTGGTCGACCGCATGGGGCAGACGGTCGACGACGCCGCGGAGGAGGTCGGCATGCCGGAGATGTTCGAGGACGAGGACGAGGACATCGGCGGCGGCGAGCGCGCGGCAGCGAAGCCCGCGCCGTCGTGGCTGCTCAAGATGTTCGCAAGCTGGGGCACGCGCTGGAAGAAGGGGCCGGCGAAGGACGGCGGCGCGGAGGGGAAGGCGGACGTGCACGGGGATGGGATGGAGGCGGCGAGTGCGAGCGGGACGGCGCGCTCGCTCAGCACGGACGGGGACGCGGGGCTGCGCGAGCGCGCGCCGTCCGCGGACGCAGAGAGCGATGCGCGCGCGCCATCGCCGTCGCCGTCGCCCAACGTCGCGTCTCCCGATGTATCAGACTAATAGCGGCGTGCGTCTGGTCCCCTCCGCCGATGCCCAATTCAATTTCACGTTGCACAGTACCTGGCCGTGATGGGTGCGTCACTGCTCTCGAGAACGGATGCGCAGGATTCCATTTTTCCACCGCAAGGCACGCACAAGGCATCCCGGGCCTCTACTCTAGGCGGCGCGCGTGCCGTCTAGAGACGCGGGGCATATTGCCCCTGTACTGCCCATATCAGCACAAATCAATATTCGGGGATATTATATTCTGACAACAAGTTAGGCAAGGCCCGTCCGAGTTATCCTGCTGACCCGAGCGAGTGTGGAAGTGCCGCCGCCGTGTGTGTGCCTATATCTCAGCGGGCCTTGGAGGAGACCTTGCTCTGGCTCTTGCGGATGTTACGCTTGCGATCGCGGTCAAGGATCTGTGAGGCGCAGGCGCGGCGCAAGATCGTCAGCGACCATCGCGCGAACTAAGGCAGCGCGCCCGGGATTCGCGCGCGCTGGGCACGCGCGGGGCAAGACGCCGGTGATGCAGGACGCACCTTTTGCTGTTCGGCTGCGCTGAGGCCTGCGATCCGCTCCTCCTCTGCCTTCTTCTTTGCCGCGGCTTTTGCGTCGGCGGCCTGTGTCGCGCGGCGGTGTCGTCAGTGCGCCGTGCGCAAGCAACGCGGCGGGGCGGAATGAGGGCGGGGTTGATGGCGGGACGCACCTCCTCACGCTTCTCCTTCTCGGACTCCTCCTTGAGGCTCTTGATGAGTTCTTCGCGGACCTTCTTGAGCTTCGTCTTGGTCTCGGGGCGCAGGGAGACGCGCTCGAGCGCGTCGATGAGGGTGAAGACGGCCGCGACGAGGGGCTCAGAGAGCGCAGCCTGCGAGGGGGGCAGCGCACGCAGCGTCAGGAGGACGTGCTTCTCAAGCGCGTAGGGGAGGCTCGTGGGATATGCGCTGGGTTGGTCCGTGATCTGCGGGGTGGGGGACGGATCAGAGCCATCGGGGAGAGGATGGGGGGTGGTTCGTACGGAGAGAGAGCGGAAGTAGGGCTGTATCTTGGGGTCCTTGAGAGCCTCGACGACTGGTCCAGCGAGTTTGAGGACAGCATCCGTAATATCCGCGAATTCTGGAAGGTGAATTGAGTGGAGGGGCTGCTGCCACGTCTGGACACCGGCGTACCGCTAAAGACGGTGACGAACGCCGGAAGAGCTGCGTTTTCGCTGGTCCGGGTGAAAGTCTAGAACTCTGTTTTAAGGGGGCCGAACGGGCGGACAGGAGGGATACGCACGAGATCCCATCTCTCCTTGCGGATCGAGACAAGCTCGTTCTTTGCGACGAGAGCCCAGACAAAGTCAGGGGTGGACGCACTGAGAGTGAGCTTGAAGTCGAGAGTGATTTCATCGCTCGGAGCGTAGTTGAGGTCGATTAGTGTCCAGCCGGTCTGATAGATGTATTGGAGGAGGTCGTGGCGCGGGCGGAGGGTAAAGACGGTGTGGAGGGACGCGACGAGGCGTCGACCTGTGGAGAAGTTGAAGAAGTCCGAGTAGCCATCCGAGGTGAGGCCGCCTTCGGTGGGACGGGAGAAGTGCTTCGTGTAAAGAGGGAGGTGCGCGTTGAGCCTGTGACGAAGCGTGAGTCGGGCACGGTGTGGTTCGTGACACGGGGCGCACCAAGCGTTTGCCTTGCTGGCATTCGCCCTGCTTCCGAACCAGTAGAAGGCAAGGTAGAAGAGGGCGCCGCCGAGGAGGAAGAGCTCGTTCTTGAAGACTGCTCGCGGATGAGAAGGGTGAGCGGTAGAAAGAGAGAGAACGCACGGGCGGGGCGGAAGACGAGGAACCACCAGCTGTACTGGAGCCCGTCGTAGTCTTCTGAGAGGACAGCGGGCGGGGGCGAGAGGGCGGCGACGGCGCGGTTGATAGACGGGAGGATCTGGCTGGCCATGGCGGGTAGGTGGATGGAGGCAGCAGTGGCTGGCTGGGTGCAACGCGTCTGGCAAGTCCGCGTAGTGTTGCCGCGCTTCTCTCGTGTGCGCTGCTGCCCACCATGGAGGTATTTAACCCTTGCCATCTGCTTAACATAACCCCCCGTCTCACCCGCCCACCACTGGCAGGGACAGCACACCCCACATACAAACTACTGCGCCTTCGTCGTCGACGCCCTCACCGCCATGACCCGTCTCTCGGGCACCGTCGACCAGCACACCCTCCGCCAGTGTCTCGGCCTCGCATCCTCCTATCTCCTCACAGACGTCACCATGGACCCCGCCGCAGGCGCATCCACCTGGTTCACAGGCGTCAACCGCATCGTCGACGTCATGGTCGCCCTCCATGCGCGCAGAGAGCTCGAGCTCGAGACCTTTAACGCTGCCTCCAAGGCATGCTCCGAGTGCTGGATGGTCGCAGGCAACTGGCCCGACCTCGAGGAGTGCCGCAGGGGCGTCAGGGCCGTCGCCGCGAAGCTCAAGACTCTCCTCGATGAGAACGAGAACACCTTCCAGGGAGGAAGGGTCTACGTTCCCTAGCCGCCTGCTAGCTGCAGTCGCTAGTCTACTTGATCATCTTTTACCTTCTTGATTACATTAATTACATTACATACATATCGATGCCAAGCGGTTGAACGTTGAGCGAGACCGTCTCAAATGGAGCTGCGGGAGGGGAGGTACATAAGTAGGCGCGGAAAGCCGGCAAGTCCAGTGCAGTGCCATTGCGTCAGACCTCGACTGTGGCAACTGGATTCACCCCCTCCCCTTTTCTCTTTCCCTACCCGGCATCTACAACCCAATCTTTCTAGTATCTCCCCAGTAATTGACGACTCATCATGTCCCGCACCCTTCCTCCCACCCGGCCGCCTCCTGACATCCCCAGAGAACCCGAGTCCCCCACACACGACGTGCAGCACTTTGACGACCCCTTGCGTTCGTCCTCGCCCGTCCCCGTCCCCGTCCCTGTCGCAAGCACTGCATCCGAGGGTGCTAGCGAGCAGGACGACGCGACGACCCTGACCCCGATACGCGCACATTATCTCAAGAAGACCCTCCTCTCCCTCCAGTTCAATCGCGAACTCACAGCACTCACAACAAACGCTGCAAACAACATATCCACTCTATCCTATCTCGGTCCACCCTTCCACCCTCCCCCGGAGGATGCCCCGCCCCTTGATCTCCCCTTCTTGCGCTTCCTCTTCCGCCAATTCGTCCTCACTTTTCCCTTTCTCGCCTCCGCCCCAAAGGACTTCTTCCCCGAGAAGGTGCAGCCCTTTGTGGTCTCCCTTCTTTCGCGCAACCTGTCCCCGACCTCCGTGCTCGATGACGAGGGCAGTGATCCCAATGGCACCGCCAAGCTGCTCGCTAAAGCGGAGCGCAATTTCGCGTTGTTCCTCAACTATGCCGTGAAGATCGTCGAGAAGGAGGAGACCGTGCGCCTCAGCCAGAAGGACTTGGATCGCCTGGAGATGATGGCGCGCAAGCGCCATGCACGCATGATGAAGCACAAGGACGTATTCGAGGTCAACATCGTGTGTGTGAGGACTGTCGTTGAGAAGGGCCGTGTGCGGAGTCGGGTACACGAGGTCTGTCCCGGTCAGTGTGCACCGCACTGCGTTGTATAACCGGTTCTATGCAGGAGTTCATCATCCGCACCCGACGCTCGCGATACGCCGATGTGTGCGTGTCACGGCGGTACGGAGACTTCAAGACCCTATACAATGAGGTAAGGTATATACAACACGACCAAACGTTTACTTATATTCTATGCCTTCCTCAGCTTCGCAAAGCTTTCCCTGACGAGAGCATCCGTCCACCTCCCGCAAAGGACCGCACTGCCATCGTGAGCACGCGCTCCGCTGGCCTCAGCCCCACACAACCTCGGGGCGACGGCCCCGGGCAGTACAACTCGAACGACTCTCTCCCCCTCTCTCCCACGTATGCTGCGTCGCCGCAGACGCGGCTCGCGCGCGAGAAGAACCGCCTGACACTGCGCGCGTATCTGCACTCGTTGATGGCGATCCCCGTAATCGCGTCGTCGCCCGTGATCCAGAGCTTCTTGCTGAGCGATCCGACGACGCTCACGGGCGAGGAGCTCGACGATGCGGAGCACCGCGAGGAGGCGGACAAAATGCGCGAGGAGGGCCGGCAGCACTTTGCCAAGGAGGTTGCGGAGCGTGTGGATCGTCTGCGGGACTCGGTCAAGGGCGTCAAGGGCAGCATCATGGGAAAAGGTGCGGGCTGGCGTGCTCCGCGACACGCTTGGCAGGGGCTGATTTGGATTTAGATGGGCTCACGCAGTTGTTCAGCATCATCAAGACCACAGACAATGTTCGGAGTCTGCCTCCGGACTTCCAATCCGTCTTGGAGTGGGCGCGAATATCGTGCGTCCGCGTCATGACCCTGAAATAAGTATTGTCTGACACTTTCCAGACTGGCGTCGACCGTCTTCCACCATTTTGTTGCTGCGGATGACGCGTCTGAATCGCTGGCAGGCTTGAAGCGTATACACGGGCTCATGCCGTATTTCATGTTGAAGACCGCCCTCAAGATCTCCAATCCTGTGGGAATGATCCGAAGTGCGTAGCTGCGCTGTCTCCCGCGTCTCAGCTGACATAGCGCGGCCATGTAGCTGTGCTTGATTTGTTCCTAGCGCAGCCATTTGGTGGTCGGAGCTTACTGCAACGGTATGTATCAAATCGTGTCTTCAAAGACTGCATCAACTGACTTAGTACTGCAGGATGTTCACGAGTTCTCTCCAAGAAGAAGTGAAGGTTTTGGAGGAGGACATCGAGGCGGTCAAAGACAAGATTGATGACCCAGTCATGTGTGAGAAGGTCCGCATCTTCGTCTATGCGCCGCAGGAGATACAGGCATTGTACAAGAGCGATGCCGGTGAGTTCTCTGGCAACGCGGGTTTGAGCTGCGCTGAAAGTCACATTGCAGCCTCGGAAAAGATTCACGTCCTCGCAGCTGTTCTCCGCTCCGGCGAGGAACCCGCGCTCAACCGAGCCCAGATGCAACGCGTGGTACGGTCGCACCGTGCCCATATGGAGTACATCAACTACCGGGATTCATTACAAGATTCGGACGACGACGACGGTCCTCAGACAGAAGAAGCTTGGTTATTTGAGGACTTGTCTATCCTCGCCAAGCTCTATGGCCGGTTGAGGGACAAGGAACAACTCATTGCTTTGATCTTCGAGGTATGTTTTCCATGCGAAGCCATGTCGAGCGCCGCTGAAGGAATTTGCCAGGGGGTAACGGCCGATATATTGAAGGATATTATCACGATCTTCTACTCTCCCTTAGCGCAAGTCTACCGAGCTGCAAGCATTGCCGATTCAATTGGCGATCTTCAGAACTTCATCAACGATCTCATTCGGACCGTGGAGTCCACGGAGGAATGTGAGTTGTCGAGCATATACTTGAAATCTGTGCTGATACGATGACGTACCAAGTGAGCCAAGAAAACCCCCGACAAACCGTCCAAATATTCATCGACCTCATCCAGCGGCACGAGCAGTCATTCTACCACTTCGTGCACAAGGTGCACTCTAAGGGCGAGGGTCTGTTCACCGGCCTCATGCGCTGGATTGAGCTCTTCCTCTCCGTCGTCCGCGAAGGTCTCGGCGAGCCCGTCAGCCTCGAGTTCCTGCTGCCGCACACGGGTGACGAGCGCAAGGCGATTGTCGAGGAAGTGGACGCGGTCGCGGTGTACCACTACAAGCTCAAGGTTGCGTACGAGAGCAAGCTCAGGCGGCGCTTCGGCACGTCGACGAGTGCACAGGACATGGGTGCAGAGGAGGAGACCGCGCAGGCGATCGTCACGGGCTTTGTGCACGACTTCAGCTTCGGTGATATCATGCGGGACGACGCGCAAGATGTCGCCGCGCAGGACGAGGAAGATGAGGACGAAGACGAAGACGAAGACGAAGATGACGACAGTTATGGATCGAGCTCGGAGTACGAGTCCGCGACGGATGACGAGAGCAGCGAGGGCACCGAGTCGTCAGAGGGCCGTACCCCCAGCGCAGCGCAGCCCTACACGCCCTCGCGCTCGCGTACCGCACCTGCGCCCTCGCGCCGTCCTCCGCGCACTCCAGTCGCCCCAGTCGCGCCGCGGACGCCTTCGCGCCCGGATCCACCCTCCCCTACGCCCTCCCAGAAGAAACGCCCCCGCCTGCTATCGCTGCGGAGATCGCGCTCGCTGATTGACGCCAAGTCCCCACGCTCGAGCACCGACGCGCCGCCCGTACCCCCGCTGCCCCCGCTGCTCCCGCTGCCGAAGACCGCCGTTGGTTCGAGGGAGAAGGCGCTCCCCCCGCGCCCGCCACCTCAGCAGCGCGAGACCTCGGACGAGCTCAGACAGAAACGCTACTTGGGCCACGACATCCCCCTATCCCCGAAGCCGAAGAAGAAGGGTGCGGTGGATGCGCTCAAGTATCCTGAGCTGTCACACATGCCCCATCTACTGCCCGTATTTATTGAATTGGTGCGTAACCTTCGCAGCCTCTGCAATGTGGCAGTGCTGACTTCGACCTTGGGCGCAGATGCGTCCTTCGCTACAACCCCGCAATGCCACATGACTAACGTTTCAATAATGATGCTTTCTTGCTGTACCGTGTATTCCCACTGTTGGATTAGATGTATGTTGTTTTTCAAAGCATGGCATGGGTATGATCGCGAATAAGTGTATGGTGTGTATGACAAGATGAGCGCCGTTGCTGTATCGCGATAGATCAAGCATTGAAAACGCCGGCAGGCCAGCTGCCCGCACCCGACCGATCCTCGGAGACCTAAGAAGATATCGTGAACCGCTTGAAGGTATATCTGTGGCGGCCATCTGTCTGTCAGTGCACCTAGGCACCGATTTCATGGAAACGCACCCCACGAACGCAAGATCCTTGCTAGCGTCCGTCAAGTCGCCTGGTCCGGTCTCCTCCGGGCCTTGCTCGAGCTCGTCCGTAGGGAAGTAAGAGGTATCTGTGATCGAGCGCAGACGGGGCACAAACGGCGCGTCGATCTGGCGGATCGCCGCCCAGTCTACGCCGTAGAAGAACGGATGGCTCTTGATTTGATCGATCTTCAACCGCCGGTCGGCCGACGTGATCAGCCTTGAGTCCGCTCCAGTCAACATGGCGAGTTATGAGACGTAGAGGAGGATGGAGCACCTACCTGCGGACTATGTCTTCCGCTTCGCGGCTGAGGTGCACGTCGTCGGGGATGGCGAGGTTGTACTGCCAGTGGATGATCTTCTGGTATGTCTCGTGCGTCGTCTCCGAGCAGAATGGGGGGTATCCGACGAGGCACTCGAACATGATCGCGCCGAGCGACCACCAGTCACACTCGTTGCCGTAGCCTTGCTGCAGGAAGATCTCGGGGGCAATGTAGTCTGGTGTTCCGACGGTTGAGTAAGCCTACCGGCAATTAAAATTTCAGCAATATGCACAAGATGACGCGGGCATACCAGCTTCCGTCTGTTGGCTTTCCACGTTGCAATCTGGTCTTTGCTCGTCATCGTGAGATTGATGGCGTTGACCATTACACTATTTCTCGCCGCCTGCGCCGGTGAGGTGGGGGAGACAGATTGGTTGGCTTGATCAAGAAGTCGCTGGTAGTAGTTCGAATCGTGATTTTTGTGGAAGCCCGTCGACAAGCCAAAGTCCGAGAGCTTAATGTGTCCCTCCTGGTCAATCAGGATGTTGTCCGGTTTGATATCTCTGGCATGATAGAGACGTCAGGGACAGTTTCTCATGCTTCGTAGATGTACGCACCGATGAATGAATCCAAGGGTGTGTACAGCCTCGATCGCAAGGACGCATTCTGCCATGTAGAATCGAGTGACATCCTCCGAGAAGGTGTCGTACTTGATGAGCATAGTCATCAGATCGCCTCCAGGGAGGAACTCCATGATCAAGTAGAGGAAGGCAGGGTCTTGGAATGAGTAAAACAATTGCACGACCCAATGTGAGTTCGACTCTGCCAGCACATCGCGTTCCGCGCGGACGTGGGCGAGCTGTCAGGACCTTCAGCCGCTGGGCGAAGCTGCAAGGCGGTCGCCACGCACCTGATCTTTCTTCAACATCTCCTCTTTCTTTAGGGTCTTCATAGCGTAGACTTTTCCTGTGTCCGTCTTTTGCACGAGCCGCACCTGTGTGGATGTGGCGATTAGCTACAAACACGCCAGCAGACGTAGTATCCTTACCTCTCCGAATGCGCCCTTTCCAATAACTTTCACCGTCCTGAAGTCGTCGAGGCCGAGCTTCGTCCTCCGCAGTCTTAAAAAAGTCGATTCCTTCTTCCCGTGCTGCAACAGCTGCCGCTGCTTACGGTCCTGAGACATAGCAGGGTCCTCACGCAACTTCCGCTCGAGCTCGACGCGTCTGCTTGGCCTCAGACCCTGTCACATTCTACACAGATATGCACCGCACCTATTATTGCGTTCGATGGCGGCATCTACAGCAACCTTGTAGTAGTGCTCGAGCTTGAGCTGGGCCGCCTTGGCTCGGGGGACCGCCTCATCCGAGAAACCAGCGGATGTTCTATCGAAGTAGACGTAGTCGGCGGGCTTTCCAGCGGTGGACTTTGCATCGCGGACGTCCTGGCGAGACGAGGAGCGGGAAAGAGAACGGGTGGTAGTGGCCATGGTTGACAAGGACGATGTAGCCTTGGAGGAGAAACCCAAGCGGTAAGCACGGCTCAGTCCATGGAAACCATATGTAAAGATTCCACGTGACCAATGTCATTTCCTCTAAGCCTCCGTAGACCTAATAGTAAGACCATCCCTGTGCTGGACGACCGCTGTCCGTAACGCGTAACCTAGGATACTATGTACTTTTTTTTCTTTTTTCTTTTGCTAAGTATGCCCCCTTTGTCACGGTTCAGTCGTCCTGCCAATTGCCGGCCGGAAAGTCTTTCTGCAAGCCTAGCCGCCTCGGCCGCGTCCCGGCCCCGAAGCTACTCTGTACGCACACGTACTTACTTAGGGTTTACACTTTCACATGACTGAACAGCTCCGTCAAGCAAGTCAACATGCGTCCATTCAGCGGAACAGTCAGCAAGTCGGCATAGATGGAAGGCACATCCTCGAGGTATCCTACATCCACTTTCCCTAATGTATACAATGAGCAGTCAGTAATCAATATCAATCGAGTATTCATATGTAGCCAGGCGCAGCCTCCGAGATATGATATAAATTATCTCCGCTCTGAGCCGTACAAGTCGCGAAATAGTTGCGCTTCAGTCGTCGCCCACTGCACGTCGCCTGTACGTGGGCTATTTTCATATGGGATCGACAGCGACATTGTCGAGCTACGGGACTCTCGGTGAAGCTCCGGTGCGGTGGGCGGGGCAGCGAAAGGTGGAAGAGGATGGTGTTCAGGGCTTGTCGAGATAGCCGGAGACGTTCGGTGAGATCGGTATGGCGAAGAGGCAGGGCTATGACGATGAGTACACGGATATCACGAGTTGTCAAGACATGAAACGTACAGCTCTGCGCATCCTGAGTTGGTCGGGGATGTTGACGTCTTCTTCAGCTGCGAGGCAACAGCATGGCTACATCATGGCAAGTCACGATGGCATTCTCTTCGTATGCGACGGAAGACCCACTTATAGAATGCTGTGGCACCGTAAGCCGATTCATTAGGTTGCATGCTTCCTGAGAAACCAGGCTGCCCTGTATAGGCGACAGAAGGATTGAAGTCCAGCCGGGACGACATGCTCGTCGACAGCCGGTTGGACGGACGCGGAGGTGGCGAGCCGACGTATGGGGAGGTATAAGAGCGTGTCGGCTGAGGGAGATCGCGAGCGCGAGGCTGCTGTGGAGATGAGAGCGGAGAAGCAGTCCGGGAGTCTGGACGATAGGACAGGCGCACGACCTCTTCGAACGGTGGACCGTCTAGCGAGGGACCAACGGGCGCGAAGGGCGGAGGCGTCGTCGATGATCTGGCAGGCAGGTCATAACTTGGGTTCGTGGCCCGCAGAGGCTGTGTCGATGGGCGTGGAGGCTGGACCGTGCAGACTGTCAGGTTGGACCCATGCAGGACATGACCAGTGGGAAATCGCACCTGTGGCCGCACTTTCACATCGGACGACTGCCGGCGGTGAGGCGGGCGGATGGCCACGGTGGCACCGTCAGAAGGTCTGCTGTAGCTGGAGGCAACGGCCTCGAAGGCATGTACGTTGTAGGTAGGCCATCCGTGTTGATCAATGGCCGGGTTCGTGGCTGCAGAAGCACGCTGTACGGAGTTGGTCGCCTTCTGATCGTGCTGGGAGACCTCGTATGCCGGCGGGGGAGGGACGAGGTCGGTGGGGGAACTGGCATTGGAGTACATGGACGCAGGGTGGGAGAGAGCGTCGTGTCCTCGGATAGCATACTTAGGGAGACGCTTCAAGTCGACTGCAGGCGCCCCCACACGTCAGGTGCAGTGCATGCCGCAGTAGACTGATTTCGAAACGACTTCTGCGGCCAAATCCTTCAGCGGTGACGCGGCCCCAACTTCAACGCCCCACTAGCTCCACCAGGCCCTTGCTCCAATGGCATAAGCGCCGATGTATATATATGGCTATATGGACATAATAACCCGCAATCCCCGATGTCTGCCAACAAGGCCGACGACGACGAGCGTCGTCTTCCTCCCATCTCCTCGCTCCTTCAGCGTCCACCCACTGCCCCTACCCGGCATCAGCCCTTGCCCCGGCCGCAATGGATGGCTCAACCTTGGCGATTTGACTCAGCCGAGCCCGAGCCCAACCCGTTTCAAGCAGATGTCGACGCTCGATGGGGTCGCAACGGGCCACCTCCTCCCGCATCCCGAGCAGGCGCAGCAGCACAGCCAACCAACCCAGCAGCACAGCCAGTCCCCCCTCAGTCGGATCGTATGCCCGCTGCTCGCGTCGCCGCAAGTGCCCACGGTGATCATAGCGCCGATACCGACGCGCAGCCGCCGCAAGGTGACGACGACCGCGACCCGGGTGCCAAGAAGGGCAACGCATGGACAAGCAAGGAGCTTCTTCGGCTCGCGCTCACCGTCCATGCGGAGGACCCGTACAGCGCGCCGTATCGAACGAGGGCGCAAGCATGGTTGAGGGTTGCAGACGTGATGGTGACACGCTCTTCAGCGTCGTGTCAGAAGAAGATGGAGGAGATTCTCGCATACTTTCAGGTGTGTAAGCTTACCTTCCGTCATTTATTCATACCTAATTGGCTGCCCATAGAATAACGACTGCGCACAAGGCCGCTCCGTCAAGTCGGCTCTCGTCGAGCCGGAGTACACAAAGATCTCATCGCACGTCGACGCCGTTGCAGCTGCAAAGGTCCTCACACAGAACAAGTCGGAGCAGGAGAAGGAGGCCGCAGCCCATGTGCGTATGCTACACATGAGAGAACACCATAGGCTAATACATATGCTGTGTAGCGTCAAGATGAAGATGTCCAAGGAGGAAACGAGATCCGTGATGCGTCGCTACGCACGCTTCGCCGCGCCCGGGAGGAGACGCCTTTGTCAAATGAGAACACGCCTGTTAACTCAGTCCAATCGACGCCGCGCCGCAAGCGGAAGAAGCAACGTGTGTCCCGCAAGGATGACCCGATCCTGGACCTCCTGCGGGAGCAGAGCAAGGAGACGAGAGAGCAGATGACGGGCATGATGGAAGTCGTCAAGCAGTCTGGAGCTGCGCAGGAGCGGATGATGGGCGCTATCGTCAGCGCGTTATCGAACGTAGCAAACTCGCTCGTCGACGGCGACCCACAGTAGTATTTACAATAACAATATGAATATGTTACATGATTGCGTGCAGTAAAGACTCAAAGATGAAAGTACTCGGCAAGAGAAGGAGGCGGGCAATCAAACCTGCGCGCGACCTGGTTGCCTTGCATGCAGTTGATGCCGTTCGAAAGTAAAACTCCCACCCGGTAGTAGCGTCCGACCGGAGACCTGAACACTTCGTGCTTCCACCAGACATTCAAAAATGGCCAGTGCCCTAGGACAATCCCAAACCCGTGCTCGACGCTCATACGAAGCGACGACATCTGAGAGTTCCAGATCTTCTGATCCCGTGAAAGGTCCTGTGGCCCGGAGAACGGGGAAAGGAGCTGCCGACTGACTCCGTATGCGGGATCACCGTATAGTTGAAGGTATGTCGGCTCGAGGTCCCCGAACTCGTGAATCTTCGCATGCTCCCTGCACCAATCCAACAGCCCACTCGCCGAGAGGAGATATGCGTCGTTCCGTCGAGCCTCCATTGGTCCAAATAGGTGCCCGATCATTCCATTCGGAAGCATGACACCCTGATACTTGAGGCCGTGGTATTTCTTGTAGCCGGTGTAGACCAAGCGCTGCCACCATTTTGGCCGACAGATGCGGCGGATTGTGCAGTCGATGAAGCCCCAGCATGTTGAGATCGGGGCACCTGCTTGATGGATTGCGGCCGCATATCGCTTGAGGTTGTCAGGGTGGAGAAGGCCGTCCTCGTCAAAATCAAGAAGGTGCAGCCATTTCTTGTCAAGGAATTCGACAAGCTCATTGACGACAAGCGAAATTGCCGTGGAAGAGCGGTTGTATTTCGTGGTGAGTTCGGCGAGGTCAGCCCCACTACGAAAGCGAGCAAGGACTAGGCACAAGGCCTCGACGGCTGGGAAACAGTGGCCGGCACTCGTCCGAAACGGGTCAGGGATTCGTAGGGCATGTGTAAGCTGAATGATTTCGTCGGCGGTTATGCTGGCCAGCGCCATCAACAAGTCGTCCCACGGCGCGTAGAACAGACAGCTCACCGAAAACAATAGCGACAGGCACGGTCATCAAGAGACCTGAGCCACTCGAGAGATATCCGTTCCCCTCCCTGAACTGGTTTTGGCCGCAACGGTTGCCTCTGCCTTGTCTGCAGCGCGATGCCGGTTTGAAGGTTGTTGAAAGCCCGAGTGATGATGAGAAGCCCGGTTAAGATATGGCCCGTAGGCAAGGCAAGAAGGGTTACCACAGGTATGATAACCTGCAGAAGAGCACGGATGACTTCGCGGCCTCTGAGAGGCATGCTGTATGGTCATTTATTTCGAATTTTCAACAATATGTACGTGTTGCGTGTGCCGGGCTCGGCTGTGGAGCTACACGGTACAAAATAGGCATATGCTACCAACAAGGAAATACAGGGCTGACGTGTGTCGAAAGATCCGGTGCGAGATTCTACGAGGTGGGGCCGTAGAATTCCGGCGGGGCCGCTGCAGAAGTGGTTTCGAAATCAGTCTAGTACAGCCGCTCCGACTCGTCTCTTCCTCCGGCTCTACCACCTCCATACATACGACATCCCCCCGTGTATGCATCGCCGCCCGCAGTCTGACATTAGACGTGCGCATCGCTGCACAGCGACTGTCTAAACGTCGCTTCGACCGGCCGTACTCGGTACTGCCGCTCGGAATTCTCAGGGAATACAGGGAACACACCGCAGAGCGCGCGTGTTGCTTCTCGGCTACATCCTGCGAGTGCACAACGGGTATCACGGCACCCTGTGAGACTGAGTGTGAGCTGGACAGCCGATCGTTATATGACAAGCAGCCCGTCATATGAGTGCCTCCGACTTGAGCGCCCCTATGATCAGGTATGCAGACCTCCGGTCTCTGTCGACGCCCACCCAGTCACCTTTCTCATGCGTCGACGTGTCTCCGTCCGCAAAAATGAATATCTCGTCATCGCCCCGAGAAACCTCTGCAGGCTTCTCGGCATGTTCCTCCTGTTCCCGGTCCCAGAGGACGTCCTCCCATTGTTCGTCGCTGATGGTCACAGCAACAGTTTTCGCGTCTTGGACGTTCGGAAGCACGGACAGCAATAGGTTGGAAAGAAGCTCCGATGTCTTATCGGTTGGCTGCGAGCTCATCGTCGGAACAGGCAGATATTCCGCCTGCAACCCCGTCAGCGCATGGTGGATGGGCTTCACGCATCACATACCTCTAACAGCATGCCCTTCACGGCCCCACCGCCCAAGATCACGTTGCCAGCGCGAATGATCCAGTCGTTCCCAATGGAGAAGATGTAACCCTCGATCGCGAGTTGTTGCACTCGTGTAGAATTCCATCGTGCGCGCAGTAGATTCAGCAGCTGCTCGAGCGCTCCAGGCGGAGTGAGTGTCAGGAATGTGCTGCGATAGTGAGTCGGGTCTGGCACTTGTGCGGCTGGGTTGGACGGATCCTGTGATGTCATTGCTGCGAGGTCGGCTCGCGTCGGCGCCATGGGGTCATCGAGCTGAACAAATACATTTTGGTTCATAGTGAGAGTCGAGAGCGTCCGTTCGGGTGCACGTTCAATCCCGTGGATTGCACCAAACGTGGATTTGTACGAGCGCACAGAGAGCTTCCATCTGCCCCGGAAGACGCCCTGTCTATTGATGAACACCAGACACGCAAGCGAGCGGCGATGAACATACATTGTGGTTGCGCATGATGTTCTCGTTGATGAGGTCCAGGCCGGTTGTGGGTGCATTGATCCATCGGGCGAGCCTGGACGTGTCCTCAGAACGCTGCGATACGCCCCGGACAGCTAATAGTTCCACACCCTGTGATACCCATTGAGTGAGCGAGTCGTTGGGAGACAGGCCACACCAGCCTCAGGCCTCAGGCCCATTGTGACACCGCGAGACTTGAGCTTGAGGGCACGTGCGGCGCGCGTCTGACTCTCTGTCAGTGTGACCGGGCAGCAGTCTCCCCGGTTCCTCTTCACCACAACAATAATGCCTCCAAAGCGCAAGGCCGCCGCCGCCAAACCCGCAGAGGAGCCGCCAGCATCTCGCCGTCGCACCCGTGCCACCGCTCGCGCCCAGTCCCCCGAACCCGCTCCTCCGCAGAGAACCCAGACGCGAAGGCGCAGGGCCATCCAACAGGAACCCGAGCCTTCTCGAAAGGCGATTCGCACAGCATCTCCAGAAGTTGAAGATGACGAGATACCAACCACTTTACTGGCTGCAAAAGTAGTGCGCACGTATGGACGCCAAACCCGCACCAAGCGACCCCCGGGCGTGCGTGTGTTGCCGGAGCAGGTAACAATCAAGGCGCCGAAGCCTGAAGAAAGCGATGTGGAGGACGAGAGTGTTCCGGCCCCTCGTCCGAAGAGGCAGCCTCCGGCAAAGACCCCCCCTCCACGCACGCGCTCGACTCGCTACCTCCTGCATTCGGTCGAGATCGCCTCTCCCCGGCTTCCGACTCTGCAAAAACCAATTTCTCCTCCTGCTTCCCCCTCTCGCAAGCCTGCTCGTGTGGTGCCCGATGCCCTCCCACCTTCTCCGGCGCGTCCTCAGATCCCAACCCCTGCTTCGCGGCAGTCACCTATCCCCTCACCATCCCAAACAACTCGAAAAGCCAGGAAGAGGGTTGCCTCTCCACCCACCTCGCCCTCTCGCCTTCCTGCTCAGCTTCCTGCTCACCTACTTCCATGTCTACAAGCCCAGAGGCGTGCTATCTTGTCTTTGCTTCAGAAACCTTCCATAAGGGCCTTAGACGACAATGACCAGGAGCCCACGCCAAATCAGATCACAGCGCGACAATTGAAAGAGCTCTTGACAGGGACGGTGGAACGTGGAGAAGGGAACAGTTGCTTACTCATCGGTCCTAGGGGAAGTGGGAAAACTCGGGTGAGCACGCTGGGATCTATAAGCGTGTCGGGGAACTCACAGGTTCCACCTAGATTGTCGAGGGAACCGTGGCTGCACTGTCTGCGCCGCCCATCGTTATCCGTCTGTCTGGTCACGCCCAAAGTGACGATCGCCTGGCTTTGCGGGAGATTGCTTCGCAATTAGCTCAGCAGACTGGTCACTCGTACGACCTAGAGACCTCGCCTGGCGAAGACGAGGACGACAACCCATTCACATCCGTTGACGCATCTATCCCTTTGCCTCCTCCCTCCCACCTTCCCACCCTCATCTCATCCCTGCCGTCCCTCGCTCGCCCTTCGATCGTCATTCTAGAGGCATTTGATCTCTTTGCGCTCCATGGACGACAGGCACTCTTGTACTGTCTATTGGACACCGCGCAAAGCTGCCGAGCCAGTAACTCCAGCAAAGGCATTGCTGTAGTTGGCGTCACTACGAGGGTAGACACTGTCAACCTTCTTGAAAAACGCGTCAAGAGCCGCTTCTCAGGGCGGATGTTACGAACTGCAGGTCCCGCCGATATCGACGAGTGGACTGGGGTTGCGAGGGATGTGCTCTCAGCTCCCATCGCGGACCCTACAGGAGAATGGGAGCCGATGTGGTCTCAAGCAGTCGAACGCTTCTTATCTGAGCGTCCTGTCAAGGAAGCATTGCTCGACACGTTCAGTCTGACAAAAGACGTCCGCATGTTGACGCAAATTCTGGCAAGTCTTTGCCACTTGTATCGACATGTCGTTGCACTCTAACGATGCGATCAGACTGAACCGATCTTGTCGTTGTCTCCGGAAAGCCCATTCCCCACTGCATCCCATTTGTCCGTCTCTGTCTCCGCTCAGAGATGTCCGCCAACATTTCCTTTTCTCCCAGGTGTGTGTCATGCACTTGCACCTATGGCACATATTACGAGCGATTTTCCAGCACTTCCATATCCAGGGATATGTTTGCTCATAGCAGCCGTACATGCTGGAACCGCTGGTCATGAGTCCGTCACGTTCGAGATGTTGCACGAGTCGTTTCGGACTCAGGTGCGGACCTCGCAATCGGCGCCCGTACAGGTTGACGGGGGGAGCATAGGAATGGTTCGTTGCAACCGAGAGGTTTTGATGGCGGTATGCGACTCGCCCATCACCCGAGCGTGGAATTCGCTGAAGGGAATTGCTTTGTGGCAGGCTTTCGAGCACTTGGTCTCAGTTCAGGTGTTTTCGCCGACGGCTGGAACCTCCAGCTACGTCGCAAGAGAGTTCGTCCGACATCGATGCATGGTGGAGAGGGATGCCGTGAAGAAGGCGGTCGACGCGATTGGGCAAACAAATCTGAAGAAGTGGTTCAACCGTGCTCAATAGTCAGACCCATTATGAATATGATGGTTTCTTTGCGGTGACATGGATTGGGATGGATACCGATAGAGCACCTCTTCTCTATCCAGTTGAGCGGTGATTTCGCCACATCATAACATCTCCTGCGTACACTGGTACATGTACATGTTCAACCCACGCAAGCAGGTCAATAACCCTCCTTGTCAACAAGCTTGTCAAGCTTCTCACGAACTGTAAGAAACACGGGTCAATTTAAGAAATGGTGTACTACAGGGGAACAATGACACGCACCATCCCATTCAACCTGCGACCTATCAATATCGACCAACTGTGAATATGTGAGAACCGCCCGTCATGACAAAAAGCAAGCACTGGAGAGTACATACCTCTTTGTCCTCTATGACGCGATTGATAAAGTGCTGAGCCACGCCAGAGCTACATACAGGATGTGATTAGCGAAGGAGGCATCCTGGCTCAAATGGCTTACAGGATCGACTTGGCTTCAGCGTGACTCTCTGGTTTGCCGTGAGCTGCGACGTGTTTCTCATACTCTAAGGCGGCCTAGAGCATCACACATTGTTATTGGAGCAAGCCGAGAATATAAGTGTATCAGACAAACCTCGAAAGACGCAGCGCCAACCAAGAGCTCCTTAGACACATGGGTTTTGGGGGCAGCACGCAGTGTCTGTTCACAAAGGACGTTGAAGAGGTTGTCCCAAGATTATCAAGAGAAATACGCACCTCGATATATGCCTGAGCCTCATAAGTATCTTCCTCAAACCAGGGGGCCATCGTAAGTATGCACGCCGCGACACCGACAATTCGAGGTAGAGAAAGAGGGGTGGTAATGAAGAGCCCTTTTGAATTGCAGTTGCGCCCTCTATTTAAGTACTTATCGCCTGCAGAATGCGAAGGAGGCGACTCGATCGGAGTCATTCCGACCGCTAGCGAGAGATCACAAGACATCTGTGCCTCCCGCCCGTGCCCGACCCATTGAACGGGTGTACAGGCCTGGCCACGCACCATCATGCATCAACCGGATGCATACCTACTCTACGAAGGCCAGATGTACGCATCATTGAGGATGCGTTATCGATGTCGGAGCAATAAGAGTATAAACGAAGGCATACGGTACTCTGCCTCAGGGAGACTAAGTAGTGTATGAGCACATCTTTGGGAAAGATCCAGCTGCTTTCCAATCGCGGTGGGCGTCCGAAGAAGCGAGGGGCTGCTGAGTCAGAACAGCTGATAATCCCCGAGGCGTCACGAGAATCTAACATCTAGAGAATATCTATTATCAGCAAACGCAGCCGCGAAGAGAGCAATAGTTACTATTACCTTTTGGACACTTCGATGCCATCAGAAGAGATGCTCTTGCCCGGCGACCAGACCTCCAAAGTAGCACGTCAAAGCTTTGAGCTTGTTCCCCATCCACTCCTCCTCGATTTCGCACTGCTCCCGACCTTCTTCGGGGCCTCGTTTCCGTTTTCGGTTCCGTGTCTGGTCGTCTTCTGTGTTCGTGCTCAGTAGCGCGGAGATCTCCTGTAACCGAGTATTTCGTGGCAGATAGTATGCCACGTTGGGCGTGATAGCTCGGGTGATACTGAAGAGCTCTTGTCCATGGACAGGAAGGATGCTCGATAGCGAGAACTCAGGATGACTGTCGATGGGTTCGTCTTCCTCAAGCGCCTGTGTTGTCGTTGTACCGTTTCCAGAAAGATAGGAAGGCCCTCCCCACGGCGGGCTCAAGAAGACCACGTCGATTTTTCGCGGGGACGGTGATGCACCGAGAGTCGCAGCAAACGCGAGATAGTCGGCCAGGATGAACTCGATGCGGTCTGCAACGCCATAGATGGTGGCATTATGACGCGCTAGAGCAAGTCGGGTGGGTGACGTATCCAGTGCGATTACTGTGTTGAATGGATGGCATCGGAGAAAGATTAATGTTTATCATTAGCGCGAGGGAAAAAAATGGAGCCGAAGAGACAACGCACCTCGCTCACATGTGCGCGCGAAAGCGATGGCATTGCCGCCTACCCCACAGAATGCATCCAACACTGTGGCACAGCGACATCGTTCAGCAATTTGGTCTGCGACAGCCTCCGGTGTCACACTGTACCACCCTTCTTCGTCAAGCAGGCATCCCGAGTCGTATAGTGAAAAGTATCGCGTGCGCTGAGAGAAGTCTGGATCCTCGTCAGCGGCGTCTACAGAGTGACAAGACAACACACATTTCTGCAGATGCTCTGGAACCTGCGAGGCGTCTGTGTAGTACGGCACAAGGCTGGTTGCATCCTTGTTTGAGCGTGCTGAAGGGGTTGTCCTCGCCGGCTGTTCTGCCATGTCCGCGCCGCTGTCCCCTACACTAGTAGTGGGCTCGGAATCAGCGACAGGTCCATTGGGTGGGTCAAAAGCCTGCTGCCAGAAACGGGCGATGCCAGACATTGCGGCGGATTTTTTGCCCATATCGTCGCGTCGAGTAAATAGCAAGGCGTTGGGTTGCACTAGTGGGAGCGGGCCGGCCGGACACAGGCCGGAGCAAGACGCGCTCCGATCAGTGACATCGCTGTAGCGCGCGTAGCACAAGCACGCACGGGCTTGTCTGGCATCCACCATTCTCTCCTTCACCCCCCAACCGTGTCTTCTGCCTGGCGTCCATGGCGTCGTCCTATGCGGGCCCATCCACCCAGCGGCCACATACTCTGTCTAAAGACCTCACCACCAGCGACTACGTCGACGAACGGTGCGCTGCCGTCATTTACTACCCCGCATCTGCTCTTAGGCGCTCACCCTCTTCCAGACATATACAAGCTTTTGAAGAGGCCCTTCACACTGACGAAAACGCAGTAGTTGCTGAATATGCCACCTCGCCCGGTCTCAGCTCGCGTCCCAGCACACCAGGCCCGTCAGGGCAGTACAGCAGCACTCGGATTCGGAAGGTCTCTGCCTTGTCGGATTTCGCCCCAGTGAATATGAAGGTTAAGAGGTGAGAATGTTGCGATTAATGTGCTGTCCAATGACTCAGTTCCCGTGGCTGCAGGCGCAAGAAAGGCTCTACTGTAGAGAAACGCCAGGAATGGCTGTACCTACTAGTCCGATGGCCCTTGCTCGTATGTCCCGGATTCTATTGCCATCATCGAGCGCAATTGACTGGCATCTAGTTCTTCATCTTTCTATTCATCTCTTGTGAGTTTGGGCTGTATGTCACCATTCGCCAAATGGTGAACGCGAAGGAGTGGCTTTCGGCATGTGAGTTGTCGCGTACACCGTCCTTTCCAGCTGTATTCTAATTCTTTCAACAAGGGAGGGGACGCAAAGGCTTACTGAGAAAGCGTCTACGTGCGTCAACCACATACCAGGCATGTTTCACCCTCATTGGTCTTGGTCTCGTCAGGAGACTAAACTCTTGTTGTCAGGAATGGAAGGATGCGGCTACCGTGCTCGACGAATACATGGGTCTTAACGAGTGGAAGCACATTGACGAAGATCCCTATTTTGATTGGCGACTTGTGCGGAAGGTTCGGAGCCCGGAATATCGCAAAGCCTATGACTTATGTGCGTATCGTTAGGTCAAACGTTCATTGAGGTCACTGCGCGAGAAGAACGATGCTAGGGGCGTTCTTGGAGTGCTGGAGACGTGCATCCGGGCCAACTTTGCCGCCGTCGAATCAAACCGGTACGAGATCACTCTGTAGGAATTGTCACACTTATTCTGAAGCAAATGTTCTAGATTGTACAGCGAGGCATGTGTCGAATATGCTCAAACATATGGCACGTTTTATCTGACTCTGAACTGTTAGACGTACTACGGTACAAAGGCTCTCATTGAATGTGAGCGTGATCACGTCCTTTGGTAGTCGGCCCTAATCTGCTCCCATAGCGTATGTCACGGAGCAGGAACTTGCGCTACAATACATTCGTGACACGCCCATCCTGTCCAATGAAGAAAAGAAGAAATTTTTCAAGAGCGCCAACACAAATTTGGGCTTGACCGCGCTTTGCCTGTCTGGTGGTGCTTCGTTCGCCTACTGTAAGTTGTCTCATGTACTGATCATGAGCACCGACACATATATATATCGTATCTTCTCAGATCACTTTGGCGTCGTGAAAGGTTTCCTTGATGCTGGTCTTCTCCCTCGAGTCCTCACGGGCACCTCGGCCGGCGGTTTGGTCGCTGCTCTCGTGTGCACCCGCACAGACGCCGAACTCAGGGACCTTTTGGTCCCGGAGCTTGCGAACAGGATAACGGCATGTGAAGAACCATTCAAGGTCTGGTTCCGACGGTTTTGGACAACTGGCGCTAGGTTTGACAGCGTCTTGTGGGCGAAGAAGGTTAGTCGCCTCGAGTACGCCGTTGTCACTCGCTCGTGCTGAGTGATGACTAAGGCATGCTGGTTTACCCGTGGATCGATGACTTTCCGCGAAGCATACATGAGGACGGGACGCGTGCTCAACATTTCTGTCGTACCTGCTGATCGTCATTCGTAAGCCGGACCTTTTCCACTGGCACGCACTGCTGATCCTGCTATGCAAGGCCTACGAAATTATTGAATTATATCACCGCACCGGACACAATCATTTGGAGTGCACTCCTGGCCTCGGCTGCGGTCCCTGGAATCTTGAACCCCGTCGTACTCATGCAGAAGTTAAAGGATGGCCGCGTCGTTCCGTGGAACTGGGGAAGCAAATTCAAAGACGGATCTTTACGGTCAGCCCCTTGACTCGTCTGCGCCCTGCCACGAAGCTAAGGAAATCATAGGGTCGACATCCCCCTGCAGGCTCTGAATCTTTACTTCAATGGTGAAATAACTCGGGCGGCTACTTCTTTGAACTATGTTTACTAGCCCCTTGCAGTGACACACCCCGTCGTATCTCAGGCGAACCCGCATGTGCATCTTTTTTTCTTTGCCCCACGGGGCTCCGCCGGAAGGCCAGTTGCGCACAGAAAGGGCAAAGGAAGTCAGTGAACATTTTTATCTTTGTATGAGCAAAGCTGACTCGTGGTAGGTTGGCGCGGAAACTTCGTATTATCGGCGGCAGAGCAATGGCTGAAATTAGAACTCACAAAAAACTTCAAGGTGAGGCCGGTCACACGATGAGTGGGCGTTGAGACGACTGACCGGCGTGTGTGGCGACGTAGCTCATCCGCGATCTCGAATTATTGCCCCAGCTATTGGGACAAGACTGGTCAAGCGTGTTCCTTCAGCGGTTCGACGGCACTGTAACGTCGGTCCTTTCCGCTTTCTGGGTGATACCAATGATACTAATATATCAGTTCCAGGATCTGGCCCCGTACACGATTCTGGGTAATTCAAAGTGTCAGATAATATCGCGTTTAAGTTTTGACTGATGCTCGTTGTCAGGATTGGTTAAGAATACTGAGTGATCCTGACCCTCCGGAGCTTACGCGCATGATGCAAGTGGGAGAAATTGTTACATGGCCCAAGGTGATCACGCTCGTCACCAAGTATCAACCACAGTCCTTACACAGGCCTTTGACAGCTTCACATGATCGAAAATCGTCTGCGATTGGAGAAGCAAATATATCAAGGTCGACGGAGTGTCCGGAAAGCTCAGCAGGTGTCTGCTGGCGTAGTTCCGAGTGGGCAGACACCTATCCCCGTTGCCGACCCGGCTGTGGAGAGCAACGATCCCTACTCTGGTGACTTCCCTGTCGATCTTCACGATCCCCAGATCCCGACCTCTGGTGTCGAGGGCAGAACCATTCACGCTCGGCGAATTTTCAAACGCGGTCAGCTGCCTGCTTTCGGATCCAACACTTCAACCCCTTTGGAAGCACAAGGCGCAGACGCACGTCCTCATATAAGCCGGCGTAATCGGGCGGAGGGTGTTTTTAATGCAGAGTCCGACGAAGAGATTGTTGACCAACCCTTCGTTTCGTCGTTGGGGACGATTGCTGCCACCTCTCAGACGAATCGCCACTCGGCCTCTCCGGCCAATTCCTCATTCCTGTCTCGGTTACGCACACAGTCCTTTCCAGGCCTCGGGGCTTTCGCCAACTTGCGGAGGAACAGCAATATATTCAGCAACGACGGCAACGAGCAGACGGAAGATCCCTCATGGAGCAGCGATAGTTCGTCGGGCGAGGACCTAGCGCTCGACGAGCATCGGCATCTGTACCAACCCTATATACAGTATATACCCAGCGATTTGGGCCGCATGTATCCTGACGATCAAGCCGGGGGTGACATCGACGACGCGGAGGGAGGCGGGGAGGATGATGACTATTAGGCCGCTCAGGTTTGTCTTTCTGTACTGTACAACGCTTTCCATGCAAATATGTATATATAGCCCAATATAATGTACGGTCGCCGTCCTATCATAACAGTAAAGGTATGGTTCGTGTTATTGATTACACATTGCGTCATGTTCTGATCCTCGTACCAGGCTGCCTGAGCTGTTTCAGAAAACCGGCCTTGCATGTCCAGGGCTGCCCGGGTCTGCGCAGAAGTTCCCGCCTCCTCATTGAACAAACTTGAGCCCTTGTGGAGCCCTCGTGTCATTTTTCGGTTCCTTTGGTTCTGAGGACCAACTACCGTTTATTTTTCGGATGCATAGTTCGGCTGGCCGCCCGCCTCATGCCGTGGCTCCATTGCATTGCCGAGTACCGCAGTTCAGCAGAAATGACGCGCCGTGAGTCCTTCAGCTTCTCTGTCGGCCTGCTCTCGGACGAACTGGATGATTCCCGGATAATAGGCACAGATTTCGGTTCTGAGAAGCTATGGGTATCTTGGAGCCCCGTCAACCATCACTTGATTTTGTGCGCGTGTCGGGCCCGTTAGGAAGCGTTGCCCAGGGACAATGCTAATATGGAAAAGCCTCGTCCTGACCTCGGAATTGGACCACGCATCGTATCTCCCGCAAACCTTTCGGAAGGGCCAGGTGAGTTGTCATGAGGATGTCTTCTCGTGCCGCTGCGAGGAATGTGTCAGCCTCGTCGTCACTTCGCTTTCGGGTGAAGGCCGTAGAAGCGGGTGAGCATATAAAAGACGACCGTCTCCGGGTAGGGAAGGTCCAGGTCCTTTCAAAGGTTGCTTATCTTTCCTGTCATGAAGTCTTTCGCCTCTCTCGCTTCGCTGCTCCTCGTGGCAGGATCAGCCGCTGCTCATTGTATGAACTAACTCCCAGTTGCGTTGACATCCGCTTAACACAAGCAATTTAGACACCTTTCCCAACCTCATTGTTGGGGGCACGAAGACGGCCGACTGGGTGAACGTCCGCCAAACAAACAACTTCAATAGCCAGGCCCCGGTTAGTCCTTCTTGATTAACGCTGTGTGAATGCTGATTTTTGTTAGGTCACCGATGTCACTAGCGCCGACTTCCGTTGCTACGACAGTGCGACGAACCCTACGGCGCAGACGATTGCCGTAGCTGCGGGCTCGACCCTCGGTGTCGGTTGCGACCAGGGCATCTACCACCCTGGTGTTGTCAACGTGTACATGGCGAAGGCACCCAGCGGCAACGTGTCGACCTTCGACGGGTCTGGCGCTGTGTGGTTCAAGGTGTACCAGATCTCAGCGGTCACAAACGGCGGCACGTCGATCTCGTGGCCAGCGCAGAACCTGGATAGTGTCAGCTTCACCGTGCCGAAGAACTTACCGACGGGCCAGTATCTCGTCCGCCTCGAGGCAATTGCGCTGCACGTCGCCAGCACGTTCGGCGGCGCTCAATTCTACGTATGTCGCCTCTTGATAGGAACAAACTCTGTCCTGATTCGCGCTCGCACTCTAGCTCTCCTGCGGGCAGGTAAGCGTCACCGGTGGAGGCAGCGGGACGCCGGGACCCCTCGTCTCCATCCCTGGCGTCTACACTGGCAATGTATGCCCTCCATTATATATTTATAACATGAGCTAACACCGATCATGTACTCAGGAGCCAGGTATCCTCATCAACATCAACGTGAGCTTGTGTGTTTCGTCTGTTATCTTGATGTACTCATGATCCCGCGTAGTACCCCATCCCCGCCAACTACACCCAGCCCGGGCCCGTGAGTTCTCCTAAAGATGATACACTTCATGCCCGCTGATCGCCTGTCTTCAGGCTGTCTGGTCCGGATGAAGGTTGCGTTTCACGCGCATCCAAATAGTTTAACTCGTGATCGAACCAGTCGAGAAGTTCGTGTACAATTTTGTAAATCCAATCACGTCGCTTGCATCCCGAGCATGTTTCTTTCAGAACACGGGCCCCGAATAAGTAGTCCTTGGTCTAATTTTATGTGCGCTGGGACTTGGCCCTCAAATGAATTGAGTTGATCCACGAAGCTCATACGATGCTCATACTACGGTAGCCTAGTGAGACATTGTGGCAATGTCACCACCATAAAGAGCTTGAAGTCAGGTCCAGCATTCAACATGCTACTACGTCTCAGAGTTATTCATGTTGCACTGTGCTACCTGTGACCGGCCCGGGCACAGCATAGTACAATTTTGTCTATCATAATCCATAGTGACAGCTTCAAGTAACAGACAGTGAATTAAATAGTGAAGGTAAGTAGCAATATCACCAGAGCATGGAATATAGAATGGATGTCCTGTCAGATAGCTGTTGCACATTTGGGACATTTCAGAGTAATATATGAGTTGTAGGTGGCATCATCACTGTGTCTAACAATGGTGAGTAGCTTCTGGGACTCCTTGAGTTCAATGCTATCCAGCCAATCTACAGCCTTAGCGAGCCAATATGCCTGGTGCTCACTATATTCTGGGTCATCACTCAAGCAGAGCCGATACACCCACCTACGGGCCTCAATGACAAGCTCCTGATTACCCATCACACCAAATATCCCTGCTCCCTTGATTATCTGCTGTTTGGCATGGGCAACTAGCCTTTGATCCAGATCATTGAGGCCCAATGTGCCATCCATTGCACCAGCCTCAGGGATGTCTTCTATCTCTTCTGACTTGAAATCTGGGATCGAGTAGAGGAGTTGGAAACTATGTTCATATGGTGTGCAGTTGAGTATGTAAGGTCCAGGTGCTTCACCCGAGACCAGACACTCTGCATGGTACCATGTATAGCACCCTGGCTGTGGACAGAAATGCATGGGGTCTGGCCCGTCTGGGTTGTAAGAATTACCACAGAGGCATGATTTCAGAGGCCAGTCTGGATGATATAGAGGAGGCTATATGAACATCATGGCACTCAGCATCATGACAAGTATGTGCCAATGCAAACTGACAACACTCACTGTTAATTCCATTGTGCTGGAATGATACAGGAAAGACCGGGTGTAGAATTCATTCTCCCCAATGTGTTTGTCATTTTTCAGTAGATTTTCTTTGTACCCCAAGACAGCAGTCTTCCCTGGTTCCTGATCTGTCAGTATATTGGGACTTGTGGAACAACTTGTTGGATATTCTCACCATAAAGACATTCAAAGGGAATGATAGTATAATGATCAGATAGGCATAGCTCAAGGCTGCCAAAGCTGTACTTCGGATCTTCCCTGTTCACAACTTAGCAGAAGTTGCTATGCCATGTTTGGTAGGAAAATCTTACATCTGGCAATGGTCTTGAATATGTTTTCCTGAGTAATACCACTGAACTTGCACCCAAACCTGCAAGCCATGGTGAGACAGATATATGCAGAGCGATGAGTCAGCCCACATCTTCAAATTGAGAGGCCCCTCTGATGGACCTGATGATTGCTACCCAGAGATCTTCCAGCTGGGGTGACTCGACTCCGAGGGCCAATGTGGTCGGCCAAACAAGAACCCTGGCTACAGCATGAGCACTGGCACTGCAGTGACTCAGTTTACAATGACTTACGTTTCGCCTTTCTTGAAGATCACATCGCCGTACTTATCGTTGGCAACTGGACAAAGCTGAAGTGAGCTGAGTAACAGGGATGTGGCCAGCGAGACTGTCACGGGTGCAGTGTGGGAGCTCATTGAGTGTACGCCATTTTTGTGCGGAGAGTTCGATGCGCCTGGGCTGAGGGTTTTGAGTTTTCTTCTTCCTCTGGAGAGTGAGGCGAGCGCGGCGGCGGCGGGGCATGGCTGGTGGTGATCAAGTACGGGACGGAGACTCCGAGTCGGAAGTGGCCAAGATGTGGCCAAGTACGAAGCGCTGAAGATCCGGATCTGCTGGCAACGGTCGAGTTGCTCCCGTTGCCAGCGCCGGCAGCGCGACTCTTTCTTGCTCTCCCACCCGGCGTGGACAGACACGGTCGTTCCCTACCGGCCTCGCAGTCGCAGCGCACTGCCTCGAGCCCGCCAGGAACTCTCACGCTTCCAGGCAATATAGCATCCTCCACCCGTGAGCATCCATCTTTGATTCAATCATTCGCATACATACCGAACCGAACGCCTTGCATGCATGCACAGGCACAGGCTCTTCTATCTATTGACCACCACCCCCTCCCCCGCGAATCGATTCGCCCTCCCTTCTCCCCCACCCCATTTTTCCTAGACCTCAGTGCTAGACATTGCCAGGTGTTTCAACATCCACTCTTTTCCACACCACCGCCCTCCTCAAGTACGGACCGTCTTGCGCCATGTCGCATCTGACTGCATCCCCCTTCCATAAACCTTCCCCTGCAGAGGTGTATCGTCCATCCCAGCTTCCCACTCCTCCGGAGACAGACACGGACTTTCCTGGTCCCAGTCAGATCCACACGCAGTTAGGACCGGCCTTTCCGTTTGTACATGCTCCTGCGGAACCAGAGACCACACCTTTCACCCCCGTTCCTCTTGCTCGTCGCACGTCAACACTGTCGTACCACAACACTCCGTTGCGCGACATACGTGATCGCAACCCACGACAGACGAGATGGCTTGTCGTTGTCATTCCACCCCCATCACTGTCAAAGACGCATGGAAATTTTGGGCACACTTTGGGCTCTGGACCTGCCAGTCGTGTGTCCCAGGGCATACTGATGCCGCTACTCCCCACGGTGCGTAATCCTATCGCCTTGTCGTTCCCGACTTTCGCCCAATACTTTGTATCAGATGTACGGTCAATTGACTGCCATTGCCCGCGAGTTCAACTTTCCGAGCACCGTTGGGCTTTGCCTCTACTTGCAAGTCAATGAGCAAGGCATCACAATGACGCCGCGGATCTCCGACGAAACCTGGTCTGTGCTGTGGGGCCATCTTTTTGAAGCACGATCTCCTACCCCTTCCCCCCTTCAGCTACCAATATGTGGACGCGTGGAGTTCGACATTGATCTCAACAAGGCACGCTGGTACGAAGCATGGTTGATGTCGGATCGGAGGGCTGCCGACGGTACTCCGTCTGGACCGCCTTCCATGTCGCACTGGAGGGGCGATAGCAAGACGAGTATCCACGATGAACCGCTTGGTGACGATCGCTCGGACATCCTGCAGGCGCCTGGAAACAGGAGCCGACCGGCCCTTCATCGTCATGTACCTCGAAAATTGTCCTTACTTGACAAACTGGACACTACGTCCGTCGGGTCCGGGCTTGTTAACGTCGTCAATGCCCTCGAAGAGCCCAGTGCGATTGTGCCGCTTCCCCCGATCGAGCAAGAGGACGAGCCAAAGACGGCCAAGAACGATCTGGAGATCCGCGTCAAGTCATGGCGCGCAAGCTCGTCAGTCGCGCCGACTCCCATGGCCGCGACCGGGCAAACCAGCCTGGACCCTGTGCACATGCCCAACACCATGCCGTTGCCGGAGGTCGCGGTAGCACCGGAGACGAGCGAGGAAGTCGAGTTCAACCTGGACGACTTCACTTGGTCTGTTTCTTCTCTCGGTCCAGGAGACTATGACAGCGTCGCATCTCCTCTGCCGTCATCCCGTGTGGACTCTGTGCACCTTGACCGCCGGTTGGAGGGGTCGGTCCTGTTGAGCCCGACCACCGCGACCTCGTGGGGCCCGGGTTCAGATGGTTACGAGAGTTTGGACGAGCCGTTGTGGTGGGCGCGTGCGCCGTCTTTGCTCTCTGTGCATCTAGACCGCCGGATGGAGGGCTCTGTACTCCTCAGTCCGTCGACAGCGACGTCGTGGGGCCCCGATGACGATGCCGTATCCCTTGCGTCAAGCATCTCAAGGCTCCCTTCTCCTGATATCGCATTTCGCCTTGTCGAGGATGCACCACCGACACCGACAACTGCCACGAGCTGGGGTGCCCCGTCGTCGTATCCTCCGTCGCCTGTGTCGGTTTCACGCCCGCCGTCAATCCACCTTGCTCACCGCATGGCATTCAGCCCAGGGCCGTCTCCCTCGTCCGAGGAGTTCGGTTGGGTCTATCCGTTTGTGGACGCCAGACATGCATCCAACGAGTCAGGGCACGTTTTCCCGTACTTCACGCCAGCAACACAAGTGTCGCAGTTCGTCTATCCGCGATTCCGGCCTGACAGCGCTGCCTCATCTTCGCTCGTTTATCCACGATTCAGACCGGACATGTCTGCATCATCTTCGCTCGTTTGGCCGTTCTTCGTGCCTGCCGAACAGCGTGCTTCGGTCACACTCGTACGAGCAAGAGCTCCAGTACCATCAGAGGGCTATCCATTCTTTGATCTGTACCCTGCGGTAGCCTCGGCAGCGGCACATGGGCTCACCAGGGCTTATCCAATGCTCAACATCTGTAAGCGCTGGTCTTACAACTGACACTGTGTAGTCTTGTTGACGATCACTACAGACCCGGTCGCGTACCCTCACTTTGAGATATACCCTGGTCATGCATGCGTCGCTTGGCATCACGAGGAACCTCAGTCGGTGCATTTAACTGCTGTCTACCCTGCCATCAACCTCTGTGAGCATCCTTGGCCATTCATGCGGGCATGTCTTCTGATGTGATCTTTGTAGATCCCGTTGTTTATCCCGACTTTGAGATCTACCCTGGCAATCTGATTGCAGCCGAGCGACACGAAGAACCGCGTTCTGTCCGACTGCCGGCGTTATATCCACGCATTTCTTTGTGTAAGTCAGAAACTAGCTGTTAATTGGATCATCGTTGATTTGTCTATTCGCAGACCCTGTCCAGTATCCTGACTTCGAGATTTATCCTGGCCATGTCATGATGGTCAAGGACTGGCACACTCCCGTGTCTGTACATCTGAAGAGTGCATATCCCGACCTTGAGATATGTGAGCATGGCAGTCTTTCTGCTGCATCTGACATTTCTTTACACGATTGCAGATTGTTCGGTGTACCCATACTTGGTGATCTACCCTTCGGTATCTGACGAGTCTCGCACGCAAGCTCAGGATGGCAACCTGCTGTTGGATATCTGTAAGCAGTCTCTTTTTGGATTGGGCGGCGTTCTGAGTGCTCTTAGACCCCGCAGGCAAGGTCTTTGATGATAGCGATTATTATCTATCGAAGGCGGTCCGTCTGGCAGCTGTGTATCCGGCGTTCGACATCTGTAGGTTGTCCGCCTATGATCTTGAAATACTCTGAACACGTGACCTTGCAGATCCCTCTGTATATCCTGCTCTCGACATCTACCCATCCATTGATCTCTATACAGCAGCCGTTACAGCAGCCGTTGCACCTGGTCACGGCCCCGACTGTTCACGATCCGTCTATGCTCACGGGGAAGTATATTACCCTGTATTCAATATCTGTAAGTGTTCATTTCGTGCGTAGATTTGGCTAAACTGACGCTCCTCGAGACCCTGCTGTCTATCCAGCCTTCAATCTTTACCCCGGAGTCACTCCACAGCTTGGCGAAGACCGGTGCATCGCGCTGTCCACACGGCTGCAGCCTGCCTATCCATCCTTCTGTCTATGCAAGTTGTATGCTCTCATATGCAATCCTAGTGTTGACAATTTTCGTAGTCCCAGCCGTTTATCCCTTCTTTGAGATCTATCCCGGAGAAGTCTGTAACGGGGAGGTGCAAGGATCCTGGAGGACCTACCCGAGCACACTGGCCCCGAAGTATCCATTCATTGACATATGTGGGTGACATCTTGTTACGCTTCGCGAGTTCCGGCTCATCTCATCATAATCAGATCCTGCTGTGTACCCGTATTTCGACATCTATCGCTCTGGGACTCCGACGAAGCAAGAGAACCAGCAGGAGATCCTCTCGGTCCGGCTCCCGGCTCTCTACCCTGCCTTTGATCTCTGTGAGTTGAATGAAGGTGCCATCGCTGGCATGCTTGCTGACGTCACAACGTAAGACCCGCCGGTGTACCCTCACTTTGAACTGTGGCCTTCGACAAGCGTGGGGTTTGTGCCACCTCCCCAATCCACGCGTACCCACCCGCCGCATAAGGACCACGATATTCGCAGCATCGTACATTCTGACCGCATCGTCGAAGCTGAGACGAAGCCAACGCCTTCAATCCGGCGGCCTTCCATTCTCATTGACTCCTTGCCCCCGCCGGCTCCAATAGTGCGAACACGCTCCCGATCCGGCACAGTCAGCGCTCGACCGCCGTCCGTGCATTCAAATGCGCGCTCGCCATCGGTGTATGTCGCAGAAGGCCCACCTGTTGCGTCTCCAATCCGCCGGATGGGCTTACCCTCGCACCCGAGAGACGCCCCTCCTCCTCGGCCTGTTTCTTCTTTCATCCCCACTTTGTCTCCTTCGAAAGAGCGCTCGCACTCAGCTGCGCTGCAACGCTCGAACACACAACCCAGTCGCAGGCCTGTTGGCCGAGTGAGAGACTCATCTGTATCGCCTGAGGACGAGCGCCACCCACATTCCGGTTCGCATTCGGGTCATAAAGCGGCCATCCGTCCCAGAGATAGCATTGTTCTCGAGAAAGCGAAGCTTTTTGATGCATCTGGTTGTGAGTAGTTCGCTGTCTTGGCCGTTGATGTTGTCTCATATTATGTGCTACAGCCCCGGATGTTCCAACCCGGATCACCATGAGCACGTTGGCGGAGTTCCCACTTCCACCCATTCCTCCCGTTCCCTCAATGCAAAGCTCTCGCCCTGTCGCCAAGCTCGATAAGGCAAAGTATCCGTTTGCGTGAGTACTGTACAGGTACAGTTTGCGCTCCTTACACTCGACCTTCCTTTGCGCTACATCTATCTATGCTATACATACATTCGTCACATGCAATACTATCTTTATGCGATATCAAAGGCGTGAAGTACATGAGATTTAGAGAGGGGCGTCAACGGTCATCTGCTTCTTGCTGCTGGTTTCGCCGTTTGGCTTCTGCTGCCGCGCGCTCGCGCTGGTCACGGAGCTGCTTGCTCTTGCGGTCATCCATAAATGCGTCCTTCACCTAAGCCACGAGGTCAATGTCTCCGCGAGTAGTTCAGCTTTCCGCCGCCCACCTTCTGCACTCGAAGCTCCTCTTCGGCCTTCCTGGACTTTTTGCTGGCTTCTTCCCGTTGCTGCTTCTCCAACTCCACCGCCATCGCCTCTTGGAGTACAGACGCGCCGACCTTCAAATCGGTCCAATACTTGGTGTTGAAGACGTACAGAGGTTGAAACCGGTCAACCTGTCGGAAGCCTGGTGTCATGCGCAATGGGATCAGGACTGCCAATAAAGCCTACCTGAGGACGGAATCCAAGCTGCACCAACGGGTTAGATACAGCACCAAGCCACAAGTCAATGCTACTGACGGCAACGGCATATTCTAAGGCTCCCTTCGGATCGACGAGATCACGCTTGATGATGCTATTCGTCGGCTTGAACTGGCGAAACTTGGCATTATCCGGCTCACGGATGAGATTCTCAGCAATTATAGATAGAGTCTAAAGGACGCCAACGAAGGAGGCACGCATGAGCAATGAGGAGACTCTCGGACTGCTGGGGTGCGACATTACGCGCAAGGATGACATGGCCACTTCCTTGGAATTGGGCCGCATGATGCCTGGTTCAACGAGGCGGCGGAACTCGATGCGCATAGCATAGTGCTCGTCAAATGGCTGATACGGCGAGTCATCACCAGCAACTGGATCAGATGCAGCCGAGGCGGCAATGCGCCGTTCAAGGGCTGCAAGCCTTGCTTGGCGTGCGGTGCCAGGCGAGGGGCTGCGAGTCGGTGAGGCAGGGGGGGAAGTGGCCAAAGTCCCTGGCAGCTGCTGGACTTCTGGCAGTACTTGTGCAGACAAGAGAGGAGACGAGTGTGTGGGCGAAGGCGATGGGTCTACGTCCATGGCGTTGTCAAATCGTTTGCGATCGTGGTCGTGGGTCAAGCTTTGGTCAAGACGTCGACGCGTCCACCCCTTGCGTGCTCCGAGCGTTCACCGCACTCCTCCGTCGACATGGACCAGAAACTCGCTTTGCTGAGCACTCTCAGCCAGAAAGACAAAGGCACCGCCTATCTCTCTCTTCTCTCTGATGTCTACTCGAATCCAGATGCTTCTCACATCGTCCAAGACACGCGCGCGGTCATCGAGCACCTAATGAGCCAGGACTCGGGCATCATCGTCGGGAGACAAGTCCTATCTGAACTTGTTAAGTATCTGGGCGGGCCCGCTGTTGTCAATACAGACACCCGCAAGCGCATATTAGAAGACGTGCTTAACATCGTGCAGCCGCGACTAGCGAGCTATGAGGAGCAGGTAAGTGCGGTGGCCACTGCCTTTCTGCTTTCGCTCAGGAACTTCCGTAGGTGAATCTGTTCAAATTCCAACTCGCGGACTTGCTGGAGAATGAGGAGGAGTGGTCGGATGCCGCACGAGTGCTCATGGGCATCACTCTGGACTCTAGCCAACGGTACGCCTGTGGCGCGCGAGCGCGCTCTTGAGATGATTCTTATCGAGGATTTCAATAGAGCAACAGACGAGGAGAGGCTCCAAGTTTATATTCGCATTGTTCGACTTCTTCTTGAGGAAGAGGACTCGATACAAGCCGAGACATACTACAACCGCGCGGCTTCCCTGATTCACTCAACGACCGACAAAGAGACGCTCCTTGCCTATAAGCTCTCTCAAGCCCGCATCAGCGACTACGGCAGAAAGTTCTTGGAAGCTGCAGCGCGTTATCATGAGCTCAGCTTTGTTGGTGAGATCGATGAGGATGAGAGGAGACACATGCTGTACGATCCCGTCTCCCCATCTATGCACGCATGATGCTCATCAATGCGGACGCCTCCCTAGCTCCGCAGCAGTGACATGCGCAGTCCTCGCACCCGCGGGACCTAACCGCTCACGCATCCTTGCATCCTTGTACCGCGACGAACGTACTGCTGAGCTCCCGACCTATAACATCCTTTCGAAGATGTTCCTCGACCAGATCCTGCGCCCCGCCGAGGTCAAAGAGTTCGAGAAAATTCTCAAACCACACCAGCTGGCGCAGGTATCGCTTTCGGCGAACGATCGGCTGGCCGCCGCCATGCAGGGGGACGACGACGACGGCTCCGCCGAAGTCGTCAGCACGCGCACCGGTCCGTCGACGGTCCTTGACCGTGCTGTGCTAGAGCACAACCTGCTTGCATGCTCGCGGATATACAACAATATCACGTTCAGGGGGCTGGGCGCACTTCTGGATCTCACACCCGGTGCCGCGGAGACGATGGCGCGCAAGATGATCGAACAGGGGCGGCTGAAGGGGCACATTGACCAGGTGGACAAACTGATCTGGTTCGAAGCGGCAAAGGAAGAAGACGATGCTCAAGGCAAGGCTGGTGGTCTGGGAGACGTCAACCAGGACACTGAGGACACGGGTGGATTCTTCACGAAGAGATGGGACATGCAGATCAGGCTGACTGCAGCGCATGTAAGTAACCCCCATTTTTCTTAAAATTTGCATGATAACACTAGCTTGGCAGGTCGAGACAGTGGTGCAACACCTTGTAGAGAAGGGGCTGGTGAACTCCGCTGCAGCGAAAGCATGACATGTCATTGTAAGATATCAGAGGCAGTGTCAGTGTCTGTGAGTGTGTCGACGTGCAAAATGTGATAATACTGTAATGCTACACAATGCTTGAAAACGAATTACTGTGCACCGTCCCGTCTACGCTTTTTCGCTCGCTCGCGCTTTGTCTCAAGTTCGTGCCACTCGCCTTCGAGGTTGGCCAGTCTGAAGTCGTCGTGAGTAAATTATGGCCGAGCGCTGAAGCGAAAGCAGCTTACCCAGTAGGCATGGCCTCGGGTGGGCTCTCCTCCTTGAAATATGTCGCTTCTAAGGCCTGCACAGCAGTAGCCCGCCGTGTCGGATCAAAGGCCAGCAGCTGATCTGCAAGGTCAAGGGCGGCGGGCGACAACCATCTTTTGGGAACGCTCGATGAGGATGCCATTCTCCGTCTTTAGATTCCTGATTTACTTACTTGCGAAACATCTCGCGAAAGTGGTTTGGAATTTCTTCCTTAGGCTTGACGAGCTCATACCACGGCAGCTCCGCGACGCTCGGCCACCTCTCGGCCGTCGGCGTACCAAGAATCTTGAATATGAACTCGAGCTGGTGTATCTCGTCGTTGCCTTGGAAAACCGGACGTTTCGTGAAGAGTTCCAGCATGATACATCTGGGTACAGACTACTGTCAATACTTGATCAAACGCAGAGTAACAAAAGCCACGTACCCTGCACTCCACATGTCGACCTCCGGCCCATAAACAGTCGTGCCAAACAACAGCTCCGGCGGTCGATACCACAACGTGATGACTCTGTTGGTATAGTCGCTCCGCCGCCGCTTCTGGTAGAACCGTGCGAGACCAAAGTCGGCCAACTTGAGCTCCCCACGGTTGTTCAGCAAAATGTTTGATCCTTTGATGTCGCGATGAATGACCCCCTTGTGGTGGAGGTAGGCAAGCCCGGCAAGCATCTGGCGGCACAGGGACTTGAGGTGGGCATCGGTGAAGGAGAATCCGCTTTGCGACAAAATGCCTGTGAGATCATGGTCCATATACTCGAACACCATATACACGGATCCTACAAATGATTAGTTCGCTACTTCCAACAGTTTCAGCAACAAACACACCGTTCGACACCATCATCTCGTACAACCGCACGACGTTGTCATGTCGCAGGGACTGCAAGAGCTTGATCTCCCGCATGGCGGTGACAGGAAAGCCGTCGCGCTCTGCTTCCATGCGGATGCGCTTGAGTGCCACGTTCAGACCGTTCATGGTATTGCGAGCCTTGTAGACTTTTCCGAAGGTACCCTCACCGACCTGGCTGACAATAGAATACAGCTCGTCCCGGTCGCCCCTCGTGGGAGTGTGCGGTCGGCTAACTTCCTCTCGGTCAAAGTCCCGCATATGTGCTGGAGTCGAGTGCAACGTTTCTCTCCGGCCGTCATCTGTATGGGATGTATGATCGGACGAGCCACGAGCTGGCGACGGGCTCCGGGTTTGCAAAGTGGAACCATAGTCTCTTGAGCGCAAATCTTGGGCATTCGGGTGCCCATATCCACTGGGAGGGGTTGGTAGCTGTTCATAGTATCCTGTATCCTGTCCATTTGATGATGGGTGCTCGTCTGAATAAGAAGCAGGAATGCGAGAGTTTGGAGGGACAGTAGCGGGAGATGAGGCGGTGGGGCTGGGATCAGCATCGTCATCGTCACCAGGAAAAAACCTCTTGACAGCGGAGCTAGCAATGCCCATCGGCTTGAACGTAGGCTTGTTGAAAGATGCACGGGGAATATCAGGAGACTGTGGCGTGATGATCTGGGATGACACGACGGACGCAGGTAGTGCAGGTGGGGGCATGAGAACGGCCGCATCCGCCTGATCGCTAGCGTGTGCTTCTGCTAATCCATTGGCAGTACCGCGCTCGCGCTTCGGCCAGCCATTGTCTCGCGGAGGAAGCTTGCCCTGATTCCGCTGCTGGTTCTGTCGTGGCGGCATGACCGCGGATAGTGGCGTCGTCTCAGGAAGACGGTGTAATGCCTTCGGGCGTTCGGCAGGGCTCATACTCATACTGCGACTGCGACTCCTGCCGGAGGTTGAGCTTGACCGAGATGACACAGTTCGTGCTCTCTCAGTGCTCCGCCCTCTTTGTTCACCAGGAGATTCGTCCCTCGCGGGCGAAGCAGCCTTTCCTGGAGATGGGGGCTGTTGTCGTGGGGAAGCGTCTCGCAAACGTGGCGATCTTCGCGGTGAAGGGATGCGACGAGGCGAATAAGATCGGACGGGAGACGAGCCACGATGTGGAGAGGACACAGGCGACCGGGAATATCTGGCCTTCTCCCGTTCGTTGCGGCGATGCTGAGGACTGCGACTTTTAGTCTGAGCGGTGCCGAAGTCACGGCGTCTGCGCTTGGGAGATATGGACCGCGACCTGGACCGACTGTGGTCTGAACGATATGAACGGTACGACTCGACGGGAGAGCGAGATCGTGAGGGGGTGCGTTGCGCTTGCCGTTGTTTCCCAGGAGGCTGGACAGTCTTCGGAGTGACTTCTCGTCGGGTCCAGCTGGCACATCTTGTAAGAACCTCGTACATGTGAGCGGATGGATAGACTCACTTGTTCAACTGCAAGTCATCGTTCCGCCAGTCGCGCCTTTGCTGCTGCTGTTGTTGCTGCTGCTGCTGCTGCTGCTGGGTTTGCCGATTCTTCTTCCCCCCTTTCGACCGATTTTGCTGCTGGTGACGTTTGTTGTTCTGGTTTCGCTGGCCTTGATTGTTGCCGTTCCCGTTTTTTGTCGAGGACTGCCATGACGCAGATGGCTGCCACGAGCGGTCGTCTTGAGCATTCCGCGTTTTCCAGTCGCTTTGACGTCGTTGGTCGTACCGTGGCTCCCATGACTCTCCCCTCCGAGCCTGCACCCCCGCGTCCCGCTGACCACCTCGTTGCCAGTCTATCGCCTCCTCATCACGTCTGTCCATGACCGCCGGTGTGCGCCAGCCACGGTCGGGGACGCGACCATCATGAGATCCGCTCGCACCCCACGGGTCTGCCTCGTACGCTGCGTAGGAGTGCTCGTAGTGGTCCGCCCATTCTCTGCCAGCAGACGCATAGTGCATCTCCGCTGAGCTACGAGCCCAGCCAGCGCCTATGCCATCCTCCTCGTACGGGTCCCGGCGATGGTAATGGTCGTCCATTGATGGGTGGCCACGCGCAGGGTGAGGGTGTTGCGCCCGGTTCCAGCCATCGTCATCGAGGTGATGTCGAGACGACGAAGCCCCTCTCATGTCGAAACCCGCCTGCGACGACGTAGCGTAGGGGTCTTGGTGGTGAGGGTATTGATGAGACCGCGAGTATGGGTCAGAGGACGGGTCGTCCACTCGTGAGATCAAAAGCGGCACATCTTCGTCTGTGCTCGCGACGCCGTTACGACTCCGGGGACCAGAGTCGAAAGGGTTCATTCAGGACGACGGGGTGAACGTTCGAGGGGACAGATGAGCATAAACCCGCCGACCGGCGTGCTCGGTGTTGACGGTTGTGGTGTGCGAGTTGTTGAGGTCGTCCAGAGCGCCCAAATGCAGGTCGCTGCCTTCGCGCTGAACTTCGTTGACTCAGACTGAGGTCCGACAATAGGCAAGACGACACGGACAACAAGGTCGACGATGAGTAGCGTGCTCAAGTATACGAAAGGGACGGCAGAGGAGGACACTTACATAACGACAAAAGTACAAGCCTGAGGCAACGATGAGGCGTTGTCTGACGGCAGGTAATCGCGAGGGTGGGGTGGATGCGCTGCGTCAGCTGGCGAGGAACGCTGGAGCGTCCACCAAGGAATGTGTTGAGTGACAACGGTGCTTGCGGACAAAAAAGCTGAGGCGTTGGGCGGATGATGTTGGCGTTAAACCGGGGCGTCGTTCGCCTAGCCCCCAAGGACGACCTTCTCCTCTGCCACCCAAATCAAGCTACCCATGCCACCGGAGGGCGAGACTGCTCCGGAACATGGAGGGTTGCGGTGAAGTTGCGCGGTCGACCAACTTGTACTTTCTAATCCGAGGCGGAGCGACCTCTCCGGTCTTTCCTAGTGAGCGTTGCATCATCTCAGCTCATCGCCCACACCTTTGCAAGACATCCTTAACCAACAACTACAGGGCTATAGCCAACAACTTAGAGCGTCGAATGATGTCGGGTGAGAAAGAAGTCGGGCCGGTCACAACTACAGTAGCAAATAAATGACAAGGTAACCGCAGGCCGAAACGTGGCCTCAACTATCCAGGTATCGTGGCGACATGTTCCATTATGAGCACCGTGTGCTTATATCATACAGAGCTATCGGTCACGACAAACGAGCAATCACTAAGAATCGTTGGATTCTACTACTTGGACTTCGCGAAACCAACCGCGTTCCGTCCAAGGTCATACACCGTGAAATAACGACGCAGGAACACATCGCCTTGCAAAAGGCAGGTAAGACTTGAGACACAACACCATGCACGTTACTCACCGATGATCCAGAGAGATCCACCTGGAAGGTTGATATCCAGGCCAGTGAACGCAGAGATACAGGTGCCCTGTACTTCGAGGATGTAGTCGGAGCCCTTGAGCGGGTACGCATCGCCGTTGAAGTAGAAAGAGAGGTCGGGGAGGTCGGGGACCTTGGCGCAGTCCACGGTGTACTGGCCGTTCCAGGACTTCTTGGCACCGATCTGCGTATTGAGCATCTCCGCAACGTCGGTGGGAAGAGCAATCAAGGAAGTCCCTGTTGGATAGCATGAGCAAGCAACGCGCTGCAGATAACAAGCTGCACAAACCAGTGTCGATGGCTGCGCCGGTGTTCTCGAGCTCAAGCACGTCATCACCAAAAGACACCTTCTCGAGCTCAACCTCCCAGTAGGCCTTGCGGCGAACAGGAACATAAGTAATCTTGCCAGAGTATGCCTTCGGGTCGATGCCACCGAAAATGGCCTCGCCGCCATCGTCCTCGGAATCGCCAAGGCGGAAAGAGAAAACGGGCTCGTCAAGAAGGCCTTGGTTCACCATCTCGTAGAAGGGAGGCGTGACGTGATTCACCGAGATTGTGTCGTAACCAAGTCCAAGGATTCCGTCGAACCTTATGGCGAAATAATGAGGTGCGTCTGGGCAGTCACAAAAGAAGATACGTACTTGCCAAACGCGAAGGCGAGACCGGGCTCCTTGGTAGCCTCAGCGAAGAGCTGGTTCTTAATGGAGAGATCTCCGATGACCAGCTTGTCGTGGGAGACGAAGCCCTCCATGGAGCCGGATCCATATTGGATGGAAAAGGCACTGCCGTTGGCCTTGTGGGTAGACGACGCGGAAGAATCGTACTTGGTGTGCAAGAAGCAGGCGATCGACGTGCACTGCGTACTCGGCACCCACAAGTTGCTCGACCTGTGTTAGTAGTCAGTCAGAAGAACGCGGAGCATGGTGCAATGACGCCTACCCGGTGTCAAGGATGACCTTGAACTGTGGGACGAGAGTGAGTAAAATCCACATGGGACGTTCTGCACGACTTACAGTCTGCGGAGGCGTACCAAGAGAGATCTCAGTGAAGTATTGAGCGTTCATGAAATCTTCCACGTCGATGAGATTGTGCAGACGCTGCGGAGGCAAGCGGGCACTGACTAGTGAGGGGGACGCCGTGACCACCCTTGAGAGCCTCCTCCTGAGTCCAGTAGAGGTCGTCATTGCCCTGTCCCAGGCGGACGGGGTTCATGTGACGGCCCGCGCCTCCTGCGCCCATGAGCGGCACCTGGGAGGGGGACTGGGCGCCATACTTGTTGGCGAGGTAGGCGCCCTCGAGAGTAGGGTTGCTGGAGACGGGCGGAAGCTTCTTGAGGGGAAGCCTGTGCACGCCGGCTGCAGCGGCGAGGGGGACGAGGGCGAGGGGGGCGAGGGCGGAGAGGATCATGGTGGTGGAGGAAAGGAAAGGCAAGGCAAGGGCGCAGCGACTCGGAAGGACCAACATGGAACGTCACCGCCGTCAACCAGCACAGCCACCGGCCGGCCGCCTCGCCTTTCCCCCATGGGCCTCCGATCGCGAGTCCGAGTCCGCCCACCACTCCGAGTCCGAGTACTACATAGTCCGAGTCCGCCGCCGCCGCCATGCCTCCCGGCACTCGCTCGTCGCGTCGCCCACACACACCCGCCCCCCAGCTCGCCCCCGACGACCTCAGCAACACCGAGCGTCTCCTCCTCGCACAGGCCGTCTTTGACCTCGGCGCAGACAACTGGGACGCCGTCTCCAATGTCCTTTCAGAGCATCCCTTGATCTCTCGCCCAGAGGCAACCTTCTCCTCCCAAGTCCGCCCTCCGCCCCCAACCCGCTTACTTGGACACTGACATGTTATGTAGTCATGTCAAACAATATATTTCGCTTTGTTCAGCGAAGCCGGTCTGGAGAGGTATGTCTTGACGCGCTTCGCCACGTGCCACACGTTGAGCCATTGCCCAAAGCTCAGAGACAGATAATATCCCTCGCCGCGGTATGGAATGAGCCAGATTCCTTTGCGTAACTTTCTCATAGCTGTCCAGGTCAGTCGAATCTGAGATTGGCGCAGAAGTTCTACCAAGCTCGCGTCCTTGAGCTCAGATCCCTCATTCTCGCGGAGGAAACACGATTCAAGTGCGTGGTGCATGATATGTACCGCCTCTCCTTTTGACGTAGATCAGAGCCGTTGTTTCAGAGATCGACGCGATCCGGTCAGGCGCATGGGACAACAAGATCAAGGTAGACTTAGGCATCCTAGCTGCTCCTGAGGTTGCAGAGGTACGTGGAGTGCGGAACATAATTTATAGTTTCTAATCAAGCTGCCGTAGGTGGAAGCGGCACTACCACCGGTACTGGATGGGCAGCCTGAGGAAGCGGGGGTTCCGACCGGCAGCCCAAAGCCTCCCCAGGAGGTACGTCTTCATTCCCAGCCGTCGTTTATCACGATTTCATTGCGTCCAGGTCGACGAAGTTGAGTCCAACCCTTCAGAAGCAGCAATGCCTGCGGATAGCCAAGCAACGGAACCTCCTCTGTCTCCACCAAAGGTAGAGGTGGCAGAAACTGTAGCGGAAGCCCCATCTTCCTTCGTCATCTCTCCCAAAGCCGCCATGCACGAAACTCCGGAAAGCACTTTTTCAGAGCAAACCACAGAAGCAGATGCTGTGGAGGACGAGAAAGAAACACCTGCAGATGTAGCTGCCGAAGAGGAGGTTGCGTTCGCGGGCCCTGAGGATGTAGAAGTGACAGACGAAATCATTGGTACGTCCAATATCGAAGGACGACTAGACCTTTTACTCACCCTTTCCGCAACAGAAATTGAGTCATCGCCCGAGCCGTCGGCTCACACCGAAGTCGAAGACAACCGGTCCGAAGTGGATGTTGTCTCCATCAAGTCCACGTCAGTAGAATTAGTCGAGCCAGTAGATGTGGGCGAGTCGCTCGAAGTACTCCAGCCACTAGAAGTGTCATCAGAAGCAGTCCAGCCAGTCGAGGAGGAACAGGAGGAAGAGCAGGAGGTAGGTCAGGCAGAAGAGCAGGAGGAAGAGGAGGAGGAGAAATTTGAGGAAGAGCAGGAAGAAAATCAGGAGGAAGAGCCAGTCCAGGAGGAAGTCGAAGAGCCGGCTGAAGAGGAGGTCGAACAGCGCAAGTCAGGTCGTAAGTCATGCGGCTAGAAAGACTGTCTACAATCGCTGACCAGATAACTCTAGGCAAGCGGAAGGCATCAGAGACCGCAGACGTCGAGTCCGAGCGCGAAAAGAAACGACAGCGCGATGAGACTCCCGCCGATGAGGAGGACCCCGGTATGGCTACGCTCTCAGGCTGCGCGTCGTCTTCTTACGCTCACGTACCACCAGGTCCTTCACGACGCCGGTCTACCCGCCCAGTGCACGAAGTCCCGCAAACTTCTAAAAAATTCCAAAGCGTCATCATCATGCTGCACTCGCAGATATCGCAGCACCGCAATGGCAACATCTTCCACAACCCGATCAAGAACTCTGAGGCGCCAGACTACCGTGACATCGTCAAGAGGCCGATAGACCTTAAAACGATCAAGATGCGCATCAAGGACGGTGGCATTGCGAACTCGGCCGAGTTTCAGCGCGATGTGTACTTGATGTTTGCGAACTCGATGATGTACAACAGGCCGAATTCGGATATCTACAGGATGGCGGAGGAGGTGAGTGTCCTTGTACGTGCTAGTACGATGGTGTCCTGACTGTCCTTACGGGTTAGATGATGTTGGAGAGCGAAAGTCAGATCAACACATTCCGGCAGACAGAGGGCTTCATACGAGGGGGCCATCGCTGATATGCAGTATTGCCTGGATCGCTCTGATCCGTCCTGCAGCCATGTTTGGCGGGCCATTCGATCTTTTCTCGATCATGCTATTGTATCCTCTGTTCGTGCTGAAGACATATCCTGAGCACAGAGCTTTATGCTACCTGATGAGCCGTTGATCTCAGCTTCCGTGCGACGATCAATTGTGACCATTAATGACTCGTGATAATACATTTACCGTGGACTGTGTCGGACGTGTATTATATTGTGATTAGACGAGGAGGAAAGTATTTACATCGGACAATACGGGCATGCCACTCACTAGTAATGGGTATGAATGGGGAGTAAAAACTATATGGACGGTCTCAGAATTAAATGTGTCAATGATAGAATCAGGAGTCAAAGCCCTCTGTCGTCAACGGCCGCGAGTGCAGCATCTGACCAACATGCGTCCCCAAGAAGCTCATGCCCTTCCGCCGCAGGCCAATGAGCTCCCTCAGCTCAGCACAGGCAGCGGGCTATCACGGAACAGTGTGATGGCGCGCTCCGGCGCAGCCGGTGCCACCTGCACCCCCAGGAACGCGCACAGCTGAACATACGTCTCGTAATTTTCCATGTACAGTTGTCCAGCAAAGAGACTAAGCTGCGAGCGTATGAGCGGAGGCGGCCGCGTGTCCAGCCGGTGGGCGGAAGTGGTGGGATGGAATAGTACTGGAGCGACGCAAAAGACTTCATCGTGCGGGTGACGCGCGGGGCGTAGATGTGTAGATGGACAGCAGCTAGTGCTTTCGCGAATATGTGGGAGGAGACGGTTAACTTCGAACAGGCTCACGGCGACCAGCTTGAGCACACCGCTCGCGGTGGTCGACAGGATACAGTTGACGGGACGCATATAGTCGCTAACACGGTGCGGGTTGTTTTCTACTATCGTGGTCACAAAGCCAACGGTGGCGACCAGCTGCTGGGACCAGACATCGGGCGAGTCGTGTGGCTGGGACGGGTGTAGTGGACGGAATCGATTGCCAAACTGCGTGGATCCAGCAGGAACAAGACCGGTGCGAACAAAGCTGAGAACGTCTGGGTGTACTTTGTAATTTAAATCAGACGGGGGCATTTTCGCAGGCCGTTCGACCTGTCGCTCGCGCTCCATCTCGTGACTGACTTCGCGTCCATGCTCCTCTTCCGTCCGTACATCGTTGATAGAAGACACGCCGAGCATCTCTAGGCGCGCGCGCAGGGCAGGAATTTCGAAAATAGTCAGATGCTCGGGGCCCTGCGAGCTGTTGGACGGCCAGTACATTCCTGTGGGCGTGCGGGCCTCGGTTTGAAGCCAGAAATTGCGGAGGGCCACGACATCTCCATCTATGGCGTGATCTCGGGAGGCGCGGTCACGTCGGTGAAAGTCAAGCTTGGCCTTGCAGAGCCCACTGCGGTACGTGATGCTCAATGTCTGCGCAAGTCTCGAACATGACGGATTGGCCGTTGCCCAGCTGCCTCATACGCATGCAACCTGACGCACGAGGTCAGTCGGGGCCTTTTTCAAGAGGGCTAGAACATACCTTGCAAGAGTCTGTCTGTCGTTACTTTGGCTCCCAAAGTCACTGCTGCACGAGTCTCCAGAGGCAGTTTCAGATCAGTCCCCGCGTGTGTGCGTCGTCGAGGTAGACGACACATCGATCAAGCTGCTGCTTGAACGGAGAAGAGATGAGCGGTTCCATAGTACCATCTTGAGAAAGCACGGCGAGGTAGTCGTCGTCGGTGAAGAATACCGCCGCGGACACATCTGGCCAAAGGGAAAGCCAGTGCTCAACCAACTCTTTGTTTTGCAGTTCCAACATCTGCGCACCAACATCCAAGAGCACTCGTATTTCGGGCTGCTGGTTCACCATGAGAAGGATGAAACTGCGTGCAGATGTCGGTTCAAGAGGGAGTACTGTACTGTAACCTATCGGTATGCTGCACATTCTTTTATCTCTTGAGCTCACAGGAGCTCCTTCTTTAGTGGTCAGCTGCTGAGGCGGTTAATAATGGGTGTGGGTGAGAAGAAAGCTGGCGCGACTGACGCGTTTCTCGCGTTGCAGGAGTCGGCCCACCGTGACCGTGACCGGTCACCGGTCACCTCAGACGTAACGCAACAACTTGGCCCACGCACGTCCACGCGTCCGACTCGCCGTCACCGGTCAAGCGGACTGAGCGCGGCGGCGATGATGATAGTCTATCGACCTAGCGTCCGAGCTGCCGTGGGTTTTGGTGCGCGATTTTGTATATATATTTTCAGCCAAGGTCGATCAAGACTCAACGATGTCACGGTCTACTCAAGCTGTACGATAGACATGTACGATAGACAAGTTTTAACAACGCAGAAGATAATTTGACAGTAATGCGAGAGCAAGTGCAAGATATCAACGAACAGATGGATGGACATGTATACTAAAACCAAGGTGCATATATCTCCGTCATCTTCATGAGATTGATGGGGTCGGTCGCAGAAGCGATGAGGTTAATCACCGTTTGCACCACAGGAACGTTCGCGGGACTAGGGTTAGATGGGTTTGCCAAAGCCTACCAGTAGAATGTCAGCGACTGACGGGAGGAGATGAAGGTTGGCCTCCTGTCACCAACCTGCTCTCGCTCAATTTTGCACGCCACAGTCTCGGCCCTCTTTACCACCCCGTCAATGTTGGCAGCAACATTTTGACGGAAGGTGAGATCGAATGTCCAAGGCTTGCCCTTACCATGCATCCAGGTCATCACCTCGTCGCGCGAGAAGAGGCACAGTTGTTGCTCAAGATCAAACTTGAGCGTGCGTCAGAAAACATGATCGCATTCGTGCGAACATATATGTACCTGAGGTTCCGTGAGACCGCGACCGATTGCCATCATGCCGGAAGTCATGATGCCTTCCGTGTGGATAGGTCCGAGGAAGTGCTGTAGATTAGGCGTGAATCTGAACGGGACGACGTCGTTCGACGCGAAGATCGGTGCATGACTAGCGACGCCTAGAAGACGAAGTCAGGGACAAAGATAATCGAGCGGTACAGACAAACATACCAGGTAAGAGCTCGCTCATTGCAATTAACCCAGAGCTTCTTGAGAGGTGGAAACGGGTCGGCAAGCGGCTCGTCAGGCAGAAGATGTAAGTCATGAAACTGGTCGACGCGATCTGAAGAGCAAACTGTTTGCGCATCCTCCATAGATTACTAGGTCCTTCCATGGTGCGGGACATGTACTAGAGGAACGTATCAGGCTAGTTCGTCTCTCACGTGCGAAAGACCGACCTGGCTGAGAACACTGTCAGGGACCATGTGCGTCATAATATCATCGAGTATGTCCTTCTTCAGGGTGAAGTATTCGGTCTTGTTGGGCTGTACATAGTAAGTAGTTGTAAGCAACCGTTCGGGTTTCACATACCATGCGACCTTTCGTTGTCTTGAATTCACGGAGCACAAGTTTCACTTTCTCCCCAGGGATGAGGACGGGATCCTCTCTGGCTATACCAGAAGCCTCGCAGAATTGCTCGAAGATGTCGCCAAACGTGACATAGGAAGAGTCGTTCTGAAGTAGACGGAGACTTGGACTACAAGAGATAGCAGCCGGGATGTGGAAAGTCAAATTACGCTTTCGACATTCCTTCTGACGGCTCAAGACCCTGTTCAATGATGCTGAGTTAACCTCGTCGCAACAATACTGGACGTTCTTACCCGTTGAACGTGCGGAAGACCTGCATTACCCTCTCCTCCCGACGGGTATGTCGACCAGATGGGAGCTGCACTGCAAACGAGACCCTGGAGTTATCCGATCCGTGAACGGTAAACCTCCTCCAGCAATAACCATGCGATCTGCAATTTTCAAATTTCGGTCCGAACTTGACTATCTTCGCGAAATTTTGATTACTGTCCTTTTCCTAACCGGAAGGTGAGAATTTTGTAGATATAGCCTTCTTATCGCCAAATAGTACTCACCTCGGTGTATTGGCCAGGAATCTCGATGTCGTCAAACTTGCCATACTGAAATTCAGTCAAATAGTGGCTAAGCAGGTCAAGCGGCTGTATTCGTGGCCGAGAGTCAAGGTACCGTTCATAACGGTCACGCCACTGCTGCAGCCGGCGAATATAGTCGTTGTGCGAAGGCTTGCTCTTGACGAAGTCCTCCTCGTATTCTTTCTGTGAATATGCTGAGTACGAGGACCTGCCAGCAAGAAGCCACTTACGCGGGCGACACCGGACAAATTCGTCGCCATGCGGCTGAGATTGCTCACAGTTGGTGGGCTCAGTTGACCGTCGTCCTCGAGAGAATTGACACGCAAAGCATATTGCTAGAAAAAGAGCTGAAGGGACAGATAAGGTACGGATTTATGCGACTCACCTGCATTGCATCTTGAAGAAGCATGCAGATGAGCCTGTAGATCTCCTCTTCAGGGGTAGCTTTGAATCGCTGATTAATCTGGTCCACCATAGTTTCCATGCTCAAAATGAGAAGAGGGAATGCCGTCTTCAATATTTGCACGACCTCTTCAACATACTCCCAAGACTGGCGTACAGGCTGCGGCGTGCCATCTGCCTGGGAAGCACCGTTGGAACTTGAGGGTTTTGGAACCTCACCCTTGATGACGTCTCCATCCGACTTCACAACCCCTGTATTGTCTAAATGCTTCGTCGGATCAGATGTTGCCGGAGAGGAGGTCTGGTTGCGATTCGCATTCGCTCGGATGATGGCCGCCTGCGCCGCCTGCTTCTTGATGATCGCCATATCTTCCCGAGTAGTCCGCAGGTGAAAGAAAAGTGCCTATCGACTTGATGATCAATTTATTGTTTCGCGTGGACATAGAAAATCTGGTCACCTGAGGGTAAAGCTTTGCTAGATTCAGAAGTATGTATCGAGCCTGCTTGACCTCGCGCTGAGACAGCGATAGACACAATTGAGGAATCAGGGTGATCCAATACCAGAAGGCTGCTTCGCCCTTATATGTGTCGAAAGCCCGAGAAATCGTGAAAGAGGCGTCATCAACACTTAACAACCAAAGCACCCTCGTCAACAAGGGACGACTCTTGCCGCTCTTGTAGAGACCAGCGGCCTGTAGGTAGCAGCTCACAGCCGATCCGGCGTGATTCATGTCGTTCGGGACCTCCTTGAACATTCGATCGGTAAACTTTCCCCATTCTGCCCACGATTTGGCTTGAGTCATGTCGAGTTGCACGGCTTGGCCGAATGCTTGACTAGCGTCATCCTTCCGAGAGAAGCGAGCGTGGAACATTCCCTTCAAGGTGTAGAACTCGGCTTTCTGAGAGGTAGAGAAGTAGAGCAGATTTGTATTGTTGATCACTTCCAAGCCCGCCTGAAGGTCGTTCGGTTTCTGGTAATGACAACGCGCCTGCTCCCGAAGCTTCAAGAAAGCTTCGGATATCTCGATGTTGGGAAGTGTGTAGATCTTGTTTAACAGGGTAAAGCAAACGTCAAGCAAATCGTGTTTGCGGGCGACGTGGGCGAAGCGATTGATGATCCAGGCGGTCTCGTGATACCCTCGGAAACCGTACGTGTTCGTGTTACTGGCAGCGGCCTGCGTTTGATTCGGCCCAGTGATCAAAGGCACGTAGACCTTGTTGATCGCGTTGAAGACATTCTGCCGCCAGGCAACCAAATCGCTCCAAATGCTGATATCGTCACTGCGATTTGGTAGCCGCTCTCGCCAGGCCTGCAAAACCATCTTGAGATCGGAGGACTTCTTCTCTAGATTTTGCGCCGTCGTGGCAGAAAGAGAACCAAAGATCTGAACGGCTTCCTGAAGCTCCACAAATTGCTGGAAATGCTGCAAGAGGGGCACATGGGCTGGGGATAAATGCGGCGGCAACGCGACCCACTTCCGAAGAGCCAGCTGCATGGCTTCCTCCAAGATTTTGGTGAATTCGGCGTTTTTTTCCACAGCCGGCGGATTCTTCAGCAGTGCGATGAATGCCTCGAAAACTCGGCGTCTTGGTGTAGCGACCTCGGGCAAAGCATTGATCTGCTCTTCCAGAGTATCACAATTTTCTGCCCAATTCTTGACCCGCCAGGCACTCTCCAGCATCAGCTCTTGATTGTTCTCGTTCCGGGCGAAGTCATAAAGAGTGTCCCAATGCTGGAGCTTCTCGGCTGACAGGATCCAGTGGTCCTCCCAGAGGCAGTATTCCTGTTCAGAGAACGCGAGCGAACCGGCTCTCGTCTTGCTTTGAGCGTTTTCGTACATGGTAGCGGCCTGCTCCCACATGCCGTTCTGCTCGAAGGAAAGCCCCATGTTGGTGTCTGGATGGAGACATCGCCGGCGCCATAGGCCGTAGAACAGATCATCTTCTGCCAATTCTGCGTACAGTTCGGCCAGTGAGTCTGATACGGTATCACGGAAAGTGGGCTCGTCTTCAAGGCTACGGTTCATGTTCTGCAAAATCTCAAACCCCGCATGCCATGCTCCAAACGTCTTGCCTAGATACTTGACGAGGTGGGGTGGAAGTGTGACCATGGGTGAACAAGCAATAGTGCCGGTGAGGATGGTCTGAATGATGTTGGGACGCATCTCGGCCTGACGGACATGATAGTCTTTGCTGAGCAAAGAGATCATATGATGAGTGATGTCGTTCTGTTCTCGGCGATTGAGAGATGACCACGCAGCGGGGAAGACAGACAGCCATATGTCGTGAGCCACGTGAGGATCAAGGAACAGGAGGCGCTGCATCGGCCGAACGAGGTCGGAGACGCGACGCTGAGGGAGTGCTGAGGGGGAAAGCGTCGACAACGCAGACTTGCGCTCTGTTATCAGGCCCATGTCTGCATCCACAGCTCCCAGGATGAGGTGCAGAGCCAAGTAGATCCAGTAAGTATCGGATAGAGCCTCCCAGTTTTGAACACCTAAAATGTACGACAACCTGGCTATTAGGTTTCTGGGCACGCTAACATCCAGAAGGTCAATGAAGCGTTCCCGAATAACGGCATCTCGAGCTCTGCAGCCAAGCAAGAACGACTGCTCGAGCTTTGTTGTCAGATCGCTTCGGCGAAGAGAGGGTTCCGTATAGATCTCATAGATGAGTTCAAGGTACGAATTGAAGAGGACGTCCCCACGACTTTCAAACGCTGTCATCTTCTGAAGGAGAGCAGCCTTCTCCTTCATCGTCGGGTAGGGTTCGCGCTTATGCAGTGCCCAGTCACGAGCGATATCCAGCATGCACCGGCACAAGGAGGCGCTTTTTGACTTGTCGATCAGCTGAGCCATCGCCATCCATAGGACCTTTCGATGTTCCCCGAGGTGTGCAGCCGATATTCGACATATCTCTAGCACCGCCGTCAGGAGACGAACGCTGGCATCATAACCGGTTGCGCTGGGCTGGACGGCTAGGTGTTCTCTCGCAAGTTTGGTGAGCAACTTGGTGAGCGGCAGGCTGAAGAATTCCATCCTTTCCGGGTTGACCTGCACCACCGACTTGAGCATAAGGAAAGTGCCTCGCAATGCGGTCGTATTGCGGAGGCCGTCCCCAACTGCGGAGTAAACAAAGTTGTGGAAGTCCGACATCGGGCCTTGCTGTTCCTCGTCCTCTTTCGGCAGAGGAAATAGATTGAGAAGGTGATCAAAGACAGGATGGAGCGCATCGTGGAGACCGGCTTCATCCGTGATCATGCCTTTCCTGACAAGGCGTTGGAGTGTGGCGGCGTTATCTGTATCCGCAAACCACGCGTCCGGTTTGTCGGCAGCCACAACCTGCAATACCTTCGCAGTACTCAGCGCTTGAGCGAGCGCGGCTTCGCTATTCATTTCCGCCTAAGGACAAAATATCAACTTTTTGGATGCTATGCGAATTGCCCTGACACACCTGCTCTAGAAAGCGAGAGAAGTAGTTCAGTTTGACGGTCACGTCGTTCCACCCGTTCGGTCCAATGATGGCTCTCAACAAGTTCAGTGCACGCGGAACAAGGATGCTTCGCGCCTGTGCATCGTGGGGGGCAGTTGCTAACCGTACTAGATAGCTCACTACGCTCTCCCGGAACGGCAGAGGGGTCACCCACGCAGGCGGCGCTGAAGCACTGTCAGATGCATGACTTCCTGTTTCCTCGGATGCCTTCTGCTCCCAGTCAAATATCGTCTGCATGATGTCAATGGACAGAAGCCTCGACTCGCCTGAGGCTGAGCCATGGAGGCCCAGCTTGGAGAGAGAATTGACCATGTGAGGGATGAACAATGCGCGGACAGGGTAGAAGAGCATAGATTGGCGGACAATCAACTGATAGACAGTGATAAGCTGTGATTGACCGCTGCTTTCTTCGGCTAACAGGCGTCGAGTGGTCTTGGCCCACTGAGGGTACCCTGCTTCCTGCGTGGTCGAGCGAGGCAACGCGGGAGCCAAGATATCAAGCGCTTGTTTGACCAAAGCCCTGCCTTCATGATGGGGAGGCCTTAGCAACCCGGTCCAGGCGCGCAAGATGAACTTCTGTGGGGTTTCGAAAGTATCGAAAAACCGGGCGGCCAGAAGATAGGCAACTTGCTTGACAACAGCGTCGTCGCTGGTGATATAATGCCAGGCACATTTGATTATGTCCTTCCTCGCGACTTCCAGCAGATGAGGATAGTACTGGACAACCACCGTCGTCAGATGTAGCAACTCGATGTTGAACATGTCGTCCGCCTCCACGAACATCCGGCCATCGATCATCGGCTGCCAGATTCGCTTGTGCATTTGGAGGATCAACTCCTCGTCCAGCAACGCATCTTTCCACGCAGATTTGGCTCGACCGAGAAGTGTGGGAGTAACGACGATGCGGATGAAATGCGTCTTGTGCGACCAACTGATGGATGGGTCCGAGAACCAAGTCATGAAGCGGAAAAGAACATTCCGCTGGTAGAAGATGTCAGAACTGAAGGCGACTTGTTCGTACAGAAACCGCGTCAAGTGTACGAGGTCCATCGGAAGGTGCCGAGAGTAGACAGTGATGATTTCAAATAGCAGGTCGACTCGGGGCTCTGCGCGTAGGGCCTTCTGAAACAGCAACACGACGAGGGAGTGCCTTTTCACCGCATTGGAGATTGCTGTCGCATCGTCCTCAGACGGCGGCGTCTCCGAACGCCAAACATTAAGGAGGGCATCAATGACAGGAGGGTAGTTTGGCATCCAATTGGCATCGACTTCGGCAAGGTCGGAGAAGAGCAGAAGGCCCGGAAGCAGCAAACTGGGGTTGCTGCCCTTTAGACATTCGGTGATGACTGTGGGCGTCATGGAAGCAAGCTCTCTCTGGAGATTTGGGGCTAGTTTGGCCTGGATTATGCTCCGCAGCGTTCTCACGTGTCGGGGAAGATGCATGTGGGACCTGAAGAACACCATGGATTCGACAGGGTAACGATCCAAGTATTTTGCCAGAGGAACCGAGAAAGGGCTCTCGCCTGAAAAGTGCATCTGGGCCTCCGTCTGGACAATGGCGTTGACGAGGTTCTCCAAAAAGACGTTGGCTGCGGCGGGCAAAAGATGAAAGATGTTTGCGAGGCGGACTAACTTCGTGATGCCTTCGTTATCAGAGAGAGGAAGCTTGGACGACGCCTGTAGCATCTGAGGATCGGCAACGTAGCGGAAATGGTCGAGCAGCTTGTACCCAATCTCGACCTTGAAGTAGTTTGTGAGGAGTTTGAGGAGACGAGCGAGCCCTTCAAGCCCCGGGACTGACAGGCGTTTCGGATCGGCAAGATTCATCAGGATCGGCCGCAAACCCGTCTGCAAGAGTTCCTTCGGCAAGCGACTTTGGTGAGTCAAGACCATCCGCAATCCCTCATGGGCGACCTCCTTGACTTCGGGTGAAGGGGAGTACAGGGACTTGAAGTATACGCTGGTGACCCTACGGCAAATGTTAGGCGCAGCAGCAAGTGGAATCGACGACAGCATACCTCTGCCGAGTCGCCGGCTGCTTGGAGAAGAAGTCCGTTATTGGCATGGAGGCGGTCAAGAGTCGAATCGATGCCACGCGAAGCTTCGTAATGTCCAAGCTACCTTGTCGTACATTCCCTCTTCCAAGCAACGCAAGGTCATCGGCATCGGCCAAGGCCAGCGCCTCGTGGAGCAGCCGCAATAGCTCGTCATTTAGCTCAGGGAGAGGAGGTTCGAGGCAGAGGCAGTAGCGCATCGCTTCAATCATTCCAATCTGTAGAGGGAAAGGAAGAGCACGCAGCGGCTTGGTGTAGATCCCCGTGAGCATGCGATCGCGGTGTGGCAAGAGGAGCTCCACGATAGGTTTTCCGGTCAAGGTTGAGAGCAATTCAATACAGGTATCAGCCGCGCGTCGGACGATCGCATTGGGGCTTGACAATTCAGCAAAAAAAATGCCCATAAGGTGGGAAACCTTGTTACGGGCAAGGAGCGCAGCATCCCCTGAGGTAGGCAGGTCATTGTTGCTCAGACGAAGAACCCGAATCAAAATGCTGAGGATGTCGTTGACATCGCGCGGAAGGTCATGCGGCATGTCCTTCAGAACATGAAGGAGGGTCCGGACGAGGTCGACTTCACGGTCATTGATCCACTTGACACCAAAATTGGGGATGTCAAGGATGAGCTTGATACCACGGCAACCAGCCTTCTTCCGAGCCCAGGGCTCGTCGAGACACAGAGCACTGAAACGACTGGCAATTTGATGAAGCAAAGGAACGATGTCTCCAGTCGAAGCCTCGCCAGTAGTACCTCGGGAAATGAGGTCCTGGATCAAGGATTCCACCAGTTCGGTCGCCAAGATCGCCTCGTCTTGACTATCTCTCGACAGGCCGCGAACAAGCGCATCAAGGAATGACGCAAACATCAGACTAGGGTAGCGGCGGGTGGCGGGCTCTTGGCTCATGCCTCTACGGATCTCTGCTGCGAAGACTTGGCGAGAAAGTTGGCGAATGAAGGCGTCTGCCTGCTCGTGTGTCTCCGGTAAATGAACGGAGTCAAAAATCCCTTCGAGGGAGCGTACAAACACGTCCTCGCGATCGCGACCTCGCAAACCCTGGAAAGCGATCGATTAGTCAGCGGCGTATGGGTGAAAGATTGGCACTAACATCATTAAACAAGACCGTCGCGCAATTTTCAAGATAGGTATAGGCATGGATACGGTACGGAGTAGCCGCCTTCTTCAGAACCTTGGCCGCTAACACAGACATTGAGCCCAACTCCATGCTTTCGTAGTTTGCAGCAAAGGAGATAAGGACTTTGGCTGGGTCTGAAGGGTGGTGAAATTGCAACTCGGGCTCCTTGTCCAACAACCGCCTGTTTCGGCCGCCGAGTTTGCCTAGGATGCGAAGAGTCGTATGTGCGTGGTGGTGATTGATGGGCAAGGGCCTGAGGTGACTCTGAAGGGCCTCCATGAGCTCGCGGAGAACAGTGTTAAGGGTTGGGTCGAGGAAATCGGGAGTGAGGTTGTCGATGCATAGCTCCAGCGTACGCAGGCCTTGTGAGACCAATTCTGGGCTACCTCTCAACGCTAGGGCCAACGGCTTCATTAGATAGGAAAGGTGAGGAAGCAAGTGCGTCAGACGCAATGGCACTGTCAAACAGAGCTCCACGATCATGTCGCGACTGTAGCCCTCAGAGATGAAGAGCTGACGATTCAGGTTCTCCAACATCTCGGGCAGAAGTGGTAACACCTCCTTGTACAGGAGTTCGAATCTCCCCCCACCTCCTCCGATGGCGCGAAACAAGCCACGCAATAGATGGTAGTAGTTGGTCGGTCGCGTAGCCCTGGCGGCCAGAGGGAAGCAGTCCATTATCAACTTTGAGAGGTGCGATGCAAGAATCGGCTCGTTCATAGCCGGATGCATTGCTACTGCACCAAAGGCGAGCTTGAACAGGCGGATGGTGACCACGGCAGTGGAATCGTCATACTCTCCCAGTTGTGGGAGGTTATCCACCAGATGCCGAAGGACTATCGCAACCAGTGTGGGCGAAGTGGCCTCTCGACTGAACAAAGTTTGGCAGATGTGCAGGAGGGCTGGACGCGTCTGGGAGGTGAGGAAGAAGAATCCAATCTTCTGATTCCATACCTCCTGGAATACGTGCAAATTCACCTCGACAAGAGCGCCGGCAAGCCAGTCCATGGCCTCAGTTGCGTCCCGGATATCAGCATCGTAGAGGCTCATGCAAGAAATACACCCGTGGAAAAGGCGAAGGATGAGCGATCCATCGGGGCTCGGCGCGTCTATCTTCTTCAGTCCACTGAGACAGGCACGAAACCCGTGGATAAAGGTGCGAAATAGCAAGCGAGTTTCTGTGCAAATATGTATTGGTCATCCTTCACTCAAGAAGGAGGTCAATGCAGACTCACCGGCCAGAACATCTTCCGCTTTCTCCACTGCATATATGGCGGCCGCCACTGGTCGCGCCTTTTCGATCGCATAGATCTTGCTCGACTCCGGTTCCCCAGCCTTGCTTCGTTCCAGGCGGGCTGTAACCTCTTGAAGGACTCCAGTCACAGACTCCAATTTATCAACACACGTCTCGAGGAGGGTGGTGAGCACCATGGTGGCGCCTGCTTGAGTGTCTTTGGCAAGGACAGTCTCAACCAGGTTGAACATCATTTTCCCTGACAACGTATGAACGCTGTTAGGAAGACAAGGATTGTGAATCAAGCGAGAGTAGACGTTGATGATGTGGGACAACTGTCGAGCTGACAGATCGTTTCGGAGATGATGAACGAGATCTGCAACGGCAGCAAAAGCTGTAGCCCTAAGATACCCGCGTCAGCAGCGCACAAAGCTAACGCAGGACCGACTGACCGTAATGACTCTCGACTCCCAGCTCCAGTACCTAACAAGACCTTCTCATCAAAGAGCTTATCTATTTGAGGAAGAAGGGCTCGACGATACGGAGTCCCGAGTAGGTGACGAAAAACGATCATGAAATCCTAAACATATTTTCAGTGCGCCAAGCTGAGCAAACGTGCCCACAATACTCACCCTACGTGCAGCTATTGCGTTGGCAGGGATGTCCTGCAGTAATCGCAGGGACGCCAATAGCAACGTGTCACCGTACGATTCGTACTGTTCACCAGACCCGCGAAGGATGTAAGCCAGGTACGAGACCATCTACGGATCGCCAGTAAGACTTGGTAGGATCAGACGCGCAGTCACATGGACGTCACCTTGATCTGAGCGGTGATAAAATCTGTGTACGCTTGAGCGTTCTGTATTGTTGGAGACATACCAGCCCAGAAGCCGCCCATGGCCTCGACGTCCTCGCGCGCCCTCTTCTGGGCGGGTGCTTCTAAGGCCAGGACCTCAAAATTCAAGGGAAGGGTTCCCTGAATATGCGGCGTAACAGACTGGCGCTGGCTCTGGGAGAAGGTCACAATAACCATGCCCATCTCGGCGAGGACACGGAAGCTGCGTATGCTTGGGAGGACCACGCTGGGGTCAGCGGCTTTCGAACTCTCCGACAGAAGTTCAACCACGAGGCCTTTGATGTTGTGAAAGACATCCTGGAGAATTCCCATAAATTCTGCAACAAACTCCTCAGGAAGGATACGGAAGGTGCGGATTATGTCGATGATAGTCTTGCAGCAGGTGACTCCATTCTCCTCGTTGTCGTGCCGAAGGAGATACAGCATACCTGCGAAGAGAACGGATGCCTGCGGTCTGGTGCCCTCTGAGGTTGTGAGGCGATGAAGAATTTCCAGGATGACCCGGCGGAATTGGTATTCTGCCGCGTCCTTGTGAAAGGCTACCTCGCTGTTGCGGAGAAGATCGAGGAGTGCAGGGATCATATGTGGGAAGACACGGCCAGCCTCTGCATCGCGGATCGTGTCTATCATTTCTCGCAGTTCACAAGCTACAGCGTGCCTCGTTCTGAGATCTGTTGAGGAGGTCAGAGAGAACGGCGGCGCACGAGACAAACGCACCTAGGCCCGGGTCTGCGACGCGGGCAGCCCGCAGCTCGAGATCGGCGGCGGTGCCAAGCTGAGGGATGTTGTCCATGGTGTGAAGACACCCTATGCTTGGAAGGCACTGGGATATGCGGGAACTCAGAGAGCGGCGGGGTATGGCGGGGCAGACGCGCGCGCATTACACGCGCAGACCCCCAAGGTTTGCACAGCACGTGATGCAGGGTTCCCACGCACGGGATTGGCGCGCGGCATTCAGCGGCGACTCCGAGAGCCGGTCATATTATATTAATATATAGAGTGCTGGTGAGCACTCCCGTCGTCCCCTGTGGCTTTCAGTTCCTCCGCACCCATGCCCTTCCGAGCTGGTCTCATTTCTTATTTCTCTCTTTTATCGTGATTTTCCCCATTCACCACAGAGCAGGCTCTCTCGCGGCGGGTGCTTCCCCTGGTGGGCATGTCCAGTAAATTCCTGCCCACTTCCACGACCACACAGACCCAGGGCAAAGATGCAGCGACCGATTATCTCGCGCACCCGGATTAGTGTGTATCTCTTCGTTTCGTTCTTGCTTCTCGCTCATACTCAACCCTCACAAGTAATGTGGTTGCGGCGTTCTTCTTGGGCTGGGTATTCTTGAGTAGCATGCGCCATGCTTGCCACTCTCCCGTGCTCTTGACATCTCTTAAGAGATACAAAGCAGGCATCTCCCCGCCCACAGATACAATGGGAGGTTCCGCGGTCTCCCCTTACGCGGAAAAGACTGGGTATTACCCATCTAACCCGACCGAAGACCACCGCCGGGAGCAAAAGTATATACTTGTCCTCCTCCTATGCCTCTTCTTCATGCTAGCCAGCCTTTCCAACTTTCTGTCCCTCCTTTCCTATGGCCCAGCGGACTCAGGGACCGCATGTGGTGCGCATCATGACTTCTTTTCATCCTGTGAGTCCCGCTAACCACCACCGCTAGCTTTCGTAGTTGCGTTTGGTCTGATTGCCTCTCAGGCCGCGCGTCTCATCGGCCTACTGGTCCTCAGTTTGGAGCTGAGGAAGCGAACGATACGCAAGTGGGAGCCGTGGGCGTTCTGGTTTGTGCTTATTGTCGTCATGGGTAAGCCTGCGCCATCATGATCCGCTGATGGTGCTTCTAACCCATGTTTTACCAGTTCTTACATTCGCAACAACCGCGAAAGCCGTCGGCGGCGTCAGGTTCGTCGCGGTGTTCACCGCATCATATTTGATTGATCTTTATTAATAAGTATTCTGCGCGCAGTCGCGTACCGCAGCTGGGCATATCAATATGCTCCAGGAAACGGTAAGTAGCGTAACTTTGTATCTCTGGAAGTCTCAGGATGTTTTTCCAATCGAATCTCAACAGATTTCTTCCAACTGCGGTTTTAGCGGCTATCCTCGACATCCTCTTGGGGCTCTATGTGGTCATCAGGGTGTTCTCCCTGTCGAAGCCCCCGCGCATGAAACTCAGCATGGTTCAAGATTCGCGGATTGTTCAGGGACTGAGTCTGATCCTTCTTGAGCTTCTGGTCGTGGTCCCGAACTCGACAGTGACAAGCATATTAGTGGAATTCATCCCGTTTAGCATTGGGGCCTTGTTGGTCATCAGTAAGTGTGGCTTGCGTTATAGGATTTATGCGCGACTCACATGGCGTGATAGCGGCTTATACGGCATACAATCGTAGAGATGCGACTTTCATCGACATCAATTTATCTCCTCCGTTACCGGGCCAGCCATCTCTCCCACCCGTTCACCCCGCAACGATCCCTATGGAGCCTCTCGACCTTTCTTCTCTTGAAGCAAATGTCCCCACATCTGTGCCAGTTTATCCCGGCAGCGACAGGCCAGCTCGCGTGTCTGCTCCGCAAAGCGAGACAACGAGCTTGGCCAGCCTTCCAGACGCCACGATACAGACATCCGTTCAACGGTCGCCGCTGTCGTATGCTATGCCGCACCAAGTTCCCATTCCGCCGATGCAGACGGGTTCTCCCCAACAGGAAGAGGTTCAGACCCGTAGATTTCGTATTCTCCCCTCTCAGACGCTATTCGCCGCGAGTTTGGACCAGAAAAGGCACGATGGCCTCGGCCTTCCTCCGCGGCCGACCATCCGCGTCAATGTCACTGCGGCGTCTCAAGCGCCAGACTACTCCCCTGAAGACAGTCAGTCAGACGATAGGCGGATGTCAAGTTTTGGGAGTCCGAGCTCGACGATCTTGGGATCCGATATCATACAACCGACTTCTCACGGCAGGAGGGACCGTATGAAGACTCGATCCCACCGTTACTCACAAGGGTTTTCACCAACCTCGCAGACAGGCTCCTTGATATCACCCGTGTATTCCACCCGACATCGGTCCTGGGCGTCGATGCGGATACATGTCCCGAACAGCGGCCTCCCAGTCGTCCGCGGACGGTCAAGCATAGCACATACATTTGGGCGATCACCCCCTCGATCCATCCAAGAGGAGGACGTCCCACCTGTTCCCGAGCTCCCAGAACATGGGGCCGCCGTCGCTCAGGTCGTCCTAGCGGGACCTGAAAGAGCAGGGGCTATGATGCCTATGTTATTATCACCTGGAACAACTAGGCCCTCCCTCGTGCGTGGCCCGCGACCGTTTCCTACGAGCCCACCAGGCTTGTCGCGATCGTAGAGAATAGTGACGAGGAAAAGCTGCTGGAAGGCTGTTTGTTGGAGGTTGCTAGTACCGATTAATATCATTTGAGATCTCGATCGCGAGCCTGCCTATTGGTCTCCGCTTTATGTTTACGTCTGCTTGGCCCTCGGGCCCTTCGCGCACTGCGCCACTTCTTACCATCCACCATCCTCGACACACTCCCAACAATGGCATCGAGCGAACTATTGCAGCAAATACAAGCTGGAAAGCGATTAAAGAAAGCGCAGACAAATGACAGGAGTTCACCCATCGTTGCACCTCCCAAGGGGGGAGGGGGAGGGGGAGGCATCGCTGCGGCCGTAGGTAGGAATGCGCCGACTGGAGGCGGCACGGGTGCGGGCCCTCCACAGTTAGGTGGTCTTTTCGCGGGAGGAATGCCGAAGTTGAAGCCGGCAGCAGCTCCAGGTGAGCCATCTTCTAGATGTTAGAAACTGCGCTTGGCTGATATCGCGAGCCCCAGGGAAACCGCCGACGTTGGGAAAGCCTCCTGTGATCCCCAAACGCGACGAGGTGTCTTCAAAACCGTCTGCACCTCCGCGACCGACTGCTCCTGCACCTCCGCGACCGACTGCGCCGGCCCCTCCGCCGCCGAGCGGCCCTAGTTTGCCAGCTCGTGCCCCGCCGCCGGCCCCTCCGTCCTCCGCCCCGCCGCCCCCGCGCCGCCCCGTTCCTTCCCCGGCGAGCCCTGCATCCCCACCCCAGTCGCGGCCGGTCCCAGCCATCCCGCCGCGCAAGCCATCTCCGCCGTCACGTCCGTCATCGGCTGCTTCTGCCCCTGCACGCACAGTTCCTGCGATTCCCCAGAGAAGCACACCACAGCCCCCCGCTCTGCCACCCGGTCGTAAAGTACCCGCACCCCCCATCCTTCCAGGAAGGGCTCCCCCTCCCCCTCCTGCCCGCCCGTCCTCGTCGGCACCGGAGCCACAAGCGCGTTCCGTGCCCGCGCCCCCTCCTCGCAAGGCGCCTGCGTCTGTTCATGACAGCCCGCCCACGGCCTCACTCGCACCCCCTCTGCCACCTGTGCGCCCCCATTCAGTCAGCGAGAATTCAGCGCAGTCTTCGCCCAGTGCGTCGCGGCGCAGTCTCGCGCCCCCTCCCCCGCCTGCGCCCCCTCCCCCGCCTGGGCCCTCGCCCATCAGGGGCCGGGCCCTCTCGGCCAGCAATGCGGCACCTCCCTCATTTACATCCCCCGCAGCGCCCTCTCCGTTGAGTGCACCGGTCTTACCTCCCGGGCGTCGCGTGGTTTCTTCCGCTGGCCCCGTAGTCAATGGAACGGTCAGCTCGCATGTTGCAAGTCGGAAGAGTATGCCGTTTTATATGGACTTGCGCGAGGTTGGCACTGACTTTGCGCTCTTAGTACCATCTCCGCCCCCCAATGCAGGCTCGCACATATTCCCTACCGGCTTCCCACAGCCTCGCCCTTTCCAAAGGACAGCGAAAACATACGGAGACGGGCGTTCGCGCGGGAGCGACTTCGACTTGCGCCAGTTGTAGTAGGATACATAGTGCATGATTAAATAGCCAGCTAATGCCACTCATGGCACATGCGCAGAATGCAGTGGCCGAGCAGTCGCCGATGTCTGCTTAAGTCGAAGTGACACGTCAGTGCGTTTGCTGGCGGGTGTGGTAAGCTGTCATAAGCACGCTATATCATCAGCTGTTGAACCAGCGCTCTACTTCACCTTTTCCTCTCCTCTCCCCAACTACGCCAGAATGCGCCTGCACTCGCTGCTCGCTTCCGCGTCCTCCGTCTTTCTCGCCTCGCTTGTTTTCGCAGACGGCGCGTCCGATGTCCTCGACTTGACTGCAGACAACTTCCAGTCAGTGGTCTCGGCCGAGCCTCTCATCCTCGTCGAGTTCTTTGCGCCATGGTCAGTCAGCATCCCGCCGCCATGTCGACGTATCTCACGCAACACCCAGGTGTGGACATTGCAAAGCTCTGGCTCCCCATTACGAGGAGGCTGCTACCGCTCTCAAAGACAAAAGCATCAAAATTGCTAAGGTGGACTGTGTTGACCAAGCCGATCTGTGCCAGGAGCACGGTGTTCAAGGTTACCCGTGAGTGGCACGTGTCCAATAAACCAAGGGCATTGCTAAGTAAAGCGTCCGTACAGTACCCTGAAGGTTTACCGTAGTGGCGAGGCAACCGACTACACCGGGAACCGGAAAGCGGATGGTATTGTCAGCTACATGGTGAAGTACGTCAAAAAATCGTTTCCTTTTTCATTGCTTGCTAATTACATTTCCCTCAGGCAATCCTTACCCGCCGTCACCGAAGTTACTGCCGCCAACATCGAGGAGTTCAAGCACGCTGACAAGATCGTCGCCATTGCGTACGTCGCCTCGCACACCGACGCCCCCGCCGCCCAGTTCTCCGCAACCGCAGAAAAGCACCGCGACGATTACCTCTTCGGCTTGTCGACCGACAGTGCCGCCATCGACGCTGCAGGTGTCACACCACCTGCCATTGTCGTCTACCGCGCGTTCGACGATCCTGAGACCAACTATCCATACCCCATTGCTTCTGCCGACGTCAAGGAAATAGAGACCTGGATCAAGGAGCTCGCGATCCCCACCATCGAAGAGGTCAATGGCGAGAATTACATGACCTACGCTCAGAGCGGCAGGCCGCTCGCCTACCTGTTCGTTGACCCGACCGACGCGAAGAAGGACCAACTGATCAGTGCCGTTCGCGACATCGCGTTGCAGCACAAGGGCCATATCAACTTTGTCTGGATCGATGCCATCAAGTTCGGTGACCACGCCAAGGCCCTCAACCTCAACGAGGCCAAATGGCCCAGCTTCGTCATTCAAGAGCTAGAAAATCAGCTCAAGTTCCCCCTTTCTCAGAGCGAGGAGGCCACGCCGGAGGCGATCAAGGAGTGGACCGATTCATTTGTCGCTGGCAAATTGGAGCCGGAGCTGAAGAGCCAGCCCATTCCAGAGTCACAAGACGAGGCGGTGTTCACACTCGTTGGCAAGCAATTCGACGAGGTGGTGTTCGACGATGAAAAGGACGTCTTCGTTGAATTCTACGCATCATGGTGCGCGTTTGACATGGGAACATCATGACACTGTCACTAACTTCCATGCAGGTGCGGTCACTGCAAACGCCTGAAGCCGACATGGGACACTCTCGCTGAGCGCTACACCTCCGTGAAAGACCGTCTCGTGATGTACGTTACTCCGCCGATCTCGCCATATCACGCTGACTTTGTCTACAGTGCTAAGATGGAAGCACCGGAGAACGACCTGCCTCCATCAGTACCGTTCCGCGTCGCCGGCTTCCCCACCCTCAAATTCAAGCCCGCAGGCTCCAGGGAGTTCCTCGACTACGACGGTGATCGCTCCCTGGAGAGCTTGGTTGCTTTCGTGGAAGAGAACGCAAAGAACCCCCTGGATCCCAACGTTCCGTTCAACACTCAGAACGAGTCCATACCGCGCTTCGTGGATCAGCATCACGATGAGCTTTGATGACTGTTATGATATTACCGGATTACCCGCACAACATGTACCTTATGTAGCTGTAACCAGCCTTGAAGGTTTCATATACTGGTCTCATGCATGCAACTAGTACCGCGCGCCGATGCTCACATACGCAACAAGATCAGGACAGTTATCTGACAACGGCATAATGGAAGTTATCGCAAGGATACAGGAGCAAAATGATGTGGGGAGGTATAAACTCATAGCTTAACCTCCTTGAGGCCGTCCTTCCAGAAGGTGAAATACGCTATCGCCGACGAGGTCAGAGATGGATCTCATGGTGTCGCAGTACTTACGGGTGACACCATCCTCCCGATAGTTGAGCAAGGCGACCATGCCATCGGGGTTCATGCCCTCGCCGGTGTACTGCGACACAAGCCTTCAGGAATCCATTTGGATCGCCAACGCAGAAACAGGACGCACAAATTCGTAGTCCTTGAAGTTGGCTACAATCTTCTTTGCAAAAGTCTGAGCACCCCCCTCGAACGCCTTGACACGATCCTCAGGCAGCTTGGCCTTGACGGCCTTCATGTATCCCTGTGGGACAGTCGATAAAGCGGACCAGCGTCCAGAGCAAGGCAGCACACCTTGAGGTAAGTCAGGAAACTTTTCTTGTCGAATGTCGTAGGCTGAAGACGGAATGAGTGGATGACGTTGTTGACTTGGACAGCGCCGTCCTCGACGCCCTCTTCCTGCTCCTCTGCGGAGGGGTTGGCACCTGGGATATAGACTCTGGATTAAGCCCTACACGCTGAGTCGGGGTGCAGTGAGAACGCGCCAATGTCAACCTCGCCATCCTTCACAGTTATTAGCTGGCAGTTGACCTCGTAGACAATGTCATCGACAAGTTTGCTGTCGAGGAAGATGTGAGTGCAACCGAGCGGCGGCGCAGGGGATGGTACGCACATTGGGAAGGCATCGGAGAACATCTCGTCGCCGGTCAGGATATCCTCGTACAGCAGCATTCTTAGATGTACAGAGCGGAGGGATAAGTAGAAGATACAGGAAAGTGAGAGATGAAGGACGTGAAAAAGTGTGTAGTCCTAGTGATCACGGAGATCGATCCTCTGCTTATCGCCGACGCACGTGAACCGACTTGCGCGACGCGCGCGCAAAAATCACGCCTCTCAAAAGTCAATGGACTACCAGCCAGTCGTTGTCCCAAAGCACCCCCGCCCGGCGCAGCCAAAGCACAGCGTTGAGTCCCGCTATTGGAGGCAGTTCAAGCACCCCGTCTTCGTCAAAGAATATGCACCCGTCACGTCGGTGCACTTCGCCCCGTCCAAACCCTACAGATACGCAGTCACCGCCGCAACCCGCGTCCAAATATACGCCCCGCGTACGCAGAAGGTCACCAAAACGATCTCCAGGTTCAAGGATGTAGCTCGCAGTGGCTCTATCCGAGCCGACGGAAAACTGCTTGTCGCAGGCGATGACAGTGGTCTTATCCAGGTGCGCAAACATGCGTTCGCAGTACTTGCATGCGGCTCACTCTCGCTCGCAGGTGTTCGACGTCAACTCTCGCGCCATTCTGAGAACCCTCGATGCTCACAAACAACCCGTTCATGTCACGAAGTTCTCGCCTCTCGACCAGACTCAGATCCTGTCTTGCTCCGACGATACTACCGTTAGACTCTGGGACATCCCCTCCCAATCGACCCTCACAACCTTCACCGACCACACCGACTACGTTCGCTCCGGGCAGGTTTCTAGCTCTGATTCTCATCTCATCATCACTGGCTCGTACGACGGCACGGTCCGTCTCTTCGACTCGCGCACAGGGCAATGTGAACTGGTCATGCGCTCTACCTCTGGCTCCTCTCAGCACGAGAGTAGCGTGACACCGGTGGAACAAGTGGCCATGTTCCCTTCAGGCACCATCGCGCTATCCACCTCTGGGCCAATTCTGCGTGTCTGGGACTTGGTTGCGGGTGGACGTTGCCTCCGTGCGATGTCAAATCACCAGAAGACTGTTACCTCCCTCGCTTTCAATTCCAGCGCATCGCGGATTTTGACAGGCGGCTTGGACCACATGGTCAAAGTATACGACGTCAGCAACTATAACGTAGTGCATACCATGCGATATCCAGCTCCCGTGCTCTGCCTGGCGGTGTCGGCAAGTGGCCGTTTCTTCGTTCCTTGGCCTGGAATTGACATTTATGCCATATAGCCAGATGAGACCCATATAGCGGTCGGAATGTCAGATGGCACACTCTCCGTTCGGCGTCGTCAGCCAAAGCCTTCGGAAGGAGCGGCAAACGACCCACTTTCTACGGTCTCCCTCCGATCAGGCACATATGAATCTTTCTTAAGCGGAAGTCTCCCTGCGATAGGACAGCCTCGCATGCGAGACAAGACCAAGTCTAAACCATTGGGTGACTCAAACGAATTCAAAGTCGAGAGTAAACGGAGGAGAAGACTGAAGCAATACGACAAATTGCTGAAAGCGTTCAAGTACACAGCCGCATTAGACTCAGTTTTGACGAAGGTGAGCCTTTCCCCCTTGCCAGAGGACTCTGAAAGCTTATGTCTCTCCGTAGCAAGTGCCACCTACAACCACCTTCGCTCTCATACAAGAGCTCATTCATCGCGATGGCCTGCGCTCTGCGTTGGCCGGTCGCGATGATGTGCTATTGGAACCAGTGCTTCGTCTGCTGCTAAAGCACGTAAATGATCCTCGTTTTGGCCAATTAGCCTGCGATGTTACGGGATTTGTCGTTGGTGAGCATGTTCGTCTTCGCGATCGTAGTCAGGGGCTGACACACTCTACCCAGATTTGTACACCCCAGTCCTTGGCCAGTCTCCTATAGTCGATTCACTGTTCTTACAGCTTCGTAAAAAGGTGGATGCGGAGCTGCTGCTTCAAAGGGAGCTTATCAAAGCGAAGGGCGCCCTCGACATGATCATAGCATCTACTGCCTTAGCGGCATCATAGCAGCTCGTCCCGACGAAAGTATGGCATGCGTGTATAATATAACGAATGCTAGGAGCTCTCCAAGAAAGCGATCAGTTGCCGAAGAATTTCTCGGTGCGAACCTGGGGCGTCGGTGGAGTCCTCGGTGATGTTGTCACGGTATATTTGCAACGTCGACACAACATCTTTGAAAGATCTGTTGAAACGGCCAAGCATCTGCCTAGCATGATCGCGAATCTGTAGAATGGTTAGCATGCAATAACTCGACCAGAGAAAATGCATACTCCGTCATCCTCCATTACAATCCATGCCATGATGTAATCCACAGTTTGCAGGGTGTAAAGACCGCTGTCGAGCCGTCGGATGTACCGGTTGTCTTCCACTTCTGTGTCGTCTTCGCCGTCTTGGAGAATCACCTGCTTCTCCGCCTCAATTTCATTGTCGGCAATGTTGAGCCGTGCCTGCGCTGTCTGTCGAATATCCAGCAACTTGTCCGTCTTTTCGTAGTTGTTTTCGACAAACTTGGCCAGAAGCCGGATGCGGGCTGGCGAATCGGACGGAAGGTTCGAAAGGAGTGACGATACGATGCCGAGGACGTGTGTGGTATCTTCAGAGGCGGTAGGAGTAATAGCTCCCTTCGCTTTCTTAGAGGCCTGATGACAGGTCAGAACTCGGATGTTTTGATTGCTGACGAGAGTATACCTTGCCCATGAGTGCGCTGAATAGGTGCTTCAAGCCTAGCGCTTCCACGAAAACCTCGCATGTTCCCGTACCAGACTGGCTAGACATCGCGTGGTCCAAGGTCTTTACGGCCCTTGAGCGAGTTTGCATCTTGTCCCTGTGGGATCATGAGGACGTGTATATGGCGTAGCTCGCGGGCAAGCTCACTTCATCATGAGCACCATGAGGTCAACGCCTTCACTTTTCAGAAAGAGCTCTTTGATCTCAGGTTCGGTCAGTGCGGAGCATAGTGCGTCGAATACATTCTCCATGAACTCCGCTTCGTCCGCATCGGCAGGATCTCTCCGTCGATATTGCTGTGACGGTTCAAGTCAGCCGTAGGATGAGTGCATTATGGAGAGCAACCATACTGCGGCGACTTTGAGTAAGATCTCAACGCCATCCTTCTCGCCCAACTCTATTCGATTTGAGCGACTGTTCTGCAGCACGATGGACAATAGCTCGCCCGCGTAACCGCGGTTGTCATCGTGTGTTTTTGACTGGATACGTTCAAGGAGCCACGGAAGCAAACTAGTCTTGAGGACGAGGCGCTCTGCCAGGTCAGGATTAGAACCGACGATGTTCTCGAAGATCCCTACAAGTCAAAAATCAGTAGCACGAGGGGGCCATAGTTACATCCAAATACCTAGGACATGATAAATTCCCTGTCGATCGGCTTCCTCTACTTCGTTGAATCGTTTCATGTTTTCCACCAGCAGTTCCAGGATGGAATGCTCCAGCTATACTAGATTATCAGCTCACGAAGGCACGAGGAACGGATGAAGTACCAAAACATCAATAAGGCTCTTTAAAGCAGCTTCTCTTTCCTCGAGATCTTCATCTTCATCCTCACCCTCGTTGCCAACGTCCTCATCGGTGAGTTCATGTATGAGCTCGACGATATCTAGCGCAATGTCTGTGTTCTCGTGGCTCAGAAGCCCAACCAAGGCCTCCACTTGCCCTGACCGTATGAGTTCCGGGTACGCGACTTTTGGAACCTGAGCTAGAGGTAGCAGAGCCTTGATGGCACCGTCAAGATCTGCCTCTGAGTCTATGAATCTTCGTGACCATGAGAACAAGGCAAGCAATGATCTGTTCAGCAAACGCACTTTGTTGGGTCGTCGGGATACTTTGAGCGTTGGGCCTGGTTTTTGCTTGATGCTCTTTCTACGCGCAACAAAAGCTTCCGAACACCAGTAATGGACAATGCCTGTAGCTGTTCGTAACCGCGTTAGTGACGCCCTTGACGCCCTTGACAAGCACTGGCAGGACGATTTAGTACGCACGTAATCAGGCGCATCTTCATCCCCAGCGTTCTCGAATATGTTCAAGATGTCCTTCTGCTCCTTCGTCAACCCTCCACCAAAGAACCGGCCTTCCCCGTCCTCTTCTGCGAAGTAGTCCGCGTCTCCTCCTGGAGCAAAGTCTTCTTCCATTGATATTGAGTCATCCTCATCCTCTCCTTCATCTCTGACAGTGACAATTCTTTTCTTGGTGGTTGGTGGGTCATCAGGCTTTGTCGAGCTCGAGGGTGGGGCAGCAGAGCCGGTATCGAGTTTCATTTTCTTCAACATCTCTGGGGTCGGGGCATCGGGCATGCGCCTTTTATTGGAACCCATAGGCAGCTTCGGAATCTAGATAACAGTTGAGCGTTTGAACGGACTGGCGAAGTCTGGGAGCCTTCACCTTGAACAGCTTGTCAATGTCCATCGCTACGACTTGCTCCACTGGCACGCGCAATAATACGTGTGGCCCAGAAACTGAAAAAGGGGGATGTCAATAACACAGAGATGAGCTGACGGGTCCGGGTTGCTGTGCGAGCAAGTCACGTCCACGAGCGTCCACGGAGTGACCAGGCGGCGTGACCTCTCTAGGTGACGCAACGCGTCGCGTTCTGAGGCTAGTAGCCAACCATTTATAAGTTGACCGGCCCTCTCAGGCTCGCTCTCGCCTAGTGCTAACTTTGACTGAGAGACATTGGCGAGCAATTGAGCTCGTACGTGATCGATTTTAGAATACTCCCATCACGTACATACCTGTGTTTGCGAGGTTGAGTCGCCTACTACAGTACTGAGTAAGTAATAAAGTATTGCATGAAGCTCACGGCGCGCAAGTAGTCCGCCTCCCGGCGCGTCGAGTCTCACATCCTATCCTAGCCTCCTCCATTGCTACTTCATTTTCAGACCATCCGTCCTCTTGATTCCGCTGTGCGCCACTAAGCGCTGACTTGACTGTCGGCGAACCCTCGCGCCTCGCCCACGCAGCGCATGCGCGAAGAAATGCATACCGGCGTACTACTGGCAGAGTCCCCCCGGCTTGAGAAAGTCAATGTCTTTCCACCCGGGCATGACCACGCGTAGGTACAATTCGAGTCGGAAGAATACAATGCAATTAGTGGTTTGAGTGTACAGGATGTCCATTGACGAGACGAATGAGTGGTATGAGGATCAGAACTTAACAACAGTAAGGTCCTGAATAAGTATGTCCGCTATCAGAAAGTACGCTGTCCACAAGATTGATGACAATGATTATGCGAGAAGTCCTATAACAACGTAAATGGCGAGGGTGAAGCAAATCGTAGGGATGCTAGAAGCTGACGCTGACGCCGCATTCTTTGGCAGCTTGACTGCACTGGGTGAAGAGGTGCTACCGGGGCTCGAAGTCGACGATGGTGAAGTCACCGCATTGTGTTCTGCGCGGATCATGCTCGCAGCCTGCTCCGCAAGGCCATAGGTTGGGGCCATGAGCTGGCGAGGACAGATGAGCCCATATACACGGTTGATATATGTGTCAACCTACATGTGAAGCGAACTGGATCGGAAATATTGACGCGTCAACGACGCGGACATTGGCTAAGCGGAGATATGTCAGAGTCGGAACATTGGCGTGAATAGAATGTCATTCACCCAATCCGTACACCTTCAGATCGGGGTCGACAACACCACCCAAGCTCAACGGTAGCATTGCGCAGGTAGATGACGGGTGAAACTCAGTGCCGATCGTTTCAGCAACCCAATTGTCCCAATCATCGTCTGAGCTAACCGCGGAGCCAGGTGTGACCTCTCCGGTCAGCGTGTCGCTGAGCGGAGCCGTTCGGCCGAGCTGGCGGGCAAACTTAGCCCCTGCGCGGAGCAGCTGTTTGTCTAAGACATGATGAATGTGAGCAACTTGCGTACGGATTTGTGGACTAATGCTTAACCTGCATCATGCGAGAGGTATCTGGGATCAATCAAAGGATAATCGAAAGAATTGTTTGAGTTGATGTAGAGATAGCCTTGGCTACCGTCGGGGTGAGAGGCGTCCGAAGTAAAGTGTCGGAAGACAACATACCTAAACGGTCGTTGCAGAGCAATCTGAATTCCTATGCTTTGCGGACCAGCAGGTGTTTCGATGAGGTTGAGCAAAATTTCTACGTGTCCCAGAGGACTCGAGAGGAGTTGCTGGCTGACGTTGTAGATCGCTCTGTAACCCTCAACTACCGTGGCATCCTGACTAGGAACAAGGGATGCAGCAGATGATTCCATAGCGCCGCTGACAGCTGTCTGGAAAAGGCCTGCAGAGTCTCCGAATAGAGCTGTCACATTGACGTATGCTGTAGCAGAGTTGACGAAAGACAAGAAACTTGTCAAGCCACCAGGAACCTGTTTCTCTATTGAGCCGCTGGCCGTACTACGCGAAGTGTTGACTCACCGAGGCAGTTGAACCAGAAGCTTGAATGGACGCCGCTGTCTCGCTTGTTGTGTTGAAGACGACTTGAGTGCTCTGTGAAAAGAAGAAGAAGAAGAAGAAGACACTGAGAAGGTGTTAAACATGCGTCGAGTTTCTGCTCACCAGATGGTCTTGCAAGTGTTGTCCCACACCGGGCAACTCATGGAGGACCTGAACTCCGGCGGTGTTAAGCACGTCGCGAGGTCCGACACCGCTGTGCAGCAGTATGTGGGGGCTGCCAACAGCGCCGCTGGACAGTATCACCTCTTGTCCAACGTTGACGGTGTTCCGGGCCGAAGTCCTGTCGCTGGCATACTCGACTGCGGAGGCAGTGAGGGTACCAGACGAAGAGGTACCGTTGAAAATGAGTCGCGTTACCGTCGCGTTGGTGAGGATTTGAAGATTGGAGCGGGGAGGCAAAGAGTCGATGTAGGCAGAGCGTGAGTATGACCGCGTCCAGTTTGTTGGGTTGATGCTGGAAGTGGCGACGTAAGAGCCCCAATTCTGGCCACCGTACGCGTCTGGGCTTGCAGGGACACCCACAGCCGACAGTGCAGGTCCCCAGCTACCCACGAGAGGCGGGATACTACAAGACATAGGTCGATCCTGTGTCTCAAGTCCGAGATTTGAGCACTCACAAGTTGGGGTACGACGCATACAGAGGGCCACTTGAACCGTGGCTACCAGTGCCAAACTGAATGTCAGCAGCTTGGACGGCATCTCCAGGCGGGACAAATGTTTCGCTCTTCTTCATGCCGGCAAACAAAGTATCCCATCCCCAGACGCTCTCGTTTCCGGGAGCGGCGAGACTAGCCCATGCGTCGACCTCGATTTGGGATGGTCGGACGCTGTACATGCCGTTCACGGCGGAAGAACCGCCTAAGACTTTCCCGCGCGGCCATAACATCGCGCGGTTGTTGGTCGCGGGTTGTGGTACGACGGGGTAAGACCAGTCGTTGGGGCCACCCATCAAGGATTTGTAGTACGCATTCGCAGGAACACCTGTGTGCAATCAGCCTGAGATACATCGGCGAAGACTTACAGTAAAAATGCTCACTGATAGTACCCATCTCGGCGTCGCCCGTGTCACCTGCCTCGAGGACGAGCACCGTAGTGTTGGCGTCTTCAGAAAGTCGAGATGCAAGTACAAGGCCGGCGGTGCCACCTCCAACGATCACGAAGTCATAACTACTCTGAAGTTGGGCGGCGGTCACAATGCTGCGATGTTGGTGTCCTGAGCGGGGATGGTGGGAGAGAGTAGAGGTGACGAGGGAGAGCAGAATCAGGAGGCGGAAGGGTAGAAGAGTATCAAAAGAGCGGACAAGACGCATACGGACTGCGTACAAAGTAGAGGTGGTATAGGAAGCCTGCAACGAATATTTTTGTATAAGTCAAATGATTGTACCTTTCGGACGACGACTGACCGTTGGTATACTGCGTGAGGCAATGGGGTCAAAATAAATTGGGGAGTTCTCACCAGCGCTCGTCTTTATATATGCCGTCGCGCATGAAGGCTGGGCAGGCAGTCTGGAGGCTCTCCGGTCAGCCTGGTCTGCGGGCCATGAAGGCCGCGTACGCGGAAACCTAGCCGCGATTCTCGAACGCGCATGAACTGACAGAACTCGCCGCCTGCCGATCTCTGCCGCCGCGGGGCTTAGATCCGGCGTCATCCAGAGTGGTTCCAGACCGCAGGAGGCCCTTGACAACGAGACGTGCGACGATGTGCCAATGTGCCAACACTTGTAATTTCCTTGACCCGGAGACTCGAGAGCGCCGCTGCGCTGCTCAATGACTTAGCGCGCTCTGCTTGTCGCAGGTTCGGCACAAATTTCAAGCAACGTCAACAACTGTGGGTGCGCCGAAAAAGAAATATAGAGCATGCGTAGCGGAATTGGACTCAGCCTCACTACTTACATGAGCCAGGCAGGGTTAAGCACGCCACAAAACACGCGTTTCCCTCGATCGAGCCGGTGCGATATCAGATGTGCCGCATGCAGCTGTCATCTAACTCACCGAGTGTACAGTGGGACTGCGGCAGCAGGAGGCCAGCAGGCACAACATTCCCCCCTGCGCTCACTAATCTGCTACAACACGAGACTTATGCCCGTGTTGTTTACTTGACCAACGAAATGAAACCGCGCAATGAGGACAGGCCTACCCTAGTCATACCAACAGATATTTCACAGGACAATTGGCTTATAGAGACGTACGAGAATGCCAGCGTCCCACTTTTCACGGCTCAACATCCATCTGGCGACGTCGGAGAGAATCTAATACGGCTTCTTCCGGTTCTTCTTCAAATCTCTCTCCAATTGGGTAGCCTTGCGGTGGCCAATCTCGACAGGCCGAATGGCAGTTTGATCGGCTTTCTTGAGCTTGACGGGTCGATTGCCGACGTACTTCCCTGTATATAGATTCATTAATTTGAATTTATTCAAGTGAGAGGGGATAACGAACCGTCCATCTCCTTCCAAGCCTTCAAAAAGTCCTCAGGATCAGCAAATGCCACAAATCCGTACTTCGCCTGCGATAGGAGCTAAGTTAGCAACTGCAACAGTATCTGGATATCGTGGCTTCCCTACCTTCTGACTCAATCGGTCACGTATCACACGTGCCTTCTGGAAGGAATGATATTTGTTGAATGCGCCAGCGAGCACGTCGTCAGAGACATCATTGCTCAAATCGCCCACAAACAAACGGAACCAAGCTGAGCGCAAGGATGAGCTGGCTTCAATAGGAAGAACTCTGCTTCACTCACAAGGATTCCACTCCAGCAAAGTCTGGTCCTCCCACGTCTTGCCAGCGCCTTTCCGGAGCACTGTTACCCGCTTGCCACCCTTGGCAAGTTTCCCACCAGCCCCACCCTTCTTGTCAATCATCGCGCCCGGGACATAGACACTCTGCTGTGCAAGAATGCCGACGTCATATTCATATGCGTTTGAGGGTACAGGAGCATTGTGGGAGGACGATGCGGCAGGATTGGAGTAGATGGGTCCCTGATATGGCTGGTGGTAGGGATTGATTTCAGACGATGATGAGGAAGACGAAGCCTGCTGTTGGTAGTACTGCTGATAGTAATTTGGATCCATGATGCTGAGGTCGGTGTAGTTGTCGACGTGTGGAAGATGGAACTTGAAAGGGCGAGTCACGGTGCGCGCCGCTTGCGTATGTAAGATTCTCACGCTTTGACCACACTCAACTTTGGCCCGAGCTTGAGGTCATCAAGACAGTCGTCGCCGCCTCTGCCGCCGTCAAGGTGAGTTCTCTGTAGAAATTGTGTCCAGGTGCTGCACCGTGCATATATGTGTTGATGGAGCTTTTGACGGAGCTCCAGGTTCACGGATGGACGATGGATGCAGCGACTGCCCGGCAGATGCGATGGCTGACACCCTTTGCAGATGCCCTTCGTCAAAAAGATCAAGTCGGATGCCTACTTCTCGCGGTATCAGGTCAAGTACCGCCGCCGGAGAGAAGGGAAGACTGATTGTAAGGAGTCAAGTAATGACTGCACATCGTCTATTCGACTGAATGCTCTCGCGATCAGACTACGCCCGCAAGCGCCTTGTATCCCAGGCGAAGAACAAATAGTAAGTCCAAGCCCTCCAGGAGTCGGTCATGCAGCTTACCCAGGTTTCAGCAACGCGCCAAAATATCGCCTTGTCGTCCGTTTTACGAATCGCGAGGTCATTGCGCAAATCATCTACGCCCGCCTGCATGGCGACTTCGTCCTGGCCGCTGCGCGCTCGAAGGAGCTTCCGCGGTATGGCATAAACCACGGTCTCACGAATTGGACAGCCGGTATGTTCGCAGCAGGATGTCCCATCACATAGTGATCTTACTCTGGCGTAGCCTACGCTACTGGACTCCTCGTCGCGCGTCGTGCGCTCACAAAACTTGGTCTTGCCGACAAGTACGAGGGTGTGGAGGAACCTGACGGCACCATCAGCCTGACGGAGGCTCTTGATGACGACGATGCGCCCCGGCCCTTTAAAGCCTACCTCGACGTCGGTCTCAAGCGCACGTCAACGGGCTCTCGCGTTTTCGGGGCGTTGAAGGGTGCCAGTGATGGTGGTATTCACATCCCGCATAATGCGAAGCGTTTCCCGGGCTATGATGTTGAGGGAAAGGAGCTTGACGCTGAGGTGCTCAAGAAATACATTTTCGGCGGCCATGTAGCGGAGTACATGGAGAGCTTGGAGGAGGAAGATGATGAGCGGTGCGTCGCCTGTTGTTCCTGAGTTTGTCTCGTCTCACCAGGATAACAGCTTTAAGAAGCAATTCTCAACTTACCTTGCGGATGGTGTTGGTTCTGAAGACATAGAGGAAATTTACACAAACGCGTACGCCGCCATTCGGGAAGACCCGACCTTCCAACCGACCGAAAAAGCGAAGGACTGGAAGGCCGAGAGCCTGAAGTACTCCACGCCTCGCCTCAACCTTGCTCAGCGCAAGGAGAGAATTCAAAGCAAGATTGAGGCCTTTAAGGCTGGTAAAGGTGCTGCGGAGGGCGAGGATGAGGACGACGAGTAGATGTCTGATGTTGATATTTCTACCGTCATGCGTTTCTTCAGCACTGATGCACTTATGCCCGCAAGTCAATACATGGCCTAGGCTCTTATCTCGGTCCCGCGTCAATTTGAGATCAAATCGGACTATAGATCATGCAAGGTCACTACAGTGATATTTTTATGAGAGCGCAGTGGTTATGAAAGACCGTATCCAGGAGAATAATGTTACTTGCTCGTTGGATGCATAGCTGTCACTTACGCTCTGCGCCTGTCCGTTCTGTCGGTACAGTCGAGATGCGACGCATCGAATGGCTGGGCTTTCGTCGTAGGAGATCCTGAAGGTCCTGTTGAATCATGTCCGTGAATTATGCAAAAAGACGCGCCCGAAATGACGCACACAACGCAGCCTTCCCATTTACCAACACTCCTGCCCATCAGGAGGTCCACAAACCAAGTCCCATTCCTCGCTTCAGACAGACCAGCGCCGACGTCGCAGATTCCTTGCAGGAGGCATTGTTCCGTCTCGTCGTAAAGAAGCTGTATGAGCTGCGGGACAGAAGATATAGGCAGAGTAGCTTGGGAAAGATGGGCCGTGAGCAGCGACGGCGCGTAGAATGTGAATCGCAGGGTGCGGCTATGCGTATATTGCTTCAACAATTGCGAAACATATGCACGTCAACGGAAGCCTACCTGTTGTCTATCCGAATGACAGCGTCTCCGCCAATGCGTTCAAGACCGCCAGAGCTCAGCAGCTTGACGATGTCGCTACCATTTTCACCGACGGTATCGAAGCGGAAGATCGTGGCAACACCTGTCTGTCGAAGGGCGGTGACAATCTTCTGCATTTCTGACTTTATTCTGTCGCAAAAGACCTCGTACTGTAGGAGGTCTATGACGGGGTGCAGGATGGCGCGGCTCTGGGGGGCTGCTTGTTGAACGTCGGTGTGGGCAGTCGCCTCGTCTCCGAGCCGCTTGGACTTGGTGTACGCATGCACTCGGAGAAGGAGGACGTGCAGAAGATGATAAATGAGGTCGCACTTCGCCTGTAGTGCAGGTTTTGAGCCTGTTGGCTGTGGTGCGACAGATCCGCTGTCTACCTGTAGATGCATATAAGCTCTCGCTGGAAGCTGCAAATCATGTCCATTACCAATTCGAACATAACGTTGACACCAGCGGCAGCCTCCACAACTACAAGTCTCTCTGAGACCCTTGCGGACGTAGTCGCCATATTCCCGGCATCGTGAATTAACGAGGTGAAGATCTCCTGTTCGATTACTTCTCGCTGAGATGCCTTGAGAAAAGAGTTGAGAGGCTCAGCGTCCTCGGCATCTGACGTCAAACTATTGGACGCCAAAGCCACGACGCCGCTAGAGTCCGTTGTCTTCAAGCTTACGCAAAGAATCGTTTTCTGCCTTTGGGGAAATGTGATTGGTTCTGATTCGGCGCCGAAGGTGGCCAGGTGTGCCAGCGCCCTGCGACGAAAGACAGCAGATGCTGCGGGAATCCCAATGACTATCTGTACATCGGTGGAGGGCACAAAATGCGTACATTCCGCCAGCCCGAAGGAGACAAGAAAGTCTTTCGCCGTCCGATCAGCACCTCTGCCCGTGGGTGCCCCTCGCGGTAGTGGGGAGGGTATGAGCGCCCAGTTCCTTCGACGAATCTTCAAGGCATCCATCCAATACCTGTCGCCCAGCTGTCTGCCCCTTTCAGCGCTCTCGGCTGCAGCCTTGAATAGAGCAGAAGCTTTTCGCAAAGCTTCGTCTTTGCCCCCTGCTATAAGTTGAGCGTCAAACGCCTGTACGGAGGGGATAGGCTGTGTCTTTGAGACTGACGACGCGGTCAGGACATTCGGGGGTAGGGCAGACGAGGAAGAGGTGACAGTTGGTTGTGATAAAGGCGCGGATGGTTCATGGACTGTAGACGATGTGAAGAGAGACAGGACATCTTTCGCCAGGTTCATCTCTCCCAGAGCGATACTGAGTCTGTCAGGATCATCTCAAGATGCGACAAGGACCCTTGACTCACTTCAGTTGCGGTACGATGTCCGTGCGCATCTTGAACAGCTCATCCTGGGTCATGGGTTTGGCAGCGGACGGTTCACCGACGTCCTCCGCGTCGGCGACATCTACATCGTCTTTGGTCTCGTGGGCAGGAACGCGTTGGCGACGCTCCTCCTCGTCCTGCTCAAAAAAGTCGGCTCCCCTCTCGTAAAGAATGCGCCTTATGTTCTCCTCGAGATGGGCACCGGGGCCATGTTTTCTGAAGGAGTGGTGTCAATGCCAATGCTGCACCGAAGACGGTAATCGAGGGTCGCACGGTTCATAAACATATCCGCCATCCTGAAGAATGTCAGCAACGGCAGGGATGGGGCGCCCGTCGTCGTCTTTGTAGAGAGGCTCGAGGGAGAGCTTGAGCTGCCTCCAAGGTGGCTCCTCCATGGGAAGAATAGAGCAAACTTGGCGTATATAGTACTTAGTAGTAGCAGTGAGCACGGGCCGGCGAAGTGTTACATAAACCGGGACGTTTTGACTCGCACGTCCGAGTCGCCGCAGCGCCAAGCTCTCCTTCCCTTCACGTTTCCATCTCATGGTCAAGAGCCCAACCCACTCGTCCCCCGATGGCTCCTTGCGCCAGCTCTCTGCGCAGCCGACGAGCTTGAAGCGCAAGAAGCCAGACGACGACGATCTCGCTGGCTCAAGAAAAGCGCGCACTCGAGTCAGGTATGAGCAACAGCCAAACGCTATTGCCAGGTTGGCTCAGCATCCCGACACAGTTATTCCTGCGGTGAATGTCACCGTCGCAAGCAAAAGGTGAGCACCTAAGTCCAAGACCTTCTCTGTGCTTAACCGCCATGGTATCTCAGTGCGACCGTCAGGTCCCCTGCTCTCATGTACGCATCCGCATCGCCCTCACCCTCTGTTGCTGCCTCCAGGTTTCTGAATGCAAGTTTCTCAGTGTGTTGCTCGCAAGGTTCCCGAGCTATGCAAGGCATACACTCCTGGGAAACCTGATCAAGATGTACACCTGCGTCTCGCCAGGCTGGAGCACATAATAGAGATGGCCCTGCCTCAATATGCTGGATCCGGAGCATCATCTCGAGATGGCCTAGGGAGGGATCGGCACCGCTCGGTGACTCCGAGTTTCGACGGAGGCGCACAGTCGCAGGGCGAAGAAGATGACTTGGGCGGGGGAACTTTTCAAAGTGGTAAATGGTATGGCAGTAGCGCCTCTGGAAGCGTTGCGCCTGCGGCTGTACTCCAGCAGGTATGTCCAGACCATTTGGCAGTCATATTGTATTTTTAAATGTTCACATCAGCTACAAGACCTACGGCCAAGCAGAAACGGCATCAACAGACTAACTCTCGGACGACGCGACGATACCAAGACTTTTGTCGCCGCCAACGCCATCATTGATTCTGTCCGGCAGGACTCTGAACCCACGGCAGCCGACAATCTCAAGGCGCTTGTTCAGGACTGTGGGGTGCCGCCCCATAAGATAACCGAGCTCGTCCAGGAACTTCCACCACAACGTCTCTCTGATGTTTTGGTTGACTTTTATTTCAAGGCTGTGTAAGCTGTACCGAAGAATGGATTCCCATGGCGCATAACTCATTCACATATACCTTTAGTAATTGGACCCGGTATCCCATATCTGAGCGCGATTTCCGCCAGTCATATGCCTCAGTATGCGCCAATGGTGTCAGCGTTCATCCAAACGATGTCAGGTTCCTGCCCCTCTTGTTTGTCGTACTCGCCATCGCCGTGAGAGTCGCCCCTGAACACATCGCTGGAGATGCCAGGAGCAGGAGACTGACGTCTCTCCGATACTACTGGTCGTGTGAGTACCCTCGCAGTCTTGTGCCTGGTCGGTCCACCGATGATATTTGCAGCACGGCGTTCGGTGCTCATAGCTGCCGCCATACAACCTGACTCGCTAGATATGGTTCTGACACGTCTTTTGGTGGGCAGTCTCATTGCTCTTCTTGTTTCACTGATACTCACCCTTTGTAGAGCGCTCGGTTCTTGACCTTCGATCGCAGAATCACGGAGTGTTGGAGCCAACTCGGTGCAGCAGTTCGCACTGCGCAGGCGCTTGGCCTTCATAGGGACGGGGGAAGCATGGTTCGTTCTTGGGCTGATTGAAGTAGGTACATCGCTTACGCGCAAGCTCAGGGCATGGACCCCGCGCAAGTGGAATACAGGCGGCGTGTCTGGTACGCATTTAGATGTCTGTTTCTTTTCAACGCCTTCGGCTGATTTGGTTTTCAGGGCCTATCTCTATCATGCGGACCGTTCATATGCACTCGTCCTAGGCCGGCCAAACGCTATCCAAGATGCCTATACCTCAACTCATCCACCGCTCAATGTCGAGGACGAGGTCAGCTTAGCGGAAATCCGCAGCCCTCCCGCGCTAAGCACGCCTACCCACATGACCTATGTCATACTTCGTCATACGCTGGCAGGAATAATTGGCCGCATCGTCCACCACTTTCAACAAGTCCGACAACAAAGCCACTACTCTGAAGTACTTTCCATTGACGACGACCTCCTGAAATTTGTGCACAATCTCCCTCCTCATTTCTCTATGAAACCGGACGAGTCACTTGACGACGAATCTCCATATATCCCTGCTCATCGCTATCTTCTCATTACTGAGGTTCTGTTCGTCCGGATAAGCCTCCACCGCCCCTACCTCCTCCGTCGACTGGGCTCCGATCGTTTTCTCCGCTCGCGGAGGGCTTGCTTTGAGTCGGCAACAAAGGACTTCGAAATTCGGAAAATCTTTCGGGAGAAAATTCCAAAGGAAACTCGCGACTCGCTGCACAGCGCCTATCGCGAGTTCCAAAGCGCCATGATAAGTGGCATCTACCTTGTACTGGAACCCAAGGGGCGTCTCGCAGGAGATATGCACGCGATTTTGGACACATTCCTGAAGGATCACGAAGGCGTTCGGGAGATGGACGAGACCACCCGTCGAGAGCTCAAGATTATCGAGTTCTTGAAGACCAAGTCTTCCCAGATGGAGGCCTCGATTGACGAAATTGCCACCTCGGACAACGGTGGCGCTCCTTCTGAGAACGGAGACTCAGGTGCTTCCACAGATGCGCAACTGCTCTTGAGCATACAGCGGCCCGTCTCAAGAACGCAAGTTTTCCCGTCGTTGTCTATCAATACCCCCACGTCGCCACCGTTGCACGCAGAGCCTACCTCTCCTCTATCGACTAGCGTCTTCACGTCGCCAGTGATTCAGCGGTTGCAGCAGAATGACAACGACGGCCAGGACAGTTCCAAGGCTGCGAGTCCGAGCGCAGATGATGAGTCAGCGGCGCAGTCCTTGCTGGATCACTGGTACAATGCTGTCAGCAGCGGGGCAGTTGCCACGGGTCCCGGCCTTGAATCCTCCTCGACTCTTGCGGGAATGCCATGGGGAGGCTTTGGCAGTTCAGACCTGGCAGGCTGGTTTGGTCCCGGAGTCCCGGAGCCTGCGGCTAATCAAGCACCGAATCCCGTGGCATCATTAGACACTGGCGCTGACTGGAGTTACTGGGAGAATTTAGTGAACGAAATCCGGGGAGGTCCTGTTGTCTAGATCCTTGCTCACCGTTGTATTGTACGCTACGTCGATCTGCTTTCCGAACTCGTCATTGCTGTAATTGTAGCTCCTCAAGTCTCTGTATCATAGTGCTGTATAGACTCTCAATACTATCCCGGAAGTGCTGCCTCGTGAATGTGAAGATGATCGTGTGGCTGTGCAACCGACCGACTGGCAACTCCAAATGCAAGTTTTACTGCCGCAGCAGGCTATCACTCACGCAGTCAGGCTCATCTTCCTCTCCTCATGCAATCCATCAACCGCTTTCTGTATGGACCGACTCCTGAAGAGAAGGTTCGCGCATGGCAGGCAAAGCTGCGTCAAGAGACCCGTATGCTCGATCGAGAGATTAGGCAGGTTGGGCTTCTGGACCTGAAATGCAGGATCGCAGCTGAACCCTGGCACAGCTCGATGTTGAAACGAACAAGGCCCGGCAAACTGTTAAGCAACTCGCAAAGAAAGGAGATGTGAAGTCTGCACGGATACTGGCACGCGAGGTAGTTCGAAGCGATAAGCAAAAGGATCGACTGTCCGTGAGCAAGGCGAGGCTAGGGTCGATAGGCAATCAACTTTCGCAGCAACTGGGTGCGCCACCCTGTCCGCTGTTCAACGTCATGCTGCTAATGCGAGTTCTGTTTGAAGCCATGGCCAAAGTGACAGGGTCGCTGCAGAAATCCACGGAGATAATGAAACTCTCAAATAGCCTGATCAAGCTACCCCAAGTCAGCGCGACCATGCGGGAAATGAGCATAGAAATGACGAAGGCAAGCATTCAGACGTCCTGCAACAGTTCACTCACATATAAGCTATCGTACCTAGGCTGGCATTATGGAAGAGATGTTGGACAGTACCCTAGACATCGAAGAGGATGAGGAGCTCGAGGAGGAAGCGGACGCAGAAGTCGATAAGGTCCTCTTTGACCTAACGGACGGCAAGCTCGGTCAAGTAGATGCCGTACGGACTGAACTACCTGTGCGCATGGTATTTTCCAGAGCCAGCTACGAGCTCATATCGTCATTTACAGACACCTCAGGCAAATCTGGAGGATGAGGAGGCGGAGAGAGTCATGGAGCAATATCGGGAACAACTCAACGGGCTCCTCAGCGGTTGATGCTGTTTTTTATTTCGGTCCCAATCGTTTCGCTCGAGTCTTGGACGGCCGGTACGTTGACTGGTCTAATTCGCCTGGATATATCCATCGCTGCGTTTTGAGAGATGTTGCAATGTCGATGTGCTATTTGATGCTATAACCATGACCTGTAGACCAGGGTGTATCGATATCATATGTCTGTAATTTCTTTCCACCGCAAAGCCGCTGCCTCAGGCTTGGTACGGCACCGCCGCACTGAGGTGCCGCGTCCACGTGATGCCCGTTTCGCTCCGGAGTCCATCAGTTCTTTGAACTTTGATATTTGCGCCCGTTCTTTACACATTTACCCCCGTCATGTTCGTTCCTCGGTCCTTCGCTGGCGTTGCGCATCGTGCCGCTTCCTACTCTCAGGTGTGTAGCTAGCCACTCTGTTGCACAGCTGGCTCAGCTTCAGTACAGCCTTACCGGCGATACGCTTCTGCAGCGCCAACAGCTGCTTTTGCAGGTCAAAAAGGAAGCAATGTACGTGCCCGGCTTCTGGTTTTACACTCTGTTCTCATCCTCTGTTGATCGCAGGGCAAGTACACAGTGACCCTCATCCCAGGAGACGGTGAGTGAGACGGTGAGTGCGTTGTTGATGGTGTTGAGTACAATTGTTGCTACAGGTATTGGCCCTGAAATCAGCGACTCCGTCAAGGCCATCTATGATGCTGCCAAGGTGAGCTACTTCCCACACCGAGCGAGTTTGTTCTTAGGTCTGTAGGTCCCTATTCAATGGGAAGAAGTCAGCGTGACCCCAGTGTTGAAGGGGGGAAAGACAGTCATTCCCGACGTCGCCATTCAGTCTGTCCGCAAGAACACCGTTGCCCTGAAAGGTGTGTTTTATACCGGTGCCGGTAACTTTGACACATCACTGATGCTACCACAGGCCCCCTGGCGACTCCTAGTACATACCCAGTTTCACAAGTCGCCTTCGCCGGATACTGACTTTGCTTTTAGTCGGGAAGGGTCACGTCTCGCTAAACTTGACCTTGCGCCGCACATTCAAGCTCTTCGCCAATGTCCGCCCGTGCGTCTCTATCAAAGGCTACAAGACACCCTACGACGACGTCAACACGGTCCTCATTCGTGAAAACACGGAGGGAGAGTACTCTGGAATTGAGCATGAGGTATGTGCATCGTTGTTGTCAGCTCGTTCTGTTGTAACACAATATCTTCTAGATTGTGGATGGCGTTGTTCAGTCCATCAAGCTCATCACCTGGGATGCGTCTGAGCGTGTCGCGCGCTACGCGTTCATCTACGCCCAGAGCAGCGGACGGAAGCGTGTTACTGCGGTGCACAAGGCGAACATCATGCAAGTATCTTTCTCCCTTCGCTCTTCTCCTCAAATAATCTCGTGACAGGAAAATGTCGGACGGCATGTTCTTGTCGGCGTGCCGTGAGGTTGCGAAGGAATTTCCTGACGTCACCTACGATGAGGACCTCCTGGACCGAGTCTGCCTCCAGGTATCTCGAAATTATGTGACTGTGCGCTTGTCTGTTTGTCTCACACGCGAATACAGATCACACAAAACCCCAAACCTTACGCCGACCGCGTTATGGTGATGCCCAACTTGTACGGTGACATTTTGTCTGACATGTGCGCTGGCCTCATTGGAGGACTTGGTCTTACGCCATCTGGTAACATTGGACGTGTGAGTTGAGCATCCTCGTTGTCTTGTGTACGTACTGACTGTGTTCATGTGAAGGACGCCTCCATATTCGAGGCTGTCCACGGGTCAGCGCCCGATATCGCTGGTACGTCAACCCGACGTCATTTCACACATCAACCTGTGCTAATCGCTGGCTATATAGGCAAGGGTCTTGCTAACCCAACGGCTCTTCTGTTGTCTTCTCTCATGATGTTGAGGTATGTGTGCTGCCACTTCTGCACATGGAGCTGAGCTCATGCTTCGTCTAGGCACATGGATCTAAATGAGCAAGCCGACAAGATTGAGTCCGCCATCTTGACGGTATGACACACGCGGATTGCGATGGTGTCAAATCTGACCTTGTCTTGTAGACTATTGCTGAGGGCAAGGCCATCACCGGTGACCTTGGGGGTAAGGCATCGACGAAGGAGTATACCGCGGCTATCATCGGGAAGCTCTGATACTTAGACCGGATAGACTTGTGTATTAGACTCCTTGTCCGCCGAACAGAGGCGAACCTTACCGATCCTCGGATGCGGCGCCCGCGTTTCAGACGGACACGAGACAGTTTTACAGAGTGTGAAGTGTCAAGAAAGCTGCGTGGAGATGTGATCATTTGATGTGCAAGGAGGGCGTGGGAATGTAGTACAGCCCTGAGCAAGACGAGTTGTGTTACTTGCGTCTCTTCGCTCTTGACGACGATAAGCAATTGCAAAACTCCTTCCACGCCTACCCCAGGCAACCACTCCATTATCCCCCACTCGCCCCACAGGGCAAAGCCATCCAATCCACACACAAGTCATAGCTACTCTGGTGCGTAACCGTCCGGTTCCGCGTACATCCGACCCACAAACATCAACACCACCACGGCGTGTGCAGGCCTCCCGCGTATTCTCGAAAATAAATAAAACCCACGAAAACAACGCATAACTCACCACACACGCAATCTTTGCCTCACGAACGAAATGACGGACGAACCAGCCAAGAAGGACGACAAGAAACCCGCTTCTAACGGGTCCGCCCCACAAAACAACAACCGCGGCCCTCGCCGAACTGCCTCAGTATCAAAGCCTGCACCCGGCGGTGTCGCGCCTGTTCAAGGTGCCCCGCGACCTTTATCCCGTACCGGGAGCAAGAAGCCTCCTAGCACTGGCGCGAATGAGTCGGGGTCCGAGACTGGGAAGAAGGGAAATGACGGTCGCAAGAACGACCAGCGCGGGAAGGGCCCCAATGCTGGAGGTGGTGGGCGCACAGCCCATCGCAAGGCAGGCTCCACGGTAACCCAAGGACAACGACAGGGTGGTAACAACGCCAATCAGGCTCCGGCCAAGCAGCCAGGCCAGTCCGTGACCCCGAATGCCGACACCAGCGATGCTCTCTCTTCGCTGCAGCGTGTCATCGCAGATCTGAAGACCACTTCGCCACCTAATCAAACTTCTCCGCTGACCAGTAATAGCACCGTCACAACCTCGACGTCCATGCCCCTGCCACAAGTTTCGAATTCCACCCTTCCCGCCAACGCGCCAGTCTTCCAGCCCGGCGCTCTGATGTATCCTACTCCAGGCGCCTCTGAGCCTCCTCCGAGGCATCGCAAAGCTGCTTCACTGGGCAACTCCGCGCTCTCAAGCAACTTCAACAACTTTTCTCCGCACCTTGGATCTATGATGGAGGACGTTGAGGAAGGGACGGGAGGCTACGAGGAAGGCGAAATTCCAGAGCACGTTTACAACACTAACCCGCAGAGCCACCATCCTCGCTCGCAGTCCCAGAATTTCACCGCCCCGCGTTTCGCCGCTCTCGCCGCCCAGCAGGAGCAGATTGACGCTGTAGGACCCTCTGGTCGCCCTCAACTTGCTCCAGGATTCATGTTTGGTGCTCGCCGCCGCCCGAGTGCGAACTCTCCCATGGGACCGCCCATTGGGGAAGATGATGTCGGCTTCCAGTTTCCGCAGCAACAATCTGTGCCCTCGTACTCCGACCAAGACTCTGGGCACAGGCGAGGAGAAAGCAATGGAGAGATTCGGGGTATCATGGCGGAGCAGGTATGATTGGTCGTGCTCGTTTTGGCTTGTTCCGCTCACTCGACGTGTCGACGAAGATTGCCATTCAAACTCAAATTGAGAACCTACAGCGCCAGCAAGAAGCGCTGTATCAGCAGCAGCTCGCCTCGAACCAGGTTCTGTCTTTCCAGACTCCGGGCCTCGCCCCCAATAGGGCAAACGTGCACAGGAGGGTTCACAGCACAGTGCCGATGGGAATGGCAGCTCCGGGTGGTTTGAACCCCCTTGGTCAGCAGAATCTGATGAGTCAGCTAGGGCTGGCGACCGTCAATCTTGGGCTGGATCCCCAGCAGCAGGGTATACCTCGCGGACATGGGCGCAGGCACAGCGTCACCGTCGTTAACAAGTCTGGTAGTCAACCTAACCTGAGCGGCCCGGTCTTCAGTAACCAGTTGCCTTCGGAAGGCTTTGACGATGGATTTGCTCCCCCTACGGGCTTCGGTGGCCATTCCCGTCAAGCTTCCAGGGCGGATGCCAGCTGGCGACTCAGTACGTCCCTTAATAACGTCCTCGTGCCAAAAGCTGATGTAAAGCTAGATGGCGGTGTTGGCGGTGTTCAAGCCGGGAACGCTTTCAGTGCGGATCTTGCTCAGGCGCAGGCACAATTGCAGAGTTTGCAGCAGTTCCGTGCGGCCGCTGGTGGCCATCACCACAAGATGCCTTCCTTCAGCTTTCCCAATATGCTGCCGAACATGATGGCTGCTAACATGATGGGCCTCGGTATCGGCGGTATCAACCTCCTGCAGCAGCAGCAGCAGTTCCAGTCTCAGCTTCAACAGCAATCCAACCAGCCTCAACGCAAGTCTCTCTTTGCTCCGTACCTGCCTCAGGCGTCCCTTCCACCCCTCCTGGCTACTGGAAAATTGGTCGTCGGCATCCTGAGAGTGAACAAGCGTAATCGCTCGGACGCGTATGTGTCCACTGAGGTCTTAGACGCCGACATCTACATCTGCGGCTCGAAGGATCGTAACCGCGCTCTCGAGGGTGACATTGTTGCCGTTGAGCTTTTGGATGTCGATGAGGTTTGGGGTACGAAGAAGGAGAAGGAGGAGAAGAAGCGCAAAAAGGAGGAGAATGCTGCGTACGAGGTGAAGTCTGCCGCAGGACGGAAGAACGACAAGAAGAAGGACGATGTCGAAGTGGAAGGGCAAGGCTTGATGCTGTTCGACGATGAGGAGTAAGTGTGACATTGAATCCGTCTCATAACTACTGAGCTCCGATTGTAGAGTGACCGACGAGGTCAAGCCTCAGTTTGCGGGCCACGTCGTAGCCGTTGTCGAGCGTATGCCTGGTCAATTGTTCTCGGGCACCCTCGGTCTCTTGCGTCCTTCTTCAGCTGCGACCAAGGAGAAACAGGAGGCGGAGAGACGCGAACGCGAAGGTGACCGCGGCGACGAGCCCCGGCGCCCCATCGACCGTCCGAAGATCGTCTGGTTCAAACCGACGGACAAGCGCGTGCCCCTCATCGCTATCCCCACGGAACAGGCACCTCCGGATTTCGTGCAGAACTCGGAGTCGTATGCCAACAAGCTCTTCGTAGCTTGTATCAAGCGTCACGTATGTGATTATCTCCTTAGGCTGTTTGAGTGTTGATTGACTCTTACTATGCTGCAGCCGATCAGCTCTCTGCATCCGTTTGGGACTTTGGTGGAAGAGCTGGGACCCATAGGTGACATCGAGGTGGAGACAAGCGCTTTGCTCAAGGACTGTAACTTCCCCACCGAGGACTTCAGTGACAGTGTTCTCAAATGTCTGCCGCCGATGCCCTGGACGTACGTACTTGCGTTATACATCGCGCGATATATACTCATCAAATAGGCCACCAGCATTCCGGAGCGGGAATACGAACTCCGCACAGACTTGCGCAAGGAGCGAATTGTAACAATCGATCCCGAGACCGCCAAGGATCTAGACGACGCTATATCCATCAAGCTCAACGATGATGGTACTTACGATATTGGTGTCCACATTACCGACGTGTCGTACTTCGTCAAGCCCAACACGGCGCTGGACCGGGACGCGCGCAAACGTGCCACTAGTGTCTACTTGATCCAGCGCGTCGTGCCCATGCTCCCTCCGGCACTCAGCGAGGAGTTGTGCAGCTTGAATCCTGGACAGGAGCGCCTGGCATTCTCGATTGTCTTGACGCTGTCAAAGGACGCGAAGGTGATCAAGAAGTGGTTTGGCAAGACGATCATCAAGTAAGGCACTTTTTTATTATGCATGGCCATCCGTTGATCGACTTTGATCAGATCTGCTGCCAAGCTCTCGTATTCCAACGTTCAAGGCGTCCTGGATGGGAAATCTTTAAGCGACGTTTCAGTGACTCCAGAGCATGATGCTGCTGCAATTGAGCACGACATAAAGGCTCTGCAGGACTTGGCGAAGCAGCTTCGTGCTCGCCGCTTTCAGAGCGGTGCTCTTAGTCTCGAATCGCCCCGTCTCAGCTTCAAATTGAATGACGCGGGCCAACCGGTGGACTGCTCGCAGTATCAGCGCACAGAAGCCAACGAGCTGGTAGAGGAGGTATGAGTCGCTCATGCGTCGTGCGTAAACCAATACTCACGAAACATTTGCCCAATCTAGCTCATGCTCCTCACCAATATCACTGTCGCACAGCAGATCGCCGTGGCACTTCCTGAGCAAGCCCTGCTCAGGCGACATGATGTACCCATTGAGCGCCGTCTGGTATGTTCGAAACAGTGTTATAGCCTGCATCTTTCTGACCTATGTGTCCGCAGAACTCCCTGGTGGAGCGCGGCGAGCGTCTGGGACATAACCTTGACGTGTCGTCTGCAGGTGCTTTGATGAAGTCTTTCGCTGCGATCGAGGACCCGATCGCGGGCCTCGTTCTTGGGCTGCTGTCCCACAAAGCCACTCATCGCGCCAAGTACTTCTGTGCAGGGATGCTCGACATTGCCAAGTACCACCACTACGCACTGAATGTTCCTTTGTATACTCACTTCACGTCGCCGATTCGCCGCTATGCGGACATCCTCGTTCACCGCCAGCTTGAATCCATCCTGCAGGCTTCGAGTGCGTGCTTCCGAGCTTATGTCCGTCAATGGAATCTGACTATATGTGGCAGGCGATGCCAAATTTACCATGGACCGTGACGCTGTCGCTAAAGTTACACAGCAATGCAACATGTAGGCGACATTCTTCGTTACTAGGACTTATGGACACGTTACTCATTTATTCCATAGCAAACGTGACTCCGCCCAGCTGGCTCAAGAACAGTCAACACATCTGTACCTGTGTGTTTTGATTTCAGACTTGACGTCCCGCTATGGCCCAGTCATCCGTCAAGCTACTGTTGTTGGAGTGCTGGATGCCGCTTTCGACGTCCTGGTTCCAGAGTTCGGTATCGAGAAGCGTGTCCATGTCGACCAGATGCCCATCGATGTGAGTGTTCATGTCAATCAATTAATCTGGAGCTTTGATCTAAAGAACATTTCGTCCTAGAATCATGTTTTCGACGAGCATTCGCACTCCCTCGAGATATACTGGTCCGACCGTGACGTCATCACATGGCTTGCCGAGAATAGCGACGACGAGCACCTCAAGAAGGTGAAGCAGAACGCCGAGCAGCACGCTGTGAAAATGGAGGTGGCATCCCGCTCCCTCCATGATGAGAAGGCGCTGTTCGACGAGGACGACAATGACGACGACGAGATCGTACTTGGCCGTGACAGCAAGGGCGCGGATGATGACGACGGCAGCTCGACTCAGCGCCTCCGATCGAAGGCCAAGGTGCCTCCGCAGTTTGAGGGCCTGAGGACGACCCCGTCCGGCCACAAAATCCAGCAGATCAAGGAGCTGATGACCGTCCCCGTGCGTTCTTGATTTCAATCGCATCTTGTGCGCCGTTGTACTCATCTGTGTGTTCGTGCAGGTCATCGTGACTGCTGATCTCACCAAGAGCCCGCCTGTCATCAAGGTTTACAGCGTCAACCCCTATGCCGACGCCTCCAGGCAAGGCGAGCCCGCCCATCAGTGAACCTGAACGTTTGGACCTGCGCCCTCCAATGTACTTTTTAGTCACGAACTTCTGCTCCCTTCTGCGGGTCCGGCAATGTCTGTCTCTTCTAAGTTCTATGCATGCATCATGTTTTCGCTCCGCTCCGTCCCATACGCTCCTCTTCTTGCCCGACGCACGGTTATACAATGGCTGCTTACTACATGTATGGCTACGCACCCGTTCCTCGTTATCACACAAGCAGGAGACCAAAGCGGCCTCGGCGTTGTATTAGCTCTACTCTTTCCGTTCGTAATGGCACTATGATTGATATTTTGCGTCCCTCACTGAAGTGAAGCGCAGCTTATATGGACGTAAGTGTAGTGCAGAGGTTCAAGTGGAATGACACTCAGTCGGGGCCCATGGTGTTGAGTCCCGAGAAAGACCTGTGTTGGTTTCCACGACAAAGGTAGAATGTGTGAGCATTGGGCTAATGTACAGCAGACAACATGCATGGGGTTAAATACTAATGAGAGTGGATACTCGTACAGCTACAGCTAGACTACTTGATACACTTAACAACGAGGGTGAAAACAGACCAGGACGAAAGCCGGTCTGAATGGCGTGAATGAAATACGATGAGTATGTACAGTAGCATGAGCAGACATGAACGCAATGTGGTGCATCACAGCCAGGTCCCGTTCCTCCCGCGCAGCGTGGCGGACTGCACGGGAACATCCGTGCGCTCTTTGCTCGGCACGCGCGGACGGTCGCGCAGCGACCCGGTCCCGCTCCTGCCGCTGCGCGTGCTGCCCGACGACGCGACCGAGTCGCGCGCGGGCACCGGCGGGGGCTGCGGCTCGCCTTCCTCCTCGCGCAGCGTGGTCATGCTGCGGAGCGAGCCCGCGCTCGCGCCTCGCGCGTGTGCGGGGGCATTCGGGTGCCGCATGAGCAGCTCGTCCGTGCAGAGGCGCGCGAGCTCATCGAGCCCGAGGTACCGCGCCTCGTCGCGCAGGGTGACAAGTGTCTCAACGCGCACGGTCGAGTAGGTGTGCAGCTGCACGGCGTGCGGCAGGGGGGTGGTGTGGTCGATGGTGTTCGGCGGGGAGCGCAGGAATGTGAGGATGTGCTCGTATCTAGTGACAGCAGTGTCAGATTTTGTGGCTCTCAAGGGGATACGAGAGTACTTACGGAGCGCTGGGACGGTCCAAAAAGATGTGCACATTCGACGCTGATCCGGGGAGGAGCCCGGACGCGGTCAGGTGGTGATGGAAGATCGAGTTGAACGTGCTCTCGGAGGGCGAGTACTCGCTTGTGGGCGAGTGCGGGGAGACCACGTCCGGATCGTGCGGCGATGCGAAGAGGGTCTGGAGGTAGTCGGAGAGGTGCGACGGCCGGGACGTCAACGTGGACAGCGTCGTACGGTGCGTCGCGGTGCATGTCTCCAGCGTGACAATGACCTTGTTCAAGTCAATAGCATTGTTGGGCACAGATGAAAGGAGGATGCATTCGAAGGGGGGCGCGGGCGCGGGTGGCGCGAGGTGGCTTGGGAGTGGTGGGACGGGCGGGAAGTACGAGGACATGGGAGGCGACGGCGTCGGCTTCACGACCGTGGTGTGCACGACGGGGTCTGATGCGGTCGGTGGCGGGGGAGGCGGACGCGTTGGTCGTGCCCGGAGAGAGCCCTCCCTCAGAGGCAGCGTAGGGGTGCTCTTAGAAAGAGGGAGAGTCGGGCGCGGGGGAGAATATGCCGGTGGAATGGCAGGCGTGACGGTGCGCGGGAGTTCTTGCGGCTTCTCCTCTGGCAGAGTCCCGTGCTGGTCCTCGTGTTCGTCCTCACTGGCATAGACGGACTCCTTGTCCTCCTCCTCGACGTCTTCCGGTATGGACTCTGGGTCGGATGAGTAGTCCACAGTGACCCCGGAGCCAGCCAGGGCTTCCTGGGGTGTGCGGACGACCATAGCGCCGCTACCGAGCGGGCGATGGCGCTGATACGGCTTTGCCTCCAAGTCCTGAGCAAGCTGGGGCTCGGAGATGCGTATGGGCTTGATGGCGGCTGCATACGGGGCGGTATTGGAGTTGGACGAGGAGGTGCGGGTCAGCCAGGACATGGGGCTGGCGATGGAGGGCCTGCGGCCACGGCTTGGTTTGTGTGAGAGGGACATTGTGTTTGGAGATGCAGATGTGGGGGAGAACGGGAGGTTGTTGTGTTGTGAGAGGGCGTCGTCGGGGGAGAGGGGGTAAGAAATGGGCGGGAGAGGGCTGCGGGTCGCGTGCTGGGCACGGTGGGTGGCGAGCATGCTGTGTGTGGGTGTGGGTGTGGGTGTGGGTGGTGTGTGGCGGGGGGCTGGCGGCTGGCGCGGACGGGCCAGGGCCTTATGAGGCCCATCGCGAGTGCAAAGACAATAAGACTCAGAGTCCGACGCGAGTCCGACGCGCAGAGGAACAATGCCACCGTGATCCCTTGTCACAGCCAGTCACGCCCATGGACCCGACCGCCGCATACCGCCTCCGCGTCCCCGCCGCTCTCCACGCCGTCTCCCCCGCCCTCGCTGCCTTCCACGCCGCCCGCGCCCGCGCCCGCGCCCGCGCCCACAGCCTGCGCCTGCACCCAGACGTCCCCGCCCAGCCCCGCGACCGCTGCCCCAGATGCGGCTCCCTTCACGACCCCGCTGCACGCGTCCGGCCCATCCCCCACGCGAACAAGGGCCTTCGTAGATCGCCCCCACGAGCGCCTCGCCGCCTACAAAGCACCTGTGCTGCGTGCGCGCATGTCGACAGCATGTCGCTGGAACATGACAACGCCTCTTTGTACCCGCGGGTGCGAGGCAGAGCCCTACGCAACGCGCCGGCGCCCACCTCCTACGCGGAGGCCCCGCTGCTGCATCTGCCACGCTCCTCGGATGGCCCGGGGCTTGCACCCCGCAGTCTCTCGTCACCATTGGCACCGGCTTCGTCGGTCCACCCGCCTCCGTCGCGCACACCACCTTCACAGCAAGCGAAGAAGCCTCGCACCAAGAAGAGCGGCTTGCAGGAAATGCTCGCCCGCAATAGGAAACGGCAACAGGGTGACCCGGCCAAGGATCCCCCATCCTCTGGGCTTGCTGGGTTTCTGACCGAGTTGTGAAGAGGTATGTGCGCACTCTGCTTGCCCTCGATCAGCCGTCTCATGTTCCCAAGATTACACAGACGGTATCGCATGTATGAAAGATGTCCATGAAAACACGTCCCTCCGATCATGAACTTGGTGACTCCTGCGAGTTGACATTGCCGTCCTCCGCTTTCTTCTTCTCTTCAGAAGGCACGGGTGCCTCTGCGTCTTCCAACGGCCGTTCACCGCCCTTGGGTAATGGTGGGATGAAACGACCTGGCCAGAAGGGTGCAAACACACTGAACGCTACCCACAATGGGAGCGTATCCAATCCGTAGAAGAACGCTTCGTTCTGCGCTATCGGCCCGGTGAAACCTTGTGAAAGCTCCACAACGCGGTAGAGGGAACGGATCTGCCACCCTCGCGTGAGTTTGTGCCCACCGCGCTGCTGACTACTAGGTAGCTTACGATGATGCCGGTGCAACTCAGCGCGAGGCACGGGATCAGCACTCTCCAATCGCGGTACCACGGCTTGTCTGCGTCAGCGGCCCACTCCTGCGGCTCATGGCGGCGCACGCGCAGGACGAAGACCATGAACACGCCGGTAAATGCAAGAAACGACAGGAGCTGGATGACCAGGCCGGCGAGGAAGATCTGTCAAGCCAGCTGCCGTCACTGGGCGCCGCTCCCTGCAAGAAACGAGAACGTACGTGGGAGCCGGTTTCCGCCCCCGCCTGCGTGGTCGATCCGATGGACACACCGCCTCCTGCAGCCTGATTCCGGAACTTGTGGTCAGATGAAATCAATGCGGGCTGAGGTGACACGCACTTGGATGAGGAAGGTCGTGACATCGGATAGCACGAAGACGAGGGTGATGCGGTTGGGAGAGATAAAGAGGTGCTTTCCGCTCCGTAGGTGGCGGGCAAGACGCCCGAGAAAGATGTAGTCTGCGGCGATGAATGCGCACGGCTGGACCCCGCCTCAAAACCCGTGCCAGAGTGAGATGCAGACGGCGTAGGCGTACCGAGAGCACCACGAAGAGGTACTCGATGATGTAGATGCCTTGCGATTCTGGATTCTTGTTTAGACCGAAGCGACTTGCGATGCCCAGGGCGAAGGCTGACAGAAAATAAGTCAGCGACACGGTACTGTAAGTATGCTGAAACCTTGAATTATATCAATGACGTACTGTATTCGCCAACGACCATCGCCAACATCCACCAGGCACCCCACATGAACATGCTAAACGTCTGCACAAGTGCGACGGAGAGAATCAAGCCTGGCAGAGTGCATCAGCAACCCGCGCAGTGCGGGCGTGGATGGGCGCACCGAGTGCGACGCCTGTGAGGGTGTTCGAGGCGATGTACCCGAGCGGGTTGTATGGGTCGTTCTTGGGATCCGCGTACGGGTCTGCGGGGTGCGGAAGGTCTGGGTCGCGGCCGCGGGCGTCTGCTGAGGGCGCCAGACACAGGGCCAGCAGGGCGGCTGCGAGGGCGGCGCGCTGGAGCCTGGGGGAGAGTGTGGTGGGCATGGCGGGAGAGGGGGCGAGGTGAGAGGCAGGCAGGCGACAGCCTGAGCATGTTCTTAGTCTTAGTCGCGGGGGAATACTTGCACCCGGAGTGGTTCGTTGGTGCCTCGATGGCGGCGTGGGTCTGCCCGAGATGTCCGCGCCCGCGCTGGTGCGCATATCTAATATATATAATCCTTTATGACATGCCAGTGCCGTCGACAGTACACGCCCGTCACACCTTGGAAACCCACAGATCGTACAGCTCCTTGTCCGCGGGGTCAAAGCAAGAAACCAACGCGGGGTCAGAGCGGATGATGAGCTTGGACGCAACCGTGCCTGTGCCGCCAAAGCCATGGGCGCGACTGCTGCGGTCGGTCAGGCTAGAAAGCGTCGACGTGGGTGAGTACGTTCCATTGTACTGTACAGCACATGTACACAGGGTGAGTGTGAGTTGAGTCGGTGACGAACAGAGCTCGGACCTCTCCCGTGATGTGGACCGAGGTCGACTGTGAAAGCGTGGACGCCGCCGGACTCACAGGCTGGGTAGAGCCGTGGCGGGAAGCTGGGTGAGAGTCACTCGAGGCTGGACAAGGGAGGCCGGAAGAGACGTACGCGCGGGGGACAACGACTCGGACTCGGAGGCCATTGACTTAGTAGAACAAAGAGCACAGCCACGGACACGAAAGTGGCGACGCGCCTGCGTGACGTTCCGCGCCGTCACACCGCGACTCGCCTGGCGCGCCGCTCTCCACTCAACACCCATCTCCCCGCTCACCATGAACATCTTTCGCAGTCGTGAGCCCTTTCTCCTCTGTGCTCTTGCTCCTGTCGCTGACCGGCCAACCAAGTCATGGGGAAGGTCTGGCGTAAGTCTGCCCAGAACGAGTTATCAGTGCTAGATCTGACCTCATCGTCCAGAGGACCCTAATGCCGCTGAAGTAGTCAAGATCTCGACCGGCCAGCTCTACCTCGTCCGTCCGGGCAATGTCCGCTCATCCAGAGAGTGCATGTGCGTCCCGACCGTACCTTCCCCCCGAGCACCGTACCAACATCTCTTGCAGTTACAATGATGCAATGGCCACCATTCGCCGGGTCGCCTCCGTCGAGCACAACTTCCAACTCGTTGTCACCCGCGTGTATGAGGACGGCGATCAGGAGCTTCTTGAGGACGAGGAAGAGAGTGCGTAACCCCCCATCGGCCCGATGCTTACACTGACCGGGCCACACAGCGGACGAGGAGCGCGTGTTCCTCATCAGCGAGGAGCTCGAATTCCACACTGGCGAGACAGAGGGCGAACCCACCTTTGTCTGGCGCGATCTCCAGGGCGATGTGGACGAGCTCTATGAGTTCGTCGCTCCCGGGACCAACGCGCCCACGCGGGCCTTCTTCGAGACGTGCATGTACCGCGCGATGTACGAGCGCAAGTACAAGACCAGCGCGGACAGTCTTGCTGATGACGAACTCTCCGAATTCATTTGGCAGTCAGTCTTCCGCGCGTGTATCAGGAATGATCGCTAATGGGTTGTGCAGACCACCTCCAGCGAAGGGCAAGGCGAAGGCTCCGGCCAAGAAGAAGGCGACATCCAGGGATGCGAGCCTCACCGAAGCGATGGAGTCCATGTCCGTCAAGTCAAAGGGCAAAGCGGCACAGTCCCCGCCCGTCAGCCCCACGGCAAAGGGCTCGCCTGCGCCGCGCTCTGCTGCGGATGCCGGGCTAGTCGATGTCATCCAAGAGGAAGCTGAACTGTATCTCTGGAATCGTGATCATTCCTTCTTCACGAAAGAGGGCGAAGAGGAGGTCACGGCGACGGTCAAGCAACGAACAGATGTCCCCTTCATGTTCTTCTTGACGGCCTCCGATAGCCAGGGCCAGGTCCTCGCGCATCGTCTTTCCTCGGACCTGAGCCCGCGCTGGTCTCCGCCGACGTGGTCGCTCACGTGGAACTACCTCGCTGACGACAACAACCAGAGCAGCTGGTGTCTGCGATTCACATCCCAGACGGCTTTTGAGAATTTCCAGGTGGAGCTGACGAAATGCTTGTGGGAGACCTTGAATCGTACATCATGGGAGAAAGTGAAGGTGCGCTGCAACGGCTCTCTGTCGAAACAGGGATTGAGCAAATATTCCCCCGTTAAGAATAACGATAGGGAGTATGTGCTCAGTGCCAATGTCGAGGATTATGAGATGAAAGAGACGGACGAAGACGAGGAGGAGGCGGTGCTAGAGGAGCTGGAAGGTAAGTCTCAAAGCCCTATGGGAAAGATGCCGAGAACTCATGACCACCGGCAGAGCAAAGCGAGGAGGAGGAGGAGGAGGAGGAGGAAGCAGATGGGCTGCCGGAGAATCTGAGAGAAGGTCGTAACAAGCAGCTCACGGTTGGCTACAAGGGCGACCGCTCGTATGTTGTTCGCGGCAACAACATCGGCGTGTTCCGCCATACGAACGACGATGTCAAATATTATGCGACAATCAGCAAGGTCGCCGACACTAAGGGGAAGCAGTTCGACCCTAGCAACGTACGTATCTGGCTCATTTACGCTCGACCATCGCCTCATATATGCTCTCGGACAGGTCATGCTACATGACCAGGACAGCAAGATGATCATCATGAACCCCTCCGCACCCAACTCGTTGTTCAGCATGGACATCGAGCGCGGCAAAATCGTCGAAGAGTGGAAGGTTCACGAGAACGTCCCCGTGCAGCACATCGCACCCGAGAACAAGTTCGCGCAGACCACGCCGGAGCAGACGCTCGTCGGCACCTCCTCCAACGCGCTCTTCCGCATCGACCCGCGTTTGTCTGGCATGAAGCTTGTCGACAGCCAGTTCAAGCAGTACGTGGCGAAGAACAAATTCTCTGGCGTCGCGACGACCGCGTCGGGTAAGCTCGCCGTCGCGAGCGAGAAGGGCGACATCCGCCTGTTCGACTCGATCGGCAAGAACGCGAAGACCGCGCTCGCACCCCTCGGCGACCCGATCCTCGGCGTCGACACGACGGCGGACGGGCGATGGGTCGTCGCGACGACGAAGACGTACCTGCTACTTGTGGACACGCTCATCGGGCAAGGCAAATATGCGGGGAGCTTGGGCTTCGATCGCAGCTTCCCTGCGGACGCGAAGCCGCAGCCGAAGAGGCTCCAGCTGCGCGCCGAGCACGTCGCGTACATGAATCACAACATCACCTTCACCCCTGCGAGGTAGGCGATTCGCTGACCGTTCGAGGCTGACTGTTGATGATCTCTTTTTCAGGTTCAACCTGGGCCAGGGCCAGGAAGAAAACGCCATCGTAACCTCCACTGGCCAATATGTAATTGCATGGGATTTCGCGAAGGTGAAGAAAGGGCAGATGGACAAGTACGATATCAAGAAGTGCGCCACACATGTTTTATGTCCATGGCGTCATTTCTGACTACATACCCTGTGCAGGTACGAGGACCTGGTTGTCCAGGATAGCTTCCGCTTCGGCGACGACAAGGAGATTGTGAGCAACATTGCGCTTTGCGACAAGGTCTACTGGCTGACTACGGAACCTCCTCTAGATTGTTGCGCTTCAGAACAACGTTCTGGCACTCAACAAGAAGAACCTGCGGAAGCCCACTCGCACTTCTCTCGCTCCCGAATCCCGGAGCTCCAGGAGCCGTTCGAACATCGTCAACGCTCCTTATTAGAGGAACGATCTCCCGACTGTAGCTATACGGCAGGGCAGTGTTTTTTGATTGTCTTGGTGTGGTAGAGCGCCACGGCCGTGTACTTGTTCTTGTTTTTGCAGTGACACGACGGCGGGCGAGTTTGTGATTGTATGTGGATTCTACGGTAATGCTAGTGTTTCGGCTGTAAAACTATTTTTTTCGACGACATTGTGACGATTATCCACCATTCAATGCCTACTTACATTTTGTATCTTACTGCGTTTCAGCCATCGGAGGAATGAGAAGATGATCACATGAGGACGCGACCATCGGGAAAAGGAGAGAAAATGCAGGATGATGTATCGGCAGCCAGAACGAGCATACATGCTGCTGGTAAGTACTAGTCTCGAGAGTAAGCGACTAAAATCTCATAAGTTATACTACCGCCATACGACCAAGCCTGAATCAAGCGCAACAGGACCCCTTGCGCGTAATGGAGCATACCACCTCCCCGTCGTCAATCGGCCAACATCCTGTCCGTAAGCAGGCCCTCGTTGTACGCCATGCTCTCAAATATCACCTGCCTCCACACCAGGATTGCAAGCTCTGCGGCCTCTTCCTCCAGTACCTGCAAAGTCGACGGGTCCAGTCAAATGAGGTGCACCTGGGCAAAAAGGGCAGACGCACGGGTTCCAGGCCCTCGATGAGCTTGTTCGGGCTCTTATGATCTTTCAAGTGCTCCACAACGAAGAGAACAAGGTCGTCGTCCTCTAGTTCGCCTAGATACTTGACCATTAGGTGCTTGACCAGGGGCTCGAATTTCCGGTCGATTAGGTTCTGAGAGCAGAGGTCAGTCAGGAAGCCAAGGGACGATGAAGCCACACTTGCCTCTGTAACGCCATCCCACCGGACTTTTGCCTTGAACAGCGTTTCCCGATCGCTCGGCACAGATGCCTTGATCCTCTCCAACCGCTCTTTCGCCTTCTCCACATCATTGGACGCACTGAAGTCCAGCTTGACCAATGGAACCTTCCGCTTCCTGACGCCCTCGTCCTCTTCGTCGTCGTGCCCAAATACAGCTGCCTTTTCCTTCGCCGTCGCCCCGTCCATCTTCGCCGGCGCCGCGGCGGCGGTGAGCGAGACGTTGAGCTTGACGGGCGCGCCGTCGTCGAGCAACATTCCTGCTTTGCGCTGCTCCTCCGCGAGCGCCTGCATCTCGTCCATCTGCTTCGCAAGGAAGGCCTCCGACTCTAGCCGCAGGTTCTCCGCCTCCCGCTCCTCAAACGCGCGCGACTCGCTGTCCGCCGCTTCCTCTGCCGCAAGTCTCCGCGCGCGCTGCGAGCGCCAGCGTGTACGGTCGGTGTAGAACGTCTCGTCGCTCTCGTCGTCGTCCCACACGTCCAGGCGCGCGCGCATCTCCGCACGGTCGCGCTCCTCCGCTTCGTTTGTCGCGCGTTCGCGGGCGATGGAGCGCTCCAGCGCTGATATGCGAGCGCGTTCTCGAGGCTCGTACCGTCGTTCACGCTGTAGCAGGGTAAAGTCGCGTGAGGAGAAGAGAAGAGAAAAAGCACGCACATCTCGGAAAGAGTTCTCCTCGTCTCGTCGCCGCACTTCCTTCCGCTCGTTCTCCAGCTCCTCGTCTGTCCTCCGAATTCGCCCTGAGAGCGGCCGCTCGTCCCCGTCTTCTCCTTCTCTCGACTCCGCCTTCACGAACCCCACCGGCTTGCTGTACCCCTGTGCGTCCTTCCCCAGCGCGCCCTGCCCCGGTGCCTCCTGTGGCTTGCCCCACTCACGCACCTTCGGACCGCTGGGCGCCGCGGCCGCCGTGACCGCGGCAACGTTCCCCTTGACATCGCGCATTTTCTCGCGCTCGCGCTTCGCAGCGCGCTCTCGGAACTGCGCGATTTCGGAGATAACGAGCCCGCGCTGCGTCTCCGGAAGGTCCGCCTCTTGCAGATCGTGGAGGTGGGGAGGGATCACGTACTTTTCTTTGTCGAGCAGGCCGCTGTCGGAGGCCGCTTGCGAGGTACGGATTATTTCGTCAACGATGGCATCGACTCTGATCTTGGCGGCCTTTGTCGCTTCGTCGTCGATCTGGAGTACGCGGTCAGCACAGGTATGCAAACCAAGCGAAAGACACTCACATTAGTCTGCATGCGCTGCGCCCCATACGCGTCCAAGAACATCTTAGTCTTCTCGTCGGCTTTGACCTGCGGAGCTGTAGCGCCGTGACATGTGTAAAAGAGTGAACGGGACGCACCAGAAGCTTTTTGTTTACACACCCGTCCTCCAACGCAGGTAAATCGATCCCATTGAGCAGGGACACGGCCCTCAGAGCACCATCCGGGTCCTCGAACTCGGCAAAGCCGAAACCCTGAGGCTTGTTCGCAGGCGTTATGAGGCGCTTGAAAGACCTAACCGTACCGCATGCCTGATACATACATTTAGCAGCCAATGCGGCGGATGATAGGAGAGCGACGCACTGAGAGGAGTGTGTTGAGGTAGTTGTCGGTGATACCGCCCGATATTGAGCCGACAAAAAGGGTGACTTGTTTGTGGGCTTGCGGGGGCACAAAGGCGGGCGGATGCAGCATATGCTGGCGCGCCGCGAGCGCAGATAATGGCGGTCCTTGCCCGTACATATTCGCCGCGAGCAAAAGAGAAGCAAAAAGGCGGTGCCAAAGAGTTCGTCGCGCGACTGAGCAGACTCTCTGAGTATGGGTGTATGGGGCGCGATCTCAGGAGTGCGTTCAAGCCGCAACGGCTGGTAAAAGCTTTCTGGGTGATGGCTGGATGTGCGGCGGCGGTGGAAAGAACGGATTCGCGTCGCTGTGAAGAGGCTCAATGTAGTCGGGATGGTGGTCAACGGCAGCCTGCGGAGTCGACTGAATCCGCGTCCCGCGTGCTACAGCTGGGCGCTCTGCACACTCACTTACGCTCTCCGCCCACTCGATCAACTCCTTGACCTTCAAGTCTGCGTCCAGAGTCAACGCGTGCGCAGACATGTTAAACTACATTCTCCTTGTCTCGCGCCAAGGCATGTTACTTGCTCGCTGTGCATCATATGGGTTATAAACCCACAGTCGCTCTAGGCAAAGTGCGCCTCGCGAAATGGTTCACCACGATCCCGCCCAAGCAAAAGTCGAAGATCGTCAAGGACGTCACGCAGCTTGTCCTCGCGCGACGCACGCGCATGTGCAACTTCCTCGAGTACAAGGGTGCGTTCTTCCTGCACGTGTGACACATACGCGACCGCATGCGAGCTCACACCTTGGCAGACTCAAAGGTCGTGTACCGGCGCTATGCATCGCTGTTCTTTGTGTGCGGAATCGGGCAGGCAGACAATGAGCTCATCACGCTCGAGATCATCCACCGCTACGTCGAGGTGCTCGATCGGTATTTCGGCAACGTGTGCGAGCTGGACTTGTACGTCTGCTGTATTGCTCGCTCTGCCCACTCTGCCCATTGTCTCACCAGCTGCATATAACAGGATATTCAACTTCCAGAAGGCATATGCGGTACGTCTCACTCCTCGTGGGCTTTGCATGTTGATTGAGTGATCGGCGATATAGATCCTTGACGAGCTCATCATAGCCGGCGAGCTGCAAGAGTCGTCTAAGAAATCTGTGCTCCGCGTTGTACGTCGCCTGTACAATGCATGTCTGGCCACGCTGACTGTTCAATGCGCTGGACAGGTCACGCAGTCTGACACCGTCGAGGAGCAAGAGAACAGCGAGGACACGATGACACGACTAGGTTCACGGGCCTCGTAGTTATTAGCCACACCAGCCAGGATGTGTACGATTTATTTGACTATGCCTTGCAACGCTTTCTCGCTCTCTTTCGATGCCTGATGCAGAAGAAACCATTGGAGATGCGATGTGCAGTCGTCAATTACATGTTACATGCGTGCGTCGTCGTGCAGTGCGAAAGCGAAGGAAGTCTAATATGTACGTGAGGATATGGATATGCAACAACAACCAAATGATAGCAAATACATAGCAAGAAACACGCAAATCGTACACATAGGTATATATGTCTCCTTCATGATGATCATGATCACGCTGTGACCTGCGCGCTGACGACTTTGGCGGGTGAGGATTGTGGCGACGCTTCCGGTGCACCCAAGCCGACCATGACGGGCTTGGTCTTCTTGTTGGCGACGAACCACTTCACAAGGTCGAGCGTGGCTACCGAATCCTCTACGGACGAATGGCCCACCGTGCCATCGCCCGTCTGGATCGAACGCCCCAGATGCTCCTTGGTTCTATGATATAGATTGTCAGTCTCCGGCTTGTCCAGCGCGGACGAAGGGCTTACAAGTCGCGCAGCGCGCGCCGGTACGGCCATCCACGGGGGTGCACGAACAGCGCGACGGTGTCCACACAGCGCAGGTGGACGAGGCGCAGCGCGCGCAGGTCGTTGTCCAGTGCGTGTCCGAGGAGTATCGTCTCGGCGGAGACGAGCGCGGAAAGTGCTTTCTTCACCGCGGCGAGCGGCAGCACGGCGCGCGATGCATACAGCTCGGGCGTGAGGCCCGAGAAGCGCGTGTTGAAGTCGCTGTCTATCAACTTCAATACCCCCATTCGCGCCAAGGCAAAGAGGAAAACGCACACGACCTCAACGCCATCGTCCATCTTCACGAACTCGTCGAACACTTCCTTACCGGCCCCGTCCACCACGGATACGCGAGCGACCCGGAAGCCTCCCGTTGTGTACACCATCTCGCAGTCAAGCGCGGCAACGTCGAGCGTCGTCTGCTTTTCATTGGCGGGCTGCGTGAAGGTGAACGAGTGACGGGCGTGTAGCATGGCAGGTGTTGTCTCGTAGAAGACATGCGAGCCCCGGGTGCAGCCGGGTGCGTCGGATAGCCGGGAGCAGCAGGTATATGTACGAGTGCGCTCGCCTTTGGGCAGGCATGAGTAAACAAGCGAAGCTTGAAAGTTTGATAGCGCACCATTGACGGTCGTGAAGAACATCTTCCCCCAGTGGAACGTGCAGTCCTCCTTGCCTTGCCTCCCGTTCTCCACGACGTAGATGACCCGGCACCGCTCACATGTGACCCTGCTCCCTTGCGCGCTCGGCTGCTCACCGCCGGGCCCCCATGACTCTGGGATAGAAGTCATGTAGTTCCATCGTACGAGCTCTCCTGCGGCGAGTTCCAAAGGCACGAGTAATGATGCCTTTAGCCCGACACGGTCGAGGAGGGTAGAGGTTCCGTGCTGTCCGGAAGGGCGGGATGGCGATGTCGATGGAGGGGGTGATATCGGCACATTGGCAGGGCGTGACTTGAGATCATCGTTGGTACCGATGGAAGGATGTGTGAGGGAGTTGGGGGGTTGTCGCGTCTTGAGAGTGGCGATGGATGATATCACGGCCTTGGTGGCGAATGTCAGGTTATACTCACAAAAGATAACAGTCGGAGTGCATGAATGTGGGGGGAGCCATAGCGGCGATGTATACGGACGTACATTGCGGTAGGTAATCTTAGACGAGCGCGAGTAGATCTCCTGCTCTTGTCGCAGCGCATGCTCCGCGGCTAGTGAAGGTTGCTGTGGCAAGACAGCGTCGTAGAGCACCACAAAATGGTCGTAAAGTGCTTTGATCATCGCCTGCATGTAAAACACGATGAGTTCTGAGGCCATAGAGGTGAGAGGGAAGGCGGCGGCGGCAGAGGATCTAGGGTTCGGAAACGGGTTTTATCATTTCTTCGCAAGGGCAGAGCGTGGAGATTATCGGCAACCAAGCGAAAACAAAGGGGAGGCAGGCGACCAACACGTTGTAGTGCTCGCACACGCGGTGGACGCAATGCTGCTCACCTGGCGCGTAGAGATGGCTATCTTGGAAGCACCCGCGTTCACCCTGAGCACGGGTGGGCCAGCAGTAGCGGTCTGGAAGGACAAGCGGCCAGAAGAAAGTCAGCGGCATTGCAGCGCGGCCAAAGCGGCAGGCGAGGACATACGGGTGCATGTGTGGTCGTTGGGTGGGCGAGCGGTTTCCGCGCGGTGCCAAGCTTCTGGAGTTTGCGCGGGGGCTCTACGGTGGCGCTAGAGGAGGCGGCCTGCGAGGGCGAGGGCGAGGGCGAGGGTGCTGCTGGCCGCTTTGCAGGGATTGCAGAGGCGGATGTGGAGGCGGCAGGCTGGGGCGACGGGACATGGCTGACGCTGACGACGAGGGGCGCGTGTCGGGCGGCGGGCGAGTGGGAGAAGAGGCAGTACGGGCGCGTGCAGGCAGCCCTCGCTGGGCAGGGGACGTCGAGGAAGCGGCCCTGCGTCGAGAACATCGTGCGAGTCGCGGCGAGAGAGGCGCGTGCGGGCGCCTACACGGGTTGGCTGCGAGACCGACGGTGGCTCAGACTTGGCTGAGCTGTCGACTCGCGACATGGCTGCAAATACTCTCCAGGCGCGCAGACCCCGCACGGGCACCATCAGCAGGATCGAGTACGCGTCTCTCTCGCCGCAAGTACCAGCACTGACCTCCGCTCATCGCCATCTCCAGGACAGACCGGTCCCACCACCTCACAGGCCCGTTTCTGCCCCAGACGTCAGTCCTCCCGCCCTCTCTCTCCACCCACTGACACTGCCCAACAGCCCGCTCGACGCCCTCGACTCCCCCTTCGACGCCCCCGCCCCACGTATCCCCTCTCCGCCGCGCACCAACTCGCTTTTCGCCAGCAAGAACGGCTCCCCCACCTCCGAGGGCCTCCTCCGCGACCTCCGTACTTGGCGTTGGGTCGTCGTGCCCTCCTCCTCCCTCAAGCTCCTCCTCATCCCCGTGGTACTCCATCTACAATGGATCTTCATCACCCCGCTCGTCCTCCCCGACCCGCCGCCTTCACCGTTCGCGCCCATGCTCTTCATCTCCCACCCCACCCCGTCCCCGACCGGCGACAACGTCAACGACCCGCGCTACCGCAAGGGCTATCTCGACCTCGTGTTTCTCGCGTACCACATCATCCTCTGGAGCTTCGTGCGCCAGTTGATCACCATCCGCCTCTGCCGGCCCGTCGCGCAATATTTCGGCCTCAAGAAGGAAGCTAAGCTCGAGCGCTTCGGAGAGCAGGGATATGCCATGATTTATTTCGCGTTCTTTGGCTTGTGGGGCATACGCATCATGTCCCAGCTCCCGACCTGGTGGTACCAGTCCCAGTATTTCTGGATTGGTACGCCTTGGGTTCGCTTCATGCACCGTGCCTGCCTGACCCATACGCGGCACAGACTACCCACACTGGCAGATGAAGCCTGAACTAAAGCGATACTATCTCATGCAGGCCGCCTACTGGTGCCAGCAGCTCATCGTGCTTCTCTTCAGGCTCGAAAAGCCGCGCAAGGACTACAATGAGCTCGTCGCGCATCACTTTGTCACGCTCTGGCTGGTCGGGTGCGTATCTCCCCCTTCCGTATGTCTGTCTTGCGAATGTCATCTGTCCACAGGTGGAGTTACCTCATCAACCTCACGCTCATCGGAAATGCCGTGTATACGTCCATGGACATCCCAGACACATGGCTGGCACTCGCCAAGCTCTTGGTTTATCTGCGCACGGAGCGTACCCAAATGGTCATTTTCGTCATATTCCTCGTCATCTGGACGTACGTGGCTTCATCACCGCCTCGAAGGGCGGCATCCTGACCGTCCGCCACTGTACAGGTACTTCCGGCACTACCTCAACCTTGTCATGTTGTATTCCGTGTACAAGGACTTTGACTTGATACCGTATGTATTGTTACGCTGTGCTGCTTTTGTTTGACAGTCTAACTGACTGCATTCCTAGGGAAACAGCCAGGTTTTGGAAACCCTCTGAGGGCGTTTGGATGCTCTGGTGGATGAGGTGGCAGATTTTCATGCCCATTCTGCTGCTCCAGTGTCTCAACCTCTTCTGGTACTTCCTCATTTTGCGCATTGCTTACCGGTACGTTGTCGCACTTCCTTGCTCGTATCGCCGTCACTGACGGAATCTCACGCAGCGCGGTGACTCAAAATGACCTCGCCGATGAGCGCTCTGACGACGAGGACTCCGACTCCGAAGACGCGAAAGCGAACTCTAAATCGAAGGCCGGCAAGGCCGTCGAAACTGATTAAAAACATGCCCATGCGCAACTGATACCCTGTTGTTGGATTGTTTGGAGGATGAACGGATCTAGTACGGCAGGCATGTTTTGCTGCATATACTATGTACAGTTTTAATGCCGAGGCACGGCGAGTTCATGTCAGATGAGCTCAGTATCGCGCACTGAGTACGCGCTTGTCGTCGGTCGCGTCGCGTCGTCGCGTGTCCGAGTCGGAAGAGCACTCAGCGTGTCGGCCCGGCGGGCAGCCGAGAAGAAATATTGCTGTCAACAGTATTGAAACAGCCGTCGCGTAGCGCAACACTCCCTCCTAGTTCCCTCCTTCACTTTCGTTTGCTGGCCAGCTTGTACGCCATGGCTGCCGATTCCGCCGTCAAGTCGCGCAGACCCCGCGCGGGCACCATCAGCAGAATAGAGTGCGTCCGACGCCCTCTGCTCACCCCAGCCAGCGTCCGCTCACATTCATCCTGTGCAGGACAAACTCCTCCCACCACATCGCGGGCCTCTTCATGCCTCAGACGTCGGTCTCTCTCGTCACTCTTCCCCGCCCCCACTGACGCCGCTGCCCTGCGATACCAGCCCGATCGAGTCCCCCGTGGACGCGCCTGCTTCTTTTCAGCCCAAGCCATTCTTCGCGGCAGAGATCGGCAGCACTACCTCTGAGGGCCTTCTCCGCGACCTCCGCACTTGGCGTTGGGTTGTCGTGCCATCCTCGTCCATCAAGCTCCTCCTCATCCCCGTGGCTCTGCACCTCCAATGGATATCCATCACCCCGCTCATTTTCCTCGACGCGCCAGCATCCCCTTTCGCGCCTCTGCTCTTCATCTCCCACCCCACGCCGTCCCCGACCGGCGACGACGTCAACGACCCGCGTTACCGCAAGGGCTATCTCGACCTCGTGTTTCTCGCGTACCACATCATCCTCTGGAGCTTCGTGCGCCAGCTCCTCATCATCCACATTTGCCGGCCCATCGCGCACTATTTTCGCGTCAAGGAGTCCAAGCTCGCACGTTTCGGCGAGCAGGGATATGCCATAGTTTATTTTGCGTTCTTTGGCTTGTGGGGCATGCGCATCATGTCCCAGCTCCCGACCTGGTGGTACCAGCCCCAGTATTTCTGGATTGGTACGCCTTGGGTTCGCTTCATGCACCTGCGTGCCTGACTCATACGCGACACAGGCTACCCGCACTGGCAGATGAAGCCTGAACTAAAGCGATACTATCTCATGCAGGCCGCCTACTGGTGCCAGCAGCTCATCGTGCTTCTCTTCAGGCTCGAAAAACCGCGCAAGGACTACTATGAGCTCGTCGCACATCACTGTGTCACGCTTTGGCTGGTCGGGTGCGTATGTCCTCACTGACGCCTGTTTTCCTGCCTTGCGAACCGCCCGCGCACAGATGGAGTTACCTTGTCAACCTCACGCTCATCGGAAATGCTGTGTACACGTCCATGGACATCCCAGACACATGGCTCGCGCTCAGCTTTCTTCTGCATTACCTGCGCATGGAACGCACACAAATGTTTGCCTTCGCCATCTTCATCTGCATCTGGACGTACGTGACTTTTGAGTTATCTCAAATCAGTCTTTTGACCCTCGACCATTGCATAGGTACTTCCGGCACTATCTTAATCTGGCCATGCTCTATTCTGTGTACAAGGACTTCGACTTGATGCCGTATGCACTGCTGTCTCCTCTGCAGCAGCTACATTCCCACTAACCTTTTCCCAGACAAGCGGCCAAATTCTGGAAACCGTCTGAAGGTGTCTGGATGGTCTGGTGGATGAAGTGGCAAATATTCGTGCCCATCCTCCTGCTCCAGTGTCTCAACATCTTCTGGTACTTCCTCATTTTACGCATTGCATATCGGTACATTGTCCCCATCCCTGACTCGCATCACCATTGCTGACGGGCTCTCACACAGCGCGGCGACGCAAAATACCCTCGCCGATGAGCGCTCCGACGACGAGGACTCGGGCGACGAAGACGCGAAAGCGAAATCGAAGTCGAAGTCGAAATTGAGCGCCGTAAAGGCTGATTAGGATTACCCCCAAATGATACCCGGACGACTCACGAGTACGAGTACACGCAGCGGACAGGCAGCGTATACAATATCTAATAGCCTGTAATGCTGGGAGGCACGGGAAATACAACGAGGTTTGGATATGACGGATGGAGTCAGTACAGGGACTGCAACGGTGGCCAACAGGTAAGGTATACAACAACAGAAGAAGCGCAGATTTTTGATACACCGGTATTGTACAAGCTTCAGCTCTGGTCTCTTCAGTGCTCACTCGCCGTGCGCACTCCCTTCCCATTGATACTCTTCACCTCCACTTTTGCACATTGACCGTCAACTTTCTCCTTGCCCTCACCGACATCCACTTCAACCGCGATGCCCTTCCCACCATGTACATCACCGGCCGCCGCCGCCTTTTTGCGCTCGCGCTCGAGCCAGTCTGGTTTCAACTGGCCTGTGCGCAAGTCATAAGGCCCGTCGCCGCCGTCGCCGCCGTCATCGTCGCTCGCGTCCGAGTCCTCCTCGAGCTTGGAGAAGTGCACGCGCACACCCGAGCGCATCGGTGGCGCGGCACTGCCTGCGGGAGCCTGCGTATGGTTTGGCCAGCGCTTCTCACGCTGCATGTCGAGCGGATCGCCCGCAGCCATGGATTTGAGGGCGAGGTGCGTGTACTGCGCGCGCGTCAACGAGGTGTTGCATATCACGGGCGGAAGATACATACGCGGGCGTCGTTCCCGGCGTTGTGCAGGAACTGCGTTGGAATTTGGAGGTGGCGACACACGCGCTCGAGGGAGCGCTTCTGCGACCCGGAGTCGCCCTCAAGCGCCGCAAAGAGGTCTGAAGTGTCGACGACATACGTCGTGGGCTCATTGACCTGAAGCGCCGCGCCGCAGGAGTCGGGCAGGAAGTATGAGATGTTCAACTCTGCGCCGACCATCGGGTTCTGCAGGTATCTGACGAACTCAGCACTTAAACACCCATACTGCCGCTGAAACAGGTGGACGGCGTACCGGATGTCTTCGTTCTTGTCGTGGAAAACGAGGAAGACGGGCCCGAGCTTAGCGATACGCGAAAGGAGACCATTGATGCGTGTCTTGAACTCGTACTTGGTCAGGATTTCCGACTTCCCGAAGTTGAAGTTCTGCGGCCCGCAACTGGCGTTAGCACGGGCTGTATGCTGCAACCGGGGTCTCCGCGTGCACCTTGGGATACTGCTGAACATATGTGCTCGTGTAGTTCTGGTGCTCTTTCACGAGAAAGTGGCCCATCTCCTCGACCTCCTCCCCGTTCTCCCAGCGCACGAGGCTCCACCCAAATTCGGTCAGCAAGGTGTGGTCACGGTCCCATGCCTCGAAGTCCAGAGCACACCAAACGCCGCGCTTCTCCGCCCAGAGGGAGCGGACACGCTCGAACACCAGGCGCCGCGACGCTAGCGCGGTGTCGGTGTTGCCCTTGAGCCTCCGGTTGTTCTTGTCGATCGCCTGGACATCAGTGGCATCAGCACATTGCGCTCGTACGCACGAGGGCGCACAGCGCACCTTGATGGCCTGGCGTAGCTCAGGCCCCGTTTTGTATGTGACGGGCGAGTAGTTTTGCAAAGTGGATGCGGTGAGGAGGCAGTCGGAGTACGGAAGCGGGATAACCTCCTTCGTGTAACCCATCGCGTGCAGCCAATATCGGATGTACTCGGCTTGGGCAGAGGAGAAGAGAAGACGGGCTTCGCCGTTCTGCATAGTCCCTATGTAAAGCACGGTATACGTGAATTCGGGGCGGTGGCGTCCGGAGCGCGGGCAGACGCACCAATGCTGAGCTCGATGCCTTTCTTCCCCTCGAGACGCAGAGGGTGATCAGGATCGACGAGCGCGTCGTAAGCGAGGATGGCCTTGAGCGGGATGCCGTCGTCTTGATTGGGCAGGGCTTGATGCCTGCAGCGGCGTTGTGAGCGTGACGGGGGCAGCAGCCTGCAGCTGCAGGGGATGGTATACCATTCAAACCAGATATCTGTGTAGCGGTAGAAACCGTGGACGACGATGCTGTCGTGCATGACTGTCGATGATGGAGTGTGGATGCCCGCGGTGGGGGACGCGGGGGCTTATATGTAGGCAGCAGCGGAGAAGAGCGCAGCCGTGTGCGCAGCCTGAGACTCAGCGGCATGGACAAACGCGTAGACGCCTAAATTGGACAACGCGTCCGTGACCAACCAACAACGCGTCCAAAGTCCCACGCACCGTCCTCCTCTCCATTGTCTCTCTTTTCCTCCTCTAGTCCTTTTCTCTCCCGCCCTCTCCGCTGTTCCTGCACAACGCCGCCCACACATGGCCCAGACTCAGCAGAAAGCAAAGCGCAAGGCCCCGCGTCAGAACGACGAGCAGGAAGACTCCAGCCCGCCACCCCCGCCCAAACGTGCAAAACCAAACACCGCGCGCAAGAGCACCGGCGGCCGCCCGCCCAAGTCGCGTCAGCCCAGAGACCAAGACAACCGTGACGACGACCGCGGCGAGGGTCCTTCGCGCCGTACGTCCCACTTGAAGCGCGCGCGTTTGACGAATGTGGGCTGATGACTTGTGGCATCCCGTCTGCAGGCAGAGCGTCGGCGGCGAACGAAGCCGCGCCGCGGAGGCATCGGTTCAGGCCGGGTACTGTCGCGCTGAGAGAGATCAGGAAGTACCAGAAGAGCACAGACCTGCTTCTGCGCAAGCTGCCGTTCGCGCGCGTGGTGCGTCTCCTGTCCCGACCGCTGACGTTGAAACGTTGCTGACCCTCTTGTGGCCGCGACGCGCAGGTGCGCGAGATTGCTATGGACATGATCACGGACATGAATGACTACTCCGTTGCTGGCCTGCGATGGCAGACCTCGGCCATCCTCGCACTGCAAGAAGCCAGCGAAGCGTTCCTCGTGCACATGTTTGAAGACGCGTGCGTAACATGGGCTGTCGCTGTTTTCTTCGTCTCATGACTGATTATGCCTGCTATCCCACCACAGGAATCTATGTGCAATTCATGCAAAACGGGTCACGATCATGACACGCGACATTCATCTTGCACGCCGCATCCGAGGTCCTTGGGGCGGCATCCACTGACCACTGGTCGTCCGCGCACGCATTCATACCATTTTCCTTCATCTTCCGACAATTTCTTATTGCTCTATTTGCGACACCCCCGCCCGCCTGCCCATCCTCTCATGCGACACCCCCTCCGTGTATACATCCTTCATATTGTTGAGTAGCAACAGTCCTTTGATATATGTGATTTATGGCTCCATGCCCAGCGTTGACGTCTGAGGAAATGCCTCCGGAACCACCAAGGCACCGGATTATGCCCACAGCGAAGGGCGGCGGCGGTGCGAAAGCAAGAGCCCGCTGCAGCTCGGGATACGTGCTACATGAACGAGGGGTGCTCGATGGGACCTCCGAATGTCCTGAGGAGTTCGTCCGTCACCAGGCAATCCAACGCGCCTTCGCTAGTCGATCCGCTGTGTCCAAAGGCCTCTTTCCAGTGAATTGGCTGTCCTTGTTCAGAGTCACAGCTCGTTCGAGTATCTACGCAGTCGGATAGGATAGAATTTCTGACGGCTCATCTACAATGCCAGTGGACTTCCACATCCCAGTGCAGCAATTCCCTCTCCCCTCGAAAACGACCTCAGCTCGCCCTGCTCTGACGCGCAGCAGCTGTCCGTGGACCCAAAGACAGAATCGGTCGAGAAGCGCGGCGACGGCATACAGGGCGTGGGGGAGTCGTACGCGCGGACGGCCTCATTCGAGTCGCTCGCGCAGAGAGCGAACCGCAATCGTGACGGCATCTCGACGCCGACAGAGCCCGCGTCCGAACGCCCGTCGTCAGAGAGGTTCACAACATGCAAGCGGTATGGCGGGGGCAGGTCGAGCGGCGAGGCTCCGGGCGACGCGCCGAGCGGTTGCAGACCTGGTTTGGGCGGCGGGACCAGCCTGGACGGCGTGGCGGGCGAGTCGCACGCGGCGCGTGCAGATGTAGAGAGCGGGGACTCGGGATGGCGCGCGCTGCGGGCGGGCGACGAGAGTTTCGTGAAGACTGCGGTGAGCTTGACGCGGTTCGCCCAGGACGGGCGGCGGGCGGGCGCAGGGCGGCAGTCATCACTCGCGGGGGATGAGCACGCTGTCGTGTCGTCAAGTGCCGACTCCGTTGCGGATGTGCAGTATGTCGAGGTTGCCGCTTCCCCGCTGGAGGATGACGATGTCGACGGCGATGCAGCGTGCGGCAGCTGTAACAACAACGGCGGTGGCCCGGCGCCACCTGGCACATCTCGTAGGCTTGCGCTGATGTGCTACACTCCTAGTCAGCCGCCGGTGAGCTCAAAGTATATTTCACACCTTACCTGGACAAGCCGGTGCACCTCGTTGAGGCTCATGCCCTGCTGCGCCAGCTCGCGCGCAAGTGCATCATTCTTGCTCTCGATGCGCGTGCCGAGGCGCAGGAGCTCTTGGTGGTCTCGCAGGCGCGCGGCCTCGGATTCGCGCTGCCAGCGCTGCACATCGACGACCTCCTCGAGCTGTGTGGGCGGCCAGTCAGGATGGAAGGTAAGTGGGGCAGCAAGTGCAACGGGGCTGACTTACGTGGAAGAGCGCAACGAGCTCGGTGAGCGCCTCGTTGCAAGATTCGATGCGGATCGCATTGGCTTCGGACTGCACGAGCGATGCGATGAGGCCCTGCTGGCCCACCTGGACGATCGTATACGCTGCGTACTCAAAGGCCCTGCAGCGGCAATCCGTCAGTCTGAGTACTGTCTTCGGGTTGCGCCACGCATGTACACGCACCTTTCGAGCTCGCTGATCCGCTCCACGATGCTGCTGTCGCCGCTTGCGCTGACAAGGTGCTGTAGGCGATCCACAACGAGCTGGCAGCGCTCGACGAGGCGCGCACAACGGGCCTTGTTCGTCTTTACTTTGGTGTAGGCTTGGTAGACCAGCTGGACGGAGGCAAACGCCGCGCCAAGGGCTAAACTGCTCATGCTGATGCACGTCAGTGGGGGGTAGAGGCAAGAAGCGAACTAGTGGCAGACGTCCTCACGCGCAAGCCTATCTGCGACATTTGGATTGTGCCCGGTTGCGACGCTGACCAGGCGGCGCCTCAAGGATTGCGCAGAACGGGCCCTCACTGGGAGCTTCAAGCCTAAGGTGCGCACTGCAATCCTGCCTCTACGGTCAATGTTAAACGTTGAGAACTTTCGTGATTCTCTTCACAGAATCCATCCCGGTTTCTTTATTCACGCCACACCATATCCAAAGCCTGAGCGGTTGCACCACAACTTGACACCGAAAATACGACCGCCTTCAGAGATTCCATGCCAGCCACCCGCGTCTCAGTCCCTGATTTGTCCTACAGTCACAGTGAACCGTACTGCCTGCATGTCGAGCTACTCAACTTGAAGGAGGCGCGCCTTATCACCTTGGCAATCTGCTGGGCCCTCAAGAACGTCACGGGGCCTATCAGCATCCAGATGAGCGCATAGCAGGTATGCCTGGATATTTTCTCCGTCAAAGTCGTCAGGAGGGAACGGGAGGGTTCGGCCAGAAATATATGGTGTGCGTTTGGAAACAGAAGGAAGCAGGGCCCAGGCACCGTGTCGACGCGTCGGTGTCACGTGGTCGGTCCAGCCGGCCTGCCGCCTGCCACTGTCCATCCAGACCAAGGACATGCTTGCAACGGGGTATTGATTGAAGGGAACTTGAATTGATGAGGAGCGTTACCGCTTGTGCAACACAGCGGGCGAGGGCGGGCAAGCACATGATGCCTGGCGGCCGGCCCATCCCCTTTGAAAACTCGTATTTCCCCTTGGAAACCTATTGTCAAGACACTCAGAAAATGACCAACGAGAAGCAGGAGATGGCCCTAAGACCGGTGTATATTCACCACCATCGCCACCAGCGCACGCAACAGTATCTCCAGGGGATAGTTCAACGAGCCCTGAGGAAGGAGACAAGTAAACTGAGATAAGGGGGAAGGTCATACTCAGACTGTGCAAGGGATAATATGGCAAATGATATATCGTGTCCGTGGTGCGTGCGAAGCTGGAGCTTGAAGTGAAAGACGAAGCAAAATCCTACGGATGGCAATAGTAACTATGTTGTACTCAAAAGACCGTCCAAAGTGAGGTATGAGGCTGGTGGGTGGGTGGGAGAATGCATGATCTAATGGGGCGGCCGTCCCATGGCAATTAAATGAGGATGTGATACATAACGACGTGTGGTGCGACGAGTCCGGAACGATGCGGACGTAGTGATGCAATCAGGAGAACGCTGTGCGACGGCGGGAAGCATGGGGTCGGTTGTGTGAGGAGGCAGACTGCGAGAGGCCAACGGTGTCTAGTGACGCAGAATGGGGGACCGTCGTTCTCGTCGTTCGTGTTGTGCTCGAGGACGGCGCTTGCGACGGAGGGCCCCGGCTGCCCCTGCGGTCGTCAGGATGTGGGTTAGTCTGCGGGTGCGGCGCGCGGCCGCGAACAATGTCGTCACTGACAGAGCGCTGCCGCTCGTGGCCCCTCGACGGGCCGCTGCTGGACTGATTAACTCGGTCCGAGCTGTGGTTCGGCTGCAACGGGCGTGACCGTGACGGCGACGATGGCGAAGAGTTGCGCGACCGCGAGCCTTGCATGAACGGCGGCGACGGTGGGAGCAGAGGCATGTCCATCGCGAACGGCGGCATGACAGGCATCATAGGCATCGACGGGTAGGCGGGGTAGACGGGGAAAACGGGCATCATTGGCACCTGCGGCAGTGGGGGTACGGCGGGCATGCCGTTCCAGCTATATGGGTACACTGGGTAGGCCACACGCTGCGACGATTCAGAGATCATTGAACCACGCCTACTGGCACTGTTTCTATTCATGCGCGTCGGGTCTTCGGCCGAGGAGAAACTGTGAGTGGAGAACGTAGACGGGGGCCGAGAGGATGCATGTGGGCTCCCGTTGTCGGAACGCGGTATGCTGCCTTGCCGTGAGCCAGACGAGTCATTGCGAGCACGCGAGGGATGAAGTGATTGAGAGTCACCGCTGGCGGTGGATTGCCTGCGGGCATCGTACACCGGTCGTGTGTACGAATCCCGCCTGCGATCAGCCTCCCTGTTGGATCCCCCTGCTGCTCCATACGAAGCCACGCCATGCTGCGTCTCTCGGCGTGCTCGGGCTGCGGCGACCTCCTCCGCGTAGAGCTTCTGTTTCCGTGCGTCCTCCATCGCCTGTTTCTCCTTCTGCCACTGTTGCTTCTCCTGCTCCCACTTGAGGCGTTCCGCGTCGTGCAGGCGTCGCTCCTCTTCGTGACGACGGCGCTCTTGCTCTTGCCGTAAAAACTTCGCACGTTCCTCGCGCTTCCTCTGGTGTCGCTGGACGTACTCCAGAGGGACCTGGTCCTCCTTCTCCACAGACTCTGCGAAGCGTACGCCCCTTTTAGGTGCAGAGACTGAAGATATCGACTCTGGGAGAGGCGAGATAGTACGCGAGGAAGGCGGTTGAAGAGCAGTCAGGGGATGCTCGTAGGACGACTCCGAGTCGTTGCGAAGCGGGGACGGAAGCGCTCGGTATGGTACTTGCTTTGTGACAGCTGGCATGGAGGCTGGGAGGCGAAATGAGCGTCAGGCATACAAGAACGCAGTATAAAAGGCTCACCGGACAGTTGCGATGAGCTGCTAGATGCCGACGATGGCGGATCCCATGCTGTCTCGTCCACCGCAGACGGAGACCCATAGATCCCTACTTCGCCTTCCTCGTAACCCGCTAGCTCTTCGAGGGCCACCGAGATGTCAAGTGCCCACACGCCAAAGCCCGATCCCTTGACAGGTGACCGGTTGACCTCGCCGGTGTCCTGATGGGGCATCCACACTGCCATGCGCTCCTCAAAGTAAGGGCGGGCGACCCAACGTTTGAGGCCGCGACTCTGGGATTCAACATGCCGCAGATTCAGACGCTCTGCTTCATCCGGCTGCGGTAACGTACGCCTCACAGCGGCAGAGGCAACGCGTGGGCCGTACGCAGCAAGCAAGCGCTGGTCCAAAGGCGAGAGGGGTTCCTGTTGGAGCCGACGAAGCAGCCGCTTCCTGTGGATCTCGCACTCGAGTGAATCACGGTGGGTCAATTGGCGGGAAGCGTTGCATGAGCGTGGGAAGAGTGCAGCATTCGGGGGATGTAGAAGAGGCGGCGGTGAGAAAGGCGGGGCGAGGTTGTTTGTCGTGAAGGCCACGATGAAATCAACAGGCAAGAGGGTACGCCGCTCGATGGGGTTGGGCTGGGGAGTGATTTCGGATTCTGACTCTGCTGATTCAGAGGTGTCGTCCTCGGACTCGACCAGGTGATTGAGCGTGAGGCGGGGTTGATGAATCGGGGCTGGCACATTCGCGGACTGTGCATTTGGCCGATGTGGACGCCCTGGGAGAGCTGGAGGGGGATCGACAGCAGGCTTCTTGCCGCCAACTCCAAGCCAAGGGATCCATGGCCGCCGACCGGAAGGGGTTCGCTGGGGGACGGGGCTGGCACGGTCTTCCTCTGGGGTGCGGAGAGAGGCAGAGCCGGTGGACGAAGAGGAGGAGGAGTGGCCCTCGAGAGGAGGCAAGGGGTGAGCAGAAGTGGAGACGGTGATGCGGGCGACGGAGCCAAAAAGACGAGCGGACTTCTTGTTGGGCTGGGCGGGCATCAGATGCGTCTTGGCTGACGGGGACGGGGGCCCTGTGCTGGCGGAGGCGGGCCCGGGGGGCGTGTCTTGCTTGTCGGAGCGCCTGGAGGCGAAGACAGAGGCGATACGACGCATGTTTGGCAGAAGAAGAGGGAGGAAAAGAAGGGGCTTGGGTGGCGGACGGTCAGAGGGAGCTCATGCTGTGATCAGAGGGCGGACTGCATGGCGGAGACGGGCGAGAACAGAGCTGAAAGGGGCGGAAAGGAGTGGAAGAGTCGCAGCGGGCAGCGATGTCGTGAGCAAGTCCGAGTTGCGCCATGTCACGCACGCGCGTCACTCGCTCAGCGCCTGCCTCGTACTACTCAGTACTTCAGACTCGCGGCTCTATACTCAGTGCTACCTTGCTGCTAGTGACCGCTGCGCATCCCGCCTCTCCCGCCGCTGCACGCCCTGCCACCACCGTGCCAGCCGTCGCTCGTACCGCCCGCTCACCCGCAGCAGCACCTCTGCCCCGACCCCCGCCCACTCCGCGCCCCGCCCGCTCACCCTCTCGTACTCGTCCGGCAACCCACCCACTCGGTCCTCCGAGTTATATATATCATAGACCTCGCCTGGCTCATAGACCTCGCCTGGCTCATAGACCTCCCCTGGCTCATAGACCTCGCCTGGCTCCAGTCCGGCCAGTGCTTCCCCTTCCTGCCTTGTCCCAGCCGGCAGCCTCCGTTCTTCGGTGCCTCCTCTTGCCGCACTGCCGCCTGGTGATCGCTCCCGTCGCTCCACCGCAAAGTATTCCCGCGCATCTGCTGCCCCCCGATCCCATTCAGTCTCTCGTCTCCCAGCAGTCCTCGCTCACCTGACACACCCGTCCGCTCCCCTAGCAACGCCTTCTCGCAAAAGTCAACGTACTCGTCCAGGAGCGCGTCGCTCAGATCCACGCTCGGCCTGCAAACTCCCTCAACACACATCCGGCCACAGTCTAGCTGCACGGTCACTTACATATTCGACCGTGCCGAGAAGACGTTTGCCTTGCTGCTTGCGTCCCCTTCCCTCATGTGTTTGATCAGCGTCAGATACTCATGCATCCGGGGTAAAGCCAGCGCTGGATCCGCCGGGTCCTTCGGAACACTGCCGTTCCCCACGCCGTTAACGCGATCCCGCGGCTAGCACCGCCCATGTATATACGCACCGATTGCGCCCGTCTAGGCCGTAAACCATCTTGAGCACCACCATGCACATGGCCACGAAAGCTACTTCCGGAGGAACGTTGTCCTCCTGGTGACTTGCTGGGCCTTGCCCCGTCGTCTGCTGCACACTCGGCGCAAGGGTATGATGAAGGGTCAACGGCAGCGACGCAACGTGCGCGACCGTCTTGGTCAAGTCGTACAGCACCGCTGCCCCGGAACAGATCAGTTGCAACAACGTCGCATAAGCAAAGAGACATACCGGTGCCGCCCAGAGCGCGCACGACGCGCCAGAGAACAGGCGCAGCATTGAGTTCGGGTATTTGAATTTTGTGCGTAGCCTGGAACTTCCGCGCCATTCTGGTCGACAGGCTGTGGAGGAGGAGAGGGGAAGGCGAGTGCTGCCATGCGCGGGCGTGGGTCTTATGACGCGGGACGCTAGTGAAGCGCTACTTACCGGCGGCGATAGGGCCTTGGCGATGTGTTTTGGGAGGTGTACCTCCATGTCGGACGGCAGATGACGGATGGGATCCAGGTAGGGCAGGTCGTACGACTCGATCAACCTAGCGCCGTGCAAAGTCGACAAGAGCAAGACAAATGTTGGCAAGCGGGGCATACCTGACAAGGTCCACATAGATGACAGGCAGGCGCATGGTCCAGCATGCAACCATGAGCACGGCGATGTTGCTGGCCGGTCCATCTTGTCTTCCTCGGGCACCACCTCGCCGTCTGCGCCGCGTTCTCTCGTCACCGTCTGGAAGCCGCTTGACAGATGCTTTCGTGTCTTCATCTTCTGACGAAGAGCTGGACTCCGATAGTCCGCGAAGTAGGTCGCTCATGTTATCTTGTTCCTCGTCGCCAGAGGACGAGGATGATGAGCTCGAGTCAGTGCTGTCATTAACCTCAGAAAGCGGCGGCTTCTCTGGATGTGAGTCGCCACCACTGTCTGCCTCGCCGGAGGAACGCATAGACATCTGCGAAGATTTGGGTTGGACTTTATTTAGCTTGTCGGCGAGTCCGAAACCGTCCTGCTGGTGAAGTAGAGGTTCCTCCGGAGGTGGCGTAGGCAATAAGCTCAAGTGAAGTGCCCATACGTCCCTACATACAACCTGTTCGATGTCAGCACGTCCTCGTTCAAATGTTGAAAGAGATGTACCTCAAATTCAGGAGGGAGGTTCCAGGCTTTCGCTAGTGCAACAATCTGTTTGCGTAGCAATAACTGCAAGCATTGAAAATACAAGTACTCCGCACGAGCACCATGGTAAACTGCCAGCACACCGCCGTTAGCGAGAGGGAGGGATACACGAAAGAGGACGACGGCCTACGCTTGGGGTCGGCGCGGCTCTCGTACTCGCGGCGTCTTCGGCCGGACGTGAGCTTGCGCTTGCGCATCAAGTGCGGGCCCAGCTCTTGCGTCTCGTTCGTTTCGTTCCTGTAATCCTGCAGATGCAACGCCCAATTCACGCGTTGCACCTTCAACATGGACGCGGGCTACGCTTCACCTGCAGATATGTCCCTCGGAGCAGATTACAAGCCCGGTTGCGGGCTCCTTATGCCACTGCCGTGACCACACACGGTACATTTGCGGCGAGGGGCCATGGCCGACGGATGGTTAAGTGGACACAATTATTTACCTGACGTGGTTTCGCGACCGCTTCAAGTTCACCGAGCGCCTCCCGGCCCGCCGGTCCGGAGGGGCACCCACAATCCTGAGCGCTTGAGCACCGGTGAGCCTGTTCTTCTCTTTTCTAACACCTACGACGGCTGCTACTGGTACGCAAGGGGCCTCGCCGTTTTACCCTCTCTTATTAGAACTTTGTCATTGTTTCAACCCCCCGAAATGTTTTGGGAAGTGGACACGTTCTGTTGACGGAAGCACTGCGAGTCAGGTCCCTACTACGCCGAAGTGACAGGAAGGGGGCGAATAGTTTGCTTGATTGCAATCTCACTCGTACACATAGATCTACTACTGGTGGTACTCATTGATATCAACGTCTCTCATCCAATCCTCAACCCAAGTGCAGCTGAAACAAAGGTGTGCGCTTAATAGCGACCGAGGATCTGAGCTAACGAACCGGCCCTCAGCGTATTAGGCTCACCTTCGTCGACTGCGCGCGTCAGTAGTCGCAGGTTCCGCAATAGCCGCATGAAATCTGCACTGCAAGCCGTGTAGTCGGGTTCGGGCTCTGAGTCATGCCGCCGATAGTAATCGTCGTCGCTGTTGTCGCTGTGGTCATCCGTCCGCCAACTGTGGTCGTCCGGGTCGGCTTCCCATCGCCAGTCCTCCCCGTACACCGACTCGCTATCAGGCGAAATCGTAGGCGTTGGCCATCGCGTCGGCGCCCGATGCGTAGGCTGCCCCACATGCCAGGCCTGGGTCCTGCGCCGCGGCATGCAGCTGCTCGTACTTCTCGGCGTTCCCCCACATTTCCACCAAACGTATCTAGATTTTCTTCGATCAGGTGGGGGGGGGCGGCGGGGCAGCGTCGTCGTGGGCCGTGGTCGTGTCGAATTGCCTGCGAGGTTGTCGAGGTGATGTCGCGGAGATGAGGGGAATCCAGGCGCGATGCACTGGAGTGTGGAGAAGAAGTCGACGAGGGGTGCAGGCCCGTCGAGGAAGAAGTCCACATCGCCCCACTCTGCCTCGCAGTGCGCACGCACACCGAGCTCGCCGAGCTTCGACGCTTCTTCATCGGCCCAGGAAGACTCGAGAAGAGCGGACAACGTCAGGGGTATAGAGAGCTGGGCGCTGTCGGACGCGACGTCTATGTAGTCCTGGTACGTGATCACGGTCAATGAAGTTGAATAGAAGCGTATAGCTACTCACTTGTGAAGTAATGTCCCAGGGTTAGGTTATGCTTCTCCTCCAGCTCTGCTTGTGCTCTAGGAGGAGGCCAGCTGCCTGGCATAGGATGCTCGAGCTCATCGTCCGTCAGGCGCTGAAGCCCTGCCTGTGCGGCCCATGCCTCCTGCTCGTTAGGCGCAAACCTGACGTAGGCAGCCTCGTCCCAGGTGGACCGGCCTTCTCTGCCCTGACTGCAGGGCATCTAGGTATGCCTTCGCGTAGAAGTCCTTCGCCAAGTCGTCCATGAGGTGTGATGACTGGGGTGTCTTGGGGATATCTATGCGGTGGTTGCGTTGCAGGTCAGCGTCCCATTTCCTCCGCCCGTACTTATGCACGGACAGCGTAGCTGCGGATTGGTATCTAGGTTCATTTCAAGCGCATGAGTCGCCCGGCCTTGCTCGTGCCGCCATACCACAGTTTCTCGCTGATAGGGGGTCAAAGAGTGCGTCTCGTGTATCGATGAACTATGCATCAGCAGTTGACTGTGCAGATAGGGTCTTTCGATAACTATTACGCTTTCGAAGACGCTGATATGCTAAATCGCATCCATCGCTCATATCAGCCCCTTGGATGGCCACATTTCCACCGGTCGTCTGTCTGCTCCTGAGCATTCAGTGAACACTCGGGCTAGCCCTTGTCAGTGACTGAATGGGCTAAAACTTCGACGATCACGCGCATTTCCGAACACGAGGTATACTTCCTGGCCAGCTATGGACTTAGCTATTCTCAGCAGAACGAACCTAAAGGCTGTCAGCCGCGCAACAGATTGCAGCATCGGCCATAGAAGCGTCGACGTCTCATTTCTCTACATATCACCTCGTGGAGCATTGATACATTTTGGCAACTACCCGTCCACGCGCACGATGCGACAAGGGGAAGCAGGTCTCGGAAGATCAAATGCCGCTCAAACAGCTACATCTGGCGAGATATTGCAAGCCCTTCAAGCAGCTTTATGTGCAGTAAACACAGGATATGCGCCAAGCGCAAATTTTCCACGGATTGCTGTCGGATTTGCTTCCGTGACAACCTGGCTTGCTTCCGCTGCTGACATAGCCAATATCATGGGCGGTCCATCCTCCGATCGACGCCAAGCGCTGCATTCAGAATGTCACCGAACTCGTCCCTCAACTATATGTTGCTTAAGGCAAGTGCGCGTATGGCTGGGATCATCATGGTATTATGGTATCATTTATCACTGAGCTGCAGGTGCCAGCACAAGTCTGAAGTCTGTGGTCGGCGGGTGTGTTCTCTGACCTCGATGGCCTTGTGAATGCTTCTATAGGTGTTCCAGCGCGCTGCAGTAGCGTCCTCCGATGTTCGGCACACACTCGTGGACGGTGCGTTCTTTGCAAAAGCATGCCATTAGACAAGGCAAAACGACCCTTTATTTACGCAGACTTGGTTCTCGATAGAATCTCCTGAGCGGCGGAATAGTGTGGATGTCTTGGCTAGTAGACGTCTCAGTGCGGATTTGCCTCCTACTGGCACGAGCCTATTTGATCTATTGCCTCCGCCTCGGAACTTGCGATCTTGATGAATGGCATGGTGCCAAGCAGGTCTCCTCGCACTGGACTCTGCATCCGTCCTTCCCTGCCCGCATATAATTGATTTCATTCGACAGGGGACATCTTCGTGTCTTGCTAACCAGGCACTCCCCTATATCTGCCCACATCGCTCCACATGTGCTCCATCTTTGCTTTGGCATCTGCCTTCTTGTCCATCGTGCCCGCTCTCGGCGCACCTACAGACGTCGTCTCTGGCACTGAGCTCAGTGGAGATAAAGGCACAGGACGATACATCGTCAAGCTCAAGGATGGCACAGTCAGTTCGGAGAGTCTCGCAGACCTGCCGCCCTGAGCGGGGTAACTTCTCTAAACGTCTCCCGCTGCCGTCACCAGTGACTGACGACGACGACGTCTTCAACGGTTTCGCCGGTACGACTCTCATCCTTTCTCCCTCGCACATTTCTCATGTTGTACAATGTTGCACAACAGGCATCTTCAACGACGAGACGTTGAACGCGATGCGGTCCCACCCGGACGTCGAGTACGTCGAAGAGGATGGTGTCGTATCAATTGACGATGTCGAGGTCGAAGCCTGGGCTGATGCGGATGGCAACTCCACCGCTGACGCTGGGTATTTGACACAGTGAGTCTTATGCTCTGCTCCAGTCCTGCTTTTGCTAATTGTGCTATAGAACCAACGCTCCATGGGGACTTCAACGGATATCTCAAAATCCACGAGTAAGAGGCTTCGAGACGGCCTTTGACTATCGCTACAGTTACAACTCCGGAGCTGGAAAAGGTGTGAACGTGTATGTCATCGGTAAGTGGCTTCTTTGAGGTTGTTGAGCTCTGTCTGAATGTATCGCTTCTGCAGATACTGGTGAGGACTCGCGCATGACTTTATACATCTATTCTCTAAATGCGATGGTCTGTTGCAGGCATCAATACAGCGAACGTGGATTTCGGCGGGCGCGCGCGCCTCGGTGCCAGCTTTGCTAGCACGGTAATAGCGTCTGATTATACATGCGTGCATTTGTGCTCACACTTCTTTAGACAAAGGACGGTAACGGTCATGGCACGCACTGCGCGGGGACGATCGGTGGCACCCGATGGGGAGTTGCGAAGGTGAGCCCCATGCTCTGTTTTTATAATCCTAACAAGCCATTGGTGTCAAAAGAATGCGAACCTGATCGCAGTGAAAGTGCTCGGCGACGACGGCAAGGGAGATAATTCGGTTCTGTAAGTTTCATCATCTCTTCTCTCATCGGAAACACCCCTGAGGCCCTGTCAGTATATCTGGTATCAACTGGGTCGCTAGCGACTTCAAGAGGAGGGTTCCCCGTCCTCCTAGCGTAGCCTCTATTAGTATTGGATCGGACCCTTCCAAGGCAATCGATGACGCCGTCACAGCGGTGCGTTGATTGTTCGTGAAACTCATAATTTTGCTCATGCGGGGTACAGTTGGTCAAACTCGGTGTGCATGTAGTCGTAAGTTTTCTTTCCCAACTATGGAACGGTTACTTATTTTGTAATAGGTCTCTGCGGGTAATAAGAACGTAGACGCGTCGGGACAGAGCCCCGCGCGAGTGCCCACGGTGATCACAGTCGGTGCCGCCGACATCAACGATCAGAAGGCATCCTTCTCCAATTTTGGTCCAGGCGTCGACATTTTTGCTCCCGGTGTCACCATTATGAGTGACTGGATTGGCAGTACCACTGTATGCCACTCTTTCGTCCATCTGTCGCGTCGCAAGCCTGTGCTAATTCTATGAAGGCTACAAATATTCTCTCTGGCACCTCGATGGTGAGTGGTATGATCATTTAATCGTCGTCTTGTTATTGATGCCTGCCGGTGATCGAAAGTCCACTCCTCATGTCTCGGGCTTGATTGCGACTCTCATCACGCAGACTACGAACCTCACGCCCGCTACTATGGCTCTGAAGATTAAGAGTCTTGCGATAAAGGGCAGAATGGGTGGCCTTCGTAAGTGCCATAAGTACCTGACTGAGCGACTTGTCACTGACGCAGGATTTAGCACCGGCCTTGAACACACCTAACCTGCTTGCACGCAACGATGCGCCATAATTCGGTTACTTTCTGGACTTCGTTTAATTGGGACTTAGCTATGTAACTGTCTTGGACTTGTTTTGTTGTATGTAGCTGTGCCAGTTGTCAATGGTGGAATATACGCGTTTACAAGCTCGTCGTTTCGACTTGAAGCTTAAGCGCCCATTTTTGGCGCCCACAGCGCGTCCATACTACGCGTCACGGTTTTGATCAGGCTACCATACCATCTTTCCTCCGACTTGAAACCTTTCCTCCCTTCCTCCTCCGAGTTTTGGTCTTCGCGGCTCTGCCATGAGGCTACTATTTCTTTTTGCCTTCGTGGCGCTGCTCGCAACACTCGCCCATGCGTGCGTGCTTTCCGCTGACGCGCTGCTCCGTCACCGCTTTCTGCTTGTGCTCACAATCTAGCGACGTGTCCACAGCTGGGAGAAGGTGGGCAGCCCGCCATTTATCTTTTGTTGAGTCACTCAAGCAAGTTCGCGCACAGGAAGACCACGAAATCTTCGATATCGTGAGCGCCCTGGAGGCTGCAGAAGGTGCGCTGCCTCCTTCCCGCCCGCTCGACCAGGCACTCACCCCCGCAACACTTTGCAGGCAAAGGGACTACATTTTATTCATGGCTTGACGTCCCGCCCACCGCGACGACGGCGGAGATCGCGCGCGCGTATCGGAAAAAGAGCATGGTGCTTCAGTGCGTGCCGCCGTCCTCTGCGGGCGTACATCTTCTGACGTCTGCCTGTCCTGTGGTTGTGCAGCCCCGACAAGAACCCCGGTGTAAAGGGAATCCAGGAGCGATTTGCGAGATTGGGTGTCATCTCTGCGATATTGCGCAATGCCGAGGGCAGGAAACGGTGTGTGTGTGTCGCGCTCATGCGCTCGAAGTATTTCCAACGCAACCCGGCAGATATGATTTCTTCTACAAGAACGGCGTCCCTCGCTGGCGCGGTACGGGCTACTACTATGAGCGCTTCCGTCCCGGACTCGGGGTCAGTTCCCCCACTCTGCTATGGAGCCACGTCTCACGTCGCCTGTGTTTTGTTGCTCACAGGCCGTCCTCGTGTTCCTGACTGTCCTCACGTCCGGCCTGCACTACATCATCCAGCGCATGAACTACAAGCGCGACCTCGCGCGCATTGAGCACATCATCCCAGCAGGCGAAGCTGACGGCATGGGGCCCCAAGCTGGTCCCGGCTGAGAGCCGCAGGAAGGTATGTGTACACCCAACTGAAGTGCGTGCGTGTCGATTGACGTATAGTCTACAGGTCAAGGTCAACCTTGGCGGTCCGCCGCGCTATGACGCCGACGGCGAAGTCATCAATGGCAAGTCGATCGATATGGTTGTTGAGAGCAATGGCGAGGTTTTCATAGTGCGACTATACACCATTCTGCATTTCATCTCAACTGCTCATCCCTTGCTCTCTCCAGCTCGCTGATGGCGACCTCATCCCTATCAACACCTCCACGGCCTCTCCTCCGGCCATTAGTAAAACTTGGTTTCTCGCGCTCCTCTCATCGCTGTATGGCAAATATATTCCCCAAAAGGCTTCCGCGCCGGATGCTGACGGGGACACGGGCGAGGACGGGGAGACGGGGACTGGGACAGACTCGGATATGCCGGAGCTGGAATACCCTGAGCTGAATGGGAACGGGAGCGGGGAGCTGAAGGGACGGCCGGTGGCGGTGAAGACGGCGGGTGGACGGCGGAGGAAAGTAACGAAGCGGCGATGACTAGGGTTCCGCACGGGTACATAAGTACTGTACGTCCCTGTGGTAACCTGGTAAGGCGACGGCGCGATCACGTCACGTGGCCGCATCGACATCCTTCATCCCTCGCGCGACGCGGTGTATCCTGAGCTGCTGTATGTACTGACATACGGTCAGCAGCCACGAAAACAAACAAAAAAATGTATATTTGCTCGTTAACCGCGGGTTTGCAATACACCGTCGTTCGTACCCGCGGTTCACCGTGCCACACCGCGTCAACGACGGGTACGGGTTTGGCGGGTACGGGTACGGTGTACAAGACCGCGGTACTGTGATACGTCCCTGTGGTTAGGCGATGTCCCGTGTCACGGCGTCTTTTTTGCAAGTTTGTCCCGATGTCCCACCACTACACTGCCTTGCCAGCGGGAATTGTATGGTCGCACATTGCTCTAGGTCTTCACTAAGCGTTCTTTCCCTGCTCGTATGCTCTTTGCCGGTGGAGCTCCTGCCGCTAAATCACATACGAGCGTCCCTCTTCTTGGATATCGTCGAGATCAAGAGAAAGGGACTTTACGGAGCAGGGAAAATGTTGCAGTGAATCTGGAGACTCGCTTCTACCAGCTCTCAGAGTCTCAAGCTTGGCAAGGGCAGCTGTGAGGTCCACAGATTGCGCCATGATGTAGCTCACACCGGCTGGGTACGAGGGCAATGAGCCCAAACTCGCGGAAATAAAAACTCAACTGGTATTGTGAGAGGTCTCTGAAACTGAGCATGCCAGTGATATCAACAGGATATTCTAAGCCATATAAGAGTTAGGTATCTGAGTACACCAGGGTCACAAGGAGTAGACACAGGTACTCAGGATACGCGAAACGTGAAACGTGTGAATTATACCAACTACGCTACATAGACACATATTGGCCCGCTACACGGCTGCCTGTGCCAGTGGCCCCGGGCCAGGGATGACGCGGAGAAGGCAGTGCACGGGCTGGCATGCCTGGACTTTACCCGGATTTGGGGGTGCAGCTGACGCGCCACAGGGACGACTGGCCATGCGCGGCCGAGGTCAAAGGTCTTTGGATCGGGATCTAGCCGCGTGTTATCGGACCAATGGCGTGGAAATGCCCAAACACGCGCACACAGAGCCCCCCGCACTGCTTCTTAACCGCCAGCTTCCTTGCCTCTTCCTCAGACTCTTTTCGCGTCTTTCTCAATGGCCCAAGTCTACCGCCCAGACCTCCTCGCCCCCTTCCTCGCCCTCCCCCAGGGCGACAAGGTCCAGGCAGAATGTACGTCCATTCCGCCCCTGCACGCCTCCTCACCTCACCCCCTCGACTTATCAGATGTCTGGATCGACGGCGACGGCGGTCTCCGTTCCAAGACCACCGTGCGCCATCCCCTTCATCCAGCTCAGCTCAACCTCACTTTTCTCTAATTCATCCCCCAGACTGTCACCAAGAAGGTCACCGATATCGGCCAGCTCCGTATCTGGGACTTCGACGGCTCGTCCACCAACCAGGCCCCCGGTCACGATTCCGATATCTACCTTCGTCCCGCTGCCATCTTCAAGGACCCCTTCCGCGGCGGTGACAACATCCTCGTTCTCGCCGAGACCTACAACAGCGACGGCACCCCCAACAAGACCAACTTCCGTCACCATGCCAAGAAGACCATGGATCTCGCCAAGGATGCCATCCCCTGGTTTGGTATCGAGCAGGAGTACACTCTTTTCGACGCCGACGGCACTCCCTTCGGCTGGCCCAAAGGCGGCTTCCCAGGTCCCCAGGGCCCCTATTACTGCGGTGCCGGTATGCACTCTCTCACGTCTATCTGCTGCATCACCATCGATTGAGCCACTCCCCAGGCGCCGGCAAGGTCTTCGGACGTGACCTTATCGAGGCTCACTACCGTGCCTGCCTCTACTCTGGCGTGAACATCAGCGGTATCAACGCAGAGGTCATGCCCTCCCAATGGGAGTTCCAGGTCGGTCCCTGCGAAGGCATCTCCATGGGCGACCACCTTTGGATGGCTCGCTACTTGCTCGTCCGCATCGCCGAGCAATGGGGTGTCAAGGTCTCCTTCCATCCCAAGCCCCTCCAGGGCGACTGGAACGGCGCCGGCTGCCACACCAACTACTCCACCAAGGAGATGCGCGAGCCCGGCGGCATGAAGTACCTTGAGGCCGCCATCGAGAAGCTCTCGAAGCGCCATTCGGAGCACATCGCGGTCTATGGCGAGGACAATGACCTCCGCCTGACTGGACGTCATGAGACTGGTCACATCGGTGCGTTCTCCTCGGGTGTCGCGAACCGCGGCGCCTCCATCCGCATCCCGCGGCACGTCGCGACCCAGGGGTACGGCTACCTTGAGGACCGTCGCCCCGCTTCCAACATCGGTTAGTGGAGTTGGTTCTGTTCTTGGTCGTGTGCTCATCGGGCGACACAGATCCGTACCGCGTCACCGACATCGTTGTCGAGACCACCATCCTTGACAAGTAGATGCGACCTGGGTAGACAGAGTAGCGGTGGTGGCAAGGAGAAGTTATATAGTAAAGCAAATGCGTACACATCCTAGGCCAAGCCATGCAAATTCGATCTTCTCGATTTTGTTCAATTGGAAGTGATAATCATAGCAACTAAGCAACTAAGCATTGCCTCAGTAGTCCCGAGAGTGACGTGATCGTGGAATCCTTGCCAAGGTGCTTTTCATAGCAGAAGAAGGCGATCGGGCTGTCGTACGCGTAAACCCCCGGGAAGGAAAGATCCTCGTGCCTGCGATGCTTCGTGGCGAGAGTCCGCATCCAGTGTTTACGATGGCAAGCATTGGCAACAAATAATTATTGGAAATTGCTGTCGTCGTACATGTATCTATCCAAGACATTGCGCGGTCCGACGGATCCTCTCAGTCGCATTGGGTGGTTCTCAAACCGCCACCAAATTCCCCTCCACCGCAGGCCCCGCCATCATCGGCGTCGCCAGCCCCCATGAACAACCATCTTGGGTAGCAGCCCCACGACGCGCTCGCGCTGGATCTCGCGCCCGCGCGCGCCAAAGTAGCGCGCGCTCTCGAAGCACCACGCGTCGAGCCCGCGCACGCCATCGCGATCCTCGACATACTCGGCGACCTGCGCATCCGCGGCCGCGCCGAAGGACGGCAGCTCGCCGCGGCACTCGACGAACTCGGCGAGGACGTTCGCATGGTACGAGCCGACCCACTCGAGCGCGGCGGGCAGCGCGAGACGTAGCTCGCGCATGGCGACGGTGACGATGTTGTGCCCGTCGTGCCCCGCAGCCTGCTCGATGTTGTACGAGTACGTGTCCTGGAAGCAAGCGTTTCAGCCCGTTGCGCGACGGTGCGCGCGAGGGAGGGGCGGCGTACGTTGGTGAGGACGATCGACTCCGCGACGAGGCGGCGCATGTTCGCGAGCGCGCGGGGTGGTTGTAGACGGCCTCGGGCAGGTCGATGCGCAGCTCGCACGGCAGGAAGCCGGGGTACGGCCCCGCGGTGAGACGGCGCAGCGCGAGGTAGTCGTCAATCCCGCGCACGCGCTCGCTTGCGCGGTCCGATGCCTCTTCGATCACCGCCTCTGCGTACTCCCCGAACGTCTGGATGAAGTGCCGCTGCGACGCCGCCGTCGCAGTCTTGATCGCGCGCTCCCAGAATCTGTTGGGTGGCCATGAAAGATGAGCCGCTGTGGAGAGAAGACCGGCAGGTGTGAGAGACGCACGTTCGCGTGATCTCCCCGAGGACGTGCTCGCCGGCCGGACGTGGCATGTGTGGATTGCGAAGAGCGTCGAGGACGATGTCGACGTATTTGCGGACCCCAGGTCCGTCTTCTTGGTCCGTAAACTCGTCGAAGATGAAGAAGAGTATCATCAGTTCGCAGCTGGTGCGCGCGCGCTCTGGCAATGGGCGTCAGCACTGACGAGGTGTCAATGTGGCAAAATACGTACCTTTGTCGAGATGAGGGTAGAGGAGGCATCCGAGTAGTGCTAACGGCGGCGTGTAGGGTGGGTGAGTGGCAGACGCAAGATCGATGCGGGAAATCAACCGTACAGAAATCGCACTTGTCAAAGGCCCTCTGAGCCTTGGAGCTCAGGGCATTGAAGCTATGGAGCCAAGCGTCGGCGTCAGCTTTGACCTCGGCATAATTGACATGGAGAGTCCGCGGCCATGGCCAGTGGGCGGCCGGGTCAGGAAGACGGAAGTGTGTAAGAGGGATTTGAGAATGCATGTTGGACTAGCGGCTGGCTGAGGGCACTGGACGGATGTGGGCAGCCTTTTATATGTGCCGGTCTGAAAGCTGTTGTCTTGGAAAGCCATGGAGAGCGCAGAACTTTCATAAGCGAGGCAGTCAGTACAGTGGCGTCAAGGTCTGGCACTCGTGGCCGCGCCAAAAAAAAAAAAAAACAGGGCGGAGGATCCTCCCCATGCAGATCGATCTCGCATGGTGCGGCGCGTCCACAGGCGTCAAGCGGAGCGTCGCAGAGTTGGTCTGGACCGGGAAGACTAGGTGTGACGATCGGGCGGTTCTACCTCCCGAAGTGCAGAGTTTGTTTTCTCGACCAAAGCCAGAGGGTGAGGCTGGCATAACGCGCTCCGGGGACTTCGGTAGAGTTACCTGCGACTTGATTTATTTAATGAAGTGTAGACAGCTGACGTCGACCGCCGACAGCATGCGGGCCTGCACTGCTTCCGGGGCAGGCTGGTTCCGCATGGAATCCGATGTCGAAGGCTAAGTAAGTATCAGTCGCTCACCGTACAGGTTTCCTCGATTGCGGTTTGAGCCACTGAGTCCAGGCCGCTCTGACATGTGATGGACGATGACGCAATACTTGTGGCGGCGTTTCGACTTTGCAAGGCCAGCCTGAGTCACCTTCATTCCACTGCGAACTCTCCGGTGCTGCTGTAGCCCCGTCCAAGTCACGCTGTACCATCCGATGGCCGACGCACACAAGTTGTCATTGCAGGCCTTTCTCCAGCTGCTCACGTCCCGTGGACTCGCCATCTCGCGCGCTATGGCTGTCGCAGGCAAGATGTCTGCCTACTACTACCCACTGCGCCAAGTCACCGTCCATTTACGCTGAACTCACAGATATAAGGAGTTCAACACCACCGCCCGCCTGGGAGAGCTTACAGACACGCAACTGTCTTCGCTTGGGGTCGCTGATAAAGACGACCGCAAGCTCGTGCTCAGCGCTGTGGTTACTGCCGGGTATCGCGAAGGCGCCGTCGCTGCTGCGAAGGAGAAGGAGGCCAAGAAGCGGAAGCTCACGGCTAGATCCAAGGAGGTGCATGAGAACTCCCAGGAAGCAGAGGGAAGTTCACGGGCCATAAAGGTTGGGCGAGTGCCTCAGGTATGTGTCCGATCGGCGCATGTCTTCGTGCCCCACACAGACCTCATTCCGCCCTGGAAGCCGAGGACGGTGCAGAAGAAGCGCAAGCGTTTTGAAACGAAGAACGAGTTTTTGCCGGAGAAGCCATCGGAGGAAGGTGCAGAGTTTGGCAGCTTGGACTTCAACGAAATTCTAGACGAAGACGTACGCGCATGGCGTTATGCGCTGAATCCATACTTGTCTGACTAAATCTCTCATCCCCAGGTTCTTAAGCATAAATTTGTGATCGTTAACCGTGCACCTATCATGATGGCATGGTCCTTTGTCGTCGCCGAGAAGCTCGGCTTCCAACGTGAAGAAGCCCTAAGCATAGGTCCTGTAAACCCACTCCACCCGCCCGCTGCCCCGCTCACCCGGCCCCACCATCAGCTTCTGTCTACACAGAGATGAACGCTATCTCCAAAGGCGTCTCCCTCGGAATTTACGACAAGAACAAAGGCAAAGACATCGAAGCCTCCCCCACTGGCGCGCAGCCGTACGTCGACCTCATGGGGCGCCGCATCCCGCTCTACCAGACCGCCGACGGCGCCTGGCGTGCGCTGTCCGCGTCCAAGCCTGCGCCGCCTGGCGCGGCGTACGCTTACATATCACGGGCTCTGAAGCACACCGCACCGGCGGTGGTCGGCGCGTTACGCCTGCTCGCGGACAGCTACACGGACGGCCAGCGGCTGAATCGTGCCGGGTGGACACTTTACGCAGATTTTCGGCCGGAGGTGGAGGGGTGGGGGAAGCGCGGCAGTGTGCGGTGCGAGACTATCTTGGGGCTTAGGAGGAAAGGGCACGCCGTGGAGACGACCGCGGAAGACTCAGCGGATGTTGTGAAGTATGAACACAACCCGAGCCACTCAGCCGAGGACAATCCACCAGATGGCAAGAAGCAAAAACTAGACGTCGACAGGGAAGATGACGGCATCATGGATGAGGATGCGCTGTTCGAGGATTTTACAGCAGAGGACTTGAGCGCCCTTCCATGACAAGCTCGAGCGCTGACAGGTCCACTTGAGCCATCGGCAACTCAGTCGCGTATCTTTTATGCTCTACATTAGTATGTATCGTATCCCTAGTAAGACATGCAAGGAGGGCATAGCCCCGCATCCCGTAGTCCAAGATCTGGGCGCACATCACTCGATGTTCTTGATGACGGCCGCAGTGAACTCGGACGTGGTGGCGGATCCTGAAGAAGGTTGAGCATCCGAGAACCACATATGTTGCGAGGACATACCACCCATATCCGGCGTGCGGACGCGGCCGGCGTTGATGACATCAAATGTAGCGCTGGCAACCTTGTTGGCGATATGATCGAGGCTTGATGATGGCCCATCAGCAAAAAGCCCATGTCAGGTTAGCAGACAGAACAAACCCTAGGTGGCGCAGCATCATGGTCGCAGACAGAATCATGGCGGCAGGGTTGGCACGGTCGGTGCCCATGATGTCCTTTGCGACGTGACGGCATCCGGGCTCAAAGAGGGCATACTCCTGTAAAGGACGACGGCCCAGTCAATAGCTGTTTCGCACGAAAAGAAAGCGCACACGTACCCGTCCGACATTGCAGCCTGGGACGACACCAGGGCCGCCGACAAGGGCGGCGCCAATGTTGGACACGATGGCGCCGTAGAGGTTGGGCATGACCATGACATCGAACTGCTTGGGCTTGGCGACGAGCTGCATCGAGGTGTTGTCGACAATCATGTCATTGAACTCGATACCATAGGACTTGTACTCCTCGGCAACGCGGCGGAAGGTATTTAGGAAGAGACCGTCTCCGAGCTTCATGATGTTCGCCTTGTGCACGCATGTGACTTTCTGATATACCGGGTGTGCAGTCAGGGAGAGAGAACCGTATGTTTGGCGCTTAGAACGCACCTTGCGCTTGTTCTTGAGCGCGAAGTCGAAGGCGAAGCGCGAGATGCGCTCGGCCTTAGCACGCGTGGAGACCTTCAAGCTCTCAACAACACCCGGGTAGCTCTGGTGCTCGAGGCCAGAGTACTCGCCCTCTGTGTTCTCACGAATGATGGCGAAGTCGACATCGGAATGGCGGGTGGGCACGCCGGGAAGGGACTTGCACAAGACAACGGAAGCGTAGATATCGAGCTGCTGGCGCATGGCGACGTTCCACGAGATGTGTCCAGACTGGGAAATGGGGGTGAAGAGGATGCCTGTACCGCAGGCAGTCAGAAGGGTGTTCGCAGGGAGGTTGACGACGTCTCACCCTTGAGCCCAACCTTGTTGCGCTTCAAGCTCTCCATAGCCTGCTTGAAGAGCGCCTCGCCAGAGGAGGACATGCCAGAGACATCGTATTGCTCCCACTCAATGGGTGCATTGACGTACTCGAAAATCTCCTTCACGGAATCAGTGATCTCAGCGCCGATACCGTCACCGGGGATTAGGGTGACCTGGGAGCCCGCAGGTGATGAGCCGCTGTGATGCAGCGACAAGAGCGCGACGAGGACCCACCGTAAATACACCGCCATACTTGGTGGGGAGCTACGAGAACGGTGAGGGCCTGCTTGGTACGGCATTGTTTAAGGCATACCTGGGGAGATACTTTTGGGAAACCAGCCGAGAGCGTCGTGGCAGTGCGCTGGAATGGAATGAGAACAGAGGCGGAGGGGAGAGGATGTGCACGTACCGCCGACTTTGCGAGGGCCGGGCGAGCAGCTGCGGCGAGAGCGTTGCGGAACATGGAGAGGATGCAAGTCGGTCGGAGGACTGGAAGGAGGAAAACTTGAAATGTTGGATCGGACTCGGAGTCGTCGGATAGCACCCGTGCCGGCCCGCCTCTCGCGCTGATCCGGCGTGCACGTGATCGCGCTACAAGTGACACAGACCCGAAGAATTGAAGCCTGCCATTCCTTGTCTTCGCTTTCTGTACTTATATCGTCCCCAGCGCAGGCAGGGCGTCCCAATGGCCTCTCTCGACAAGCACCGCGACCATGCGGGCTGCCTGTCCGAAAAGGTCCACGTTCACTCGTCCCGCGACCTCCTCTTCTACCTCGTCCTCCTCGGTGCAGTCCTCCCCGTCTGGTCCTTACCGCCCCTCTCCTGGGCGTTTGTCCTCTACTCTCTTTACAGCGGCGCTATCTGGGCTTATGCTTGGCGTGGACAGCTTTGCTTTGGAATCGCGCTAGCAGAGGTGAGGGTCGGTCAGCCTTCGCCTTAGTGACAGATCCTGATCTCGGCACCCATACGTGTAGGTATTCTTCTCCGTGTACCACTACAACATCGCCCGCTTTGTCTCGCGACCGAGTCCCATCGGTCCGGGCGATGTTGTCGAGCTGCAGGCTGCATTCAAGCGGGTGCTTCAGGCCGGGCTCGCGCATCTGCCCGAGCAAGGCTTTGACGAGGAGGCGCTCGACGTAGACCGCCCAGGCAGTCCTGCTGAGAATATAGAGAAGCTTGATGCCAATGACCCGCGGGCCATAGATTTCCGCAACAGTCTGAGGACGTGGTACGTGTACCATAATTCGCGCAACCGAAAAGTATTGAATCGGCGCTCGTCCGGTAGGTTTGGCAAGGTCCCATGGTCTAGCATTCACCGGCACGAAGTTAATTGCTGGCTCTACTGGTCCATCTTCAACGCGCATCTTCCGACGCTCGATGCTATCCCCGCGTCTCATCGTAAGATCCTCAATGAAGCCCTCGAAATGATTGAGAAGCGCGCCGGCAAGACCATCCCCAGTGGTTCGAACCCCTCTGCCGCCCCCCTCCTGCTCACCCTCGACCCCATCAAGATTGCCTGGCGTCCCTTGGTCTGGTACCTGATCATTGGGATTGGCAACCTCGCGATGAAACACCACCTCCTTTCGTGGTGGGGCATGGAAGTGAAGGTCAAGGACGGCATCGAATATCTAGTCCGCGTGCCGCGCGGATGGGACCCCAATACAGGAGCAGCGCCTGTGGTTTTTTTGCACGGCCTTGGGCTCGGGTTGCTCCAGTACCACTCTGTCATTGTTCACCTGCTCCACCACCTCGACGCGCCGGTGCTTGTGCCGCTGCAGCCACACATCAGCCAGCAATTGTTCCACCCGCACTTCCTTACACCGATGAACCGTCGGGAGACCGCGCTCGTGCTCAAGGAGGTGCTCATTGAGCTTGGATGGGCCAAGGACGAGTATGACCAGGAGGGGCTCGTTGGATTGAAGGGCAAGGGCGTGACGATGGTCAGCCATTCGAACGGCTCGTATACTCATGCATGGATGCTGAAGGCGTACCCGGAACTTATCATCCGGTCATGTTTCGTGGACCCGGTGACATTTTGCTCCTGGGAAGGCGGTGAGTTTCGTCCATCCCTCGTCTGCATGCATCTCACGTGTCCCTGTCGCAGATGTCTGCTATAACTTCCTCTACCAGCGCTGCACAACCGTATGTATCACCTGGCCCATTCATATGGTGATTGGTGCCTGACCCTGCTCTATGCAATGCAGGCGCTACACCTCATCATGCGCTACTACGTCGGTACCGAGCTTGGCGTAGCGAACCTGCTTCAGCGGCACTTCGACTGGTCCTCCAATTCTCTTTGGTACGACGAGATTCCGCACGCGCGTAACCCGTCGCGCGCCAAGTTCTTCCTCGGTGGCAAAGACGTTATCCTGTCCGCCGATGTACGTTGCGCTTCCCTTCGGGCTCCCCATACGTGTCTGTGCTGACGACTAGTTACTCTGGCAGCGCGTCAAGAGGTACCTCACCTCCCATGGTGTGCGCAAGGGACTGTGGTATGACCCCGATGGCCAACATGGCAGCGCACTCCTCGGCGGCTCGCAAGGCTTCAACGAGCTCATGCGCTGGCTCAAGGAACCCGCTCACTGATGTTCCGCGAGCCACATGTCCCCAAAACATACGATATCATACCCATCTCACGATCTTTACGTGGACCTTCAACGACAATGCAGGACTTAGGCGGCAACATTGCATTCGGAATTCGCTCAATACCCAAACATCTATCACTGTGCCTGCGCATTATATCTTATCACATAATTCATTCACCAATGCTGTGATATTGATAGACCTAGTAATACAGTGTAGGCGTCTGTTTCTTATCATACAGCGCAGGATCCGAGCAGCAAGATAGAAGCGCTCGGCTGAGTGTGCGATGGAGACGTCAGAGAACTAGGCAGGTCTCAGGACACAAATGTTGCGCGACTCGAACAGCTTCAGAGCGTTGTCCTGGAAGACGCCACGCAGCCTCGCCTCGTTGCCCGCGTAGAAAGCACCGATGCTCCTGTCGAACCACGAGATGCTGTCCAGAGGCACCGCTGTCAATGCGCACGCCATCGATCAGCAGCCACACGTACACCTAACTGCCAAGTCAGAATGAAAAGGGCATCGCATACCGGGAAAATCGCTCCCCCACACGATCCGCTCTCCGACGCCCAGAGCCTCTGCCGCGCTCAGCGTGGTCTCGCCTGCGCCCAGCGCTGTGTCCCACCAGCACTTCCGGAGCTCCGCGAGGATGTCGGCCTCGGAGAGAGGCGAGTCCATGTAGTGCGAGAGGGCGGCGACGCGTGAGGCAAGCGCAAGCGTGCTCCCGCCCATGTGCGCAAGGACGAAGGCAATGTTAGGAAAGCGACGCGTCTTCCCGGAGACAATGAGCTGGGAGATGGCCTTGAAGGTTTCGTGGGGGACCTGCACTGCGGGATGAGACCCTAGGTATGGCGGGAGAGCAGGACTGACGGACCTCTGTGATGGGGAGCCCCAGCGCGGGATGCGGCATGGGTGTGGATGCAGGTGTTTGGCTGCCGTGCAGGAAAACGATGGCGCGGCGCTTGTCCAATTCCTCCCAGATGGGGTCGAAGGCATCGTCGCCGACGTATTCTAGAATGCATATATTCGCCTTCGTTTCATGAAAGATGTCGCTGAGACTCACTTGCATCGGCACCTTGCCCGTACGACGAGGCAATAGCGATGCCCACGGCGTTCAGCTCTTCCATCACGTATGGGATCATCTCCAGTGCACCTGAAACCGTTCTCGCCACTTCATGTCTGGTCGCGCGCATACAGACATTACTGACCTTCAACATCTCTCCAATCTCCCAGACACCCCCAGAACGCAAACCGGAAATCGTTCTGGGGATCCTTCACGATACTGTGCATCTGCGCATTTACGTCTCGAGTCTTCTCTCGGGCGACCGCATCGCACGCGTGTGGATACCCCGCAGGCACAGAGAGCACGGCCAGACGGACGGAGAGCGCGTCCATAGCTCGGAGGCTGAGGTCGGGTGTCCACGGCAAGTGTGCAGATGGAGTGCGGAAGCCGACAGACGAAGAGAGGTCGGCCTTGGACTTGCTGTAGTTCGAGGGAAAGATGTGGTGGTGGAGGTCGATGCGCCGGAGGTCAAGATAAGAGATGCTGGAGGCGTTGGACATTGCAAGCACGTTCCCGAGGCCCTGAGTGAAAGGTGGACGTCGGGAACTTGTCAGGGCTTTGGTCGCGCAGGCCGGTCAGACGAAGACCTTGGTCAGCGTGCCCGCCACACCTTCATACATCATACAACGCTACTCTTCTATAGATGTTTGCTATCCCCTCATCCACTGCAACTGGCTAGGGAGGGCGCATATACGCCTTGCACTCGTCGCTGTTCCAGCTCACAAATTGGCCCGACAGAGAAGCCGGTGCTTCCAAAGCCAGCTTCGCGATGACGTAGCCAGCATCTTCAGGTTTGACCAGCTTTCCTTCCGTGTGCTCGCGTACGAAATTGTTGTAGTCTTTCTCCGCCATGTGTACACGGCCAGTCTCGCGCAAGGTAGCTTGCATCTGTGCCTTCCATGAGTGTGCGATGGTGAAAAATAGTGTGGGTCTACTGACAGCAGTGTCAACTTTGCCAGGCCGAAGAGCTATCGAGACGATATTCTTCTCCTCCTCAGCGAGAGTTCTTTTGGGTGTCAGCGCGTGAGACAACGCGTGAACCGACCGAGCACGTACCGGTTGAGACTGTTGAGAGCAGCCTTGCTCGCATTGTACGGAGCCCAGCCTTCGGTCTTGCCTGTCGCCGAGCCAGAGCTGATGAAGACCACTCTGCCTCCACGCGCACTGACACGGAGAGCCGGGACGGCTACTTTGAGCGCCGTGACGAGGGAGAAGAAATTGACATCGAAATGCGTCCGCCACTGGTCGAGCGTTATCTCAGGAGCTGCGATGCGGCCGAGTGGATCAAGCGAGCCAGCATTGAGAATGAGCCCATCGATGCCGCCGTGCTTGCTGATGACAGACTCGATCGCGTGGACGAAGGCGGGTTCGTCGGTTCTGCCCCGGATGGATGATCGGACGCGGACAACGACGCGTTTCAAGACTCACACATCACATTGCACGACTTGCAGAGAGTCGGGGTGGGCAGCGGCAAGGCTGTCGAGCTCCGGTGTGCGACTTCTGGAGATGGCGACAACGGCCGCGTCCAGAGAGAGGAGGATGGTGGCGACTGCGAGCCCGAGACCCCTGCAGCATTGTGAGCCGAAGAAGAGGTTATATCCGAGACGCTGACCTGGACGCGCCAGTGATGATGAGAAGCGGACGGGACATATTGAAGCAAGCGGTCCGGACGGAGATGACACGCGAGTCGGCGAGCTGTTTGCAGCTGTTGTGGTACGACGCCAAAAGCCGACGCAATCCGAGCAGCAGCCTGTCCACCGCTGTCATCGTCGTCGTCGTCCCCTTCCCCCACGCCGCCTCCAAATGCTCTCCAGAGCCGCCCTCTCGCGTGTCGCGCCCGCTCTCTCCCATGTCCGCGCAGCGCCCTCGCTCGCAGCCAGGCGGCCCGCTTTCCGCTCCTATGCGTCAGAGGCAGGGCACAGCGTATGTCTCGTCCCGTTCTAGCCTTCCGCAGACCTCACGCTTAATCCAATTCTGTCTGCCGCAGATGACCGTCCGTGACGCGCTGAACGCAGCCATGGATGAGGAGATGCTGCGCGACGACACCGTTTTCATTCTTGGTGAGGAAGTCGCGCGCTACAACGGCGCTTACAAGGTTCGTCAATATCGCGCAAGTATTCCAGACGCCTGCAAACACGCGTCGCGTTTAACCAGGTCACAAAAGGCCTGCTGGACAAGTATGGTGAAAAGCGCGTAGTTGATACCCCGATTACGGAGATGGGCTTCGCCGGCGTTGCTGTCGGTGCTGCACTTGCGGGTCTGCGACCCATGTACGTGCTTCACCTTCCGCAATAATGAAGTCTAACCCGGGATCCTCTAGTTGCGAGTTCATGACATTCAACTTTGCCATGCAGGCTATCGACCATATCGTGAACTCCGCCGGCAAGACATACTACATGTCTGGCGGCAATGTCCCGTGTCCTGTGGTGTTCCGTGGTCCCAACGGCGCGGCCGCTGGTGTCGCCGCCCAGCACTCACAAGACTACGCTGCGTGGTACGGTCAGATCCCAGGCTTGAAAGTCGTCAGCCCATGGAGTGCGGAGGACTGTAAGGGCCTGCTCAAGGCGCGTCTATTCCTCTTAGAAAGTCCGATCCGTGACTGACGGAGGGCCAATTTCAGGCCGCCATCCGTGATCCGAACCCTGTGGTCTTCCTAGAGAATGAGATGCTCTACGGTGTCTCGTTCCCCATGTCCGAGGCGGCCATGTCGGACAACTTCATCTTGCCAATCGGGAAGGCAAAGGTTGAGCGCGAGGGCTCTGATGTTACCGTTGTCGCACACAGCAAAATGGTCACTCACAGCCTCGAGGCGGCCGACCTTCTCGCCAAGGATGGCATCAAGGTTGAAGTCATCAATCTGCGTAGTATCCGCCCGCTCGACATCGAGACTATCAAAGCTTCCGTAAAGAAGACCAACCGGTGCGTCACATCCTGACATATTGACGGATGATTTCTGACTATCTCTTTAGCCTTGTCACCGTCGAGGGCGGCTTCCCAGCTTTCGGTGTTGGCTCTGAAATTTGCGCGCAGATCGTTGAGAGCGAAGCGTTCGACTACCTCGATGCTCCTGTGGAGCGCGTCACCGGCGCCGATGTACCTACTCCCGTAAGTCATCGTCCCACTGGCTTTCGGTCAGTTCTCATCCGACAATCTTAGTATGCCGCCAACCTCGAGGCGCTTGCCTTCCCCGACACCGCGCTGATTGCGAAGGTCATCAAGCGCTCTCTCTACAGGACCAACTAAGCAACCGAGTTCGGCCCCTACCCTATATTCCGGGCATTTTTATGTCGTCGCTAGTGCTATAGACCTTTTTCTTTCAAGTACACGGCTTGCGGCATTTGCACGCATCAGTTACACTACAGCTAATGGGACCTCCTCCACCATCACTCGCTATGATACACAGATATCCAGCACTTCATGTCCGAGGATAGAGACGTCATTTCATCACGCTCAAACGGATGCGCACGGCATTTGCGTGGGCTTGTAGTCCTTCGCAATCCGCGAGTGTAGCCACCACAGGTCCGAGCTCCTTCAGGCCAGCCGCAGTGAGCTCTTGTGACGTAATGTGCTTTTGGAAAGACAGTGTGTTCACTCCGCTGAATTGCCGTGCGTAGCCATTCGTGGGGAGTGTGTGGTTTGTCCCAGATGCGTAGTCTCCGCAGCTGCAGCAAACAAGCAAAGTCATAAGCAACCGCAGCAACGGAGAGAGTCAAGCAGCGCACCTTTCTGGCGAGAATGGCCCAACAAACACACTACCCGCATTTTCAACCTCCGGGATGACGCTGCTCGCGTTTCTGATATGTAGGATCAGGTGCTCCGGTGCGTAGGCGTTCGAAAACGCCAATGCCTCTGCGACGGTCTTGACTTGCACGATGATGCTCTTTCCGATGGACTGGCGGACAATGTCAACGCGCTCGAGCTCGCGGGCTTGATAGTCGAGCTCGGACTCTATTTCTATAAGCTTCTCCCCGTCGAGGTCTATCGCGACGAGCACAACCTGGGAATCAACGCCGTGTTCCGCTTGAGACAGAAGATCGGCTGCAACAAATGCTTCGTTGCAAGAGGAATCGGCAATCACCTGCATCACGTAGTCAGACATGAGGTAACGTTGAAAGTCGCCATGTCACCTACCAGCACTTCTGACGGGCCCGCCGGCATGTCGATGGACACAAGTGCATCCGTGTCGTTCTGCACTAGCATCTTGGCGGCTGTCACCCATTGATTTCCTGGCCCAAAGATCTTGTCCACCTTCGGCACAGTCTGGGTACCGTATGCGAGCGCAGCGACGGCCTGGCCTCCGCCGGCCTTGAGCACCGCCGACGCTCCGACGAGATGCGCGACGTACATGACCTCGGGAGAAATGCTGCCATCGGGTCGGGGCGGCGTGGCGAGCACGATCTCCTTGCACCCAGCGACCTGTGCGGGGATGCCCAACATGAGTGCGGTGGACGGCAGAATGGCTGTCCCGCCGGGCACATAGAGACCCACGCGCGCGATCGGCCGTGCGAAGCGCGAGCAGACGACACCGGGCATCGTCTCCACGACGAGAGTGGCGTCCTGTGCCTGCGCCTCGTGAAACTTGCGGATGTTCGCATACGCGACGTCGATAGCGGAGCGCACGGCATTGTCAAGCACCATCGTCTCCTGCGCGAAGGGCGGGTACACGACTGTTTCGTTCAGCTTAGCACGGTCGAACTTGGCAGTGAGTTCGAGGAGCGCAGCGTCTCCGCGCGCGCGGACGTCATCGACGATGGGCTTCACCTTCGTGATCATCTCGTCAAACTTGAGGACGGGGCGACGGAGGAGTGCGTTGCGCTCGGTGGATGTGAGGCTGGCCAAGTTGTGCGTCCGCATGCGAATGAGCGGACCGTGGTCGATTTCGCCTGCTGCCCGAGCTGGGGAAGTGGGGTAACCCAGGGGAGCCGGTGGTGCTGGAGAGGCCTTGGGCTGCGCTGACTGCGCTGACCACTGCGGCTTTGCGTTTCCCGTTCTTCTCGTAACCTTAAAGGCCTTCGCATCGAGCGACTTTTCGATGTCGGCGATGCTGACACCCGCGGCTACGCAGCGCGTGAGCGCAAAGTAGAGGAGGTCAGCTGCCTCGAACGCGATGTCCTCTTTTGTTTCCGCACGGCATAGCTCATCCGCCTCCTCCATGATCTTTGAGCGCAGTAAGTCGGAGTCATTGAACAGCCGTCGCGTGTACGACCCCTCTGGCGCCTCGGCAAGCCGGGACTGGAGAGTGCTCTCCAACGCGGACAGCCCGTTTAGGTGTCCAAAGCACGACTGGCGATTGAGATGGCAGAACCCGTCCCCGTGCTGGATGACGCTGAACTCTAGTGCGTCTGCGTCGCAGTCTAGTCTGATGCGCACGACATCCTGAACCGCGCCGGAAGTCTCGCCTTTGCGCCACAGGCCGTGTTTGCGCGATTGGTAGACACCTCGACCGGTGGTGATGCTTTCGGCCACGGATTCACGAGAGGAGTACACGATGCCGAGCGAGCGCCCGCCTTGAGAGTGCGACGAAACGACGGTGGGGAAGAGACCATCGGGACGGTCGGAGACCACAGGTGCAAGGAAGGCGTCAGCAACATTAATGTGTGAATGTGTCGATGGTGACAATGTTAGCTGAGAGGTGGGGATGACAAGAGAGGCGCCGATGGCATGGAGTTCGCGGATGGATGAGATGGGTGGGATCGCTCGATCACTCGAAAGGACGTAGATGGATGCGCCTGAAAAGAATTTGGACACTGAAGAGATGAGGTCGAGATGCAAAGATGGTGACCTGAGGAGCACGCCGGAGACGCCGCTGCGTGTTTTCTCTGATACCGCGCTCGCGTTCGCGACGTCAAGCAGCAGTAGAAGGCGATCTGGAGGAATGAGGCCTGTGAGCTCAGAGGCCCAAGCGAGCGGCACGATGATTTTTTCGGCGCCAGCGTCGAGCCACGATACCAAGTCGTCCTTGTCTACGGTTGTGTCGTGGTCGACTAGGATGTAGCGATGGCGCAAGTCGCGTTCTGTGGTGTCCTCGAGACGAGGAAGTGCTGGGAGTACGATGGGTCCGATACGCGCGAGGGAAGAAACTAAGGCGTCGTCGGCGCCGTCAAGCAGAGGTAAGAAAACGGCCATGGTGCAGCCCGAGATGTTGTGGGCGGCGGCGTCTTGTACTTGCCTGCCCGTGCCAGTGGGCAGAATTTCGTTCGCCCGATGACTCCGAAACTCCCACGTGGTCTTCAATGACGTTGTATTGTTTCAATCACTCTCCGCAGTCGGCGCAGACCTGGGTGCGCACTGCGCAGGGCTGCAAGAGCCAGCTGGCTGCGAGTTGTGGATCCATATATTGCGTCCCAACGTCGCTGGTAAAGCGCGGGACCAAAGCGGCGTAGTCTGGGCCCTGGGGCCCTCTGACTCACGGCATCGTGGCCCCGACTTTCAGAACACTCCAATCAAGGAAGTCCTTCCAAACAAGGATGCAAAACGCCCAAAGCGGCCACTATCGGCACGTGGTCTCATTCCGTCGCGTCGCGCGCAGCTTCTACAAAAGCTCGCTCTCCCTTCTTCTCCTCCACCACCTCCTTTCCCCTCATTTCCCATCATCCCATCCCCGCTGCTCACACATTATCTCCTTGTGCAGACATCTCACCCCCCGCATATAGCATGGCTTCTCGTGGCGGTGACCGAGGCGGTCGAGGGCGTGGCAGTCGAGGCGCAGGCAATGCCCCTCGCGGTCGTGGTGGGCCTCCTGCGCAAGGTGGCGCCCCGTCGCGTGGTGGCACCCTTACCATCGCCGACCATGTTCAGTCGGTTGGCGTCAAACGCCCGGGCCACGGCAATAGCGGACGAGCGATGGATGTCTTCACCAACCACTTCGCGTCGGAGATCCCCCAAGAGACGATCCATCACTATGACGGTGCGCTGACATTATGAAGCCACTGTTTCCGATCTAATCTTTCTTTCCCCGCGTGCTCGTCGGATGGCATATATGCGCAGTCGGTAAGTGCTTATGGTGCCTCAGGTCCACCCACACCTTGCTCAACGCGCATGCAGTCATCTCTCCGTCTGAAAAGACATTGCCTTTGGCGTTGAATCTCGAAATCATTAAAGCTCTCCAAGAGCGAATCGCTCCTGGGGTCTTCACTCCCCGCGGTGCATACGATGGCAGGAAGAATCTGTTCGCCGCACGCACGTTTTCCTTTGGGAACGCCGCCGAGGTTAGTCGGGTCCTTTGCTACGCTCCAATCATTCTCACCATGCGTTCTAAGTTCGACGTGACCCTCTCGACGGAACCTGCCAGTCAAGGTCAAGGTGGTCGCGGACCAAAGGTCTACAAAGTGCGGTTGACGCACGTCGCAGAGATCAATCCCGAGTACGTATCTCCTCTGCATAGTGTGAACGCCTCTCACTGTTTTTAGGGTACTGTCTCGGTTCCTTCAAGGCCAGCAAAGCCACGACAACACGGTCTTAACCGCCATCACGGTCAGTGCAAGTCAGCCTCTCGCGGTACAACATGCTAACATATGCGCATATATGCTGTAGGCTCTGAATGTCGTCGTGCGAATGGAGCCCAACTTGAAGTATCCCTTCAACGTTCGATCGTTCTTTACCCCACAGGGTGCCCAACCAATCGGCGGCGGGATCGTCCTCTGGCGCGGATATTTTCAGTCGGTCCGACCCGCCATCGGTCAAATGCTGATCAACGTCGATATCTCCACCGGCGCCATGTACAAACCGGGCCCTCTCATTCCTTTTTGCATGGAGGTCTTGGGTATCAACAGTCCAGCTATGTTGTCTCCTCGGAACCAATTCCCGGATCGCGAGCGTATGCGCCTGCAGCGATTTATGTCCGGGCTCAAGATCGTTACGTCGCACGGCAAGGTGCCGAAAGGTGTCAGACCGCGTATAGTCAAAAAGCTCACCCGTGAAGGAGCTCGAGATCTCTCCTTCGAGCTCGGAAACGGGCAAAAGCAGACGGTTGCTGACTACTTCAGAGGCATCTTGAATGCGTCGCTGAAGTTTCCGGACCTTATATGCGTCGAGGTTTGCGCGCTATCCTCTCCTGTCCCTCTTGCGCTGATTCAATGGCTAGCTGGGGTCCGGGGCACTGATCCCTCTCGAGCTTTGCGAAGTTTTGCCTGGACAAATCATCCGAAAGCAAATTCCCGCTGAGAAGACGAGCGCCGTTCTCGAATTTGCGACGAAGAAGCCGCAAGAGCGTTTGGCCAGCATCCGTGAGGGCCTCGGAGTGCGTACAATATATGCGACAAGTCCCCTTGCACTCGTCTAAATCGGTGTGTTCGTAGGTTTTGGCGTACGGGCAGTCGGAGTACATCCGGCAATTTGGTATGCGAGTCGACACGGCGCCACTGAAATTCACGGCTCGTGTGCTTCAGGCCCCGACCCTTAAGTACGGCGCTGGCAGCCGATTGCCGACCATCGTATGTGCTCATCGGATACTAATCGGTGATGTTGCTAAAGCGACTGACAGGTGCCCCGCGATGGCTCGTGGAATATGTGAGTCCGAGACGCAACATATGACTTGCCTTGTCACCTCATTCAATTCTAGGGTCGATAAGAAGATGTACTCCCCGTGCAGAATCGAATCTTGGGCAGTCGTCATCTTTGAGCGGAGGCAACGCTTCACCGATGAGCGTTGCAACAACATGGTCAAAGGACTCATGGATGCCTGCAAGAGCGTCGGTACGTGCACGACTGTTCTGAGAGGTAGAGTCTTTCATAAAATTTCGTTACAGGCATCCTGGTCAAAGAGGGCCCGAAGCATGTGTCGTGGGCGTCGGGGCAGGGCGATATTCGCAACGTATGCCACTCCACACTTCGGTCACGACTAGAGTTGACACGTGGGCCCAGCATCTGCTCAATGCAGGTCAAGATGTCAGGAGGGCCACAGGCAATCTTCCGACCGTTATCGTCGTCATCCTTCCTGAGGGTGGTAACGACATCTACACCGCTGTCAAACAGTAAGTGTCTTCCAGTTGTTGCGCTTGTTTCTAAGCTGACGAACTTCGCTAAGCTTCGGCGACGTGGCGGTAAGACGAGATCATCCAAACTGGCGGTCTTGACTCGTGAACTGAGCGCTCTCTACAGGTTGGCATTCCGACGCAGTGCATGAAGAGTTCCAAGTGCTCCAATGCAAAGCCTCAGTACTATGCGAATGTCATTTTGAAGTGAGTGCCGTCAGTTTGTCGCGAAATTGTCTGCTGACTTGTCTCTAGAATAAATGTCAAACTTGGCGGAATCAATACAATCCCGGACGCCCGTTCCGCATCATATCTAATGGATCCAAATTATCCTACCATCGTCATGGGTGCCGTCTTCTTTCCTTTCTTCCAGAGCTTACTGCCTGACTCGCGTTGTCAGGGGCCGATGTTATACACCCCGCTCCTGGCTCAGAGGGCCGGCCATCCTTCACTTCTCTGGTGGGCAGCGTGGACGGCGATATCGCCAAGTATGTCGCAAAAATGGAGGTACAGACTTCGCGGCAGGAGATCATTGACGCCCTCGAGTCGATGGCTTATGTGCGCATCCATTCTGAACGTCTACTTTCTGCTCCCCTGACATCTGGCCGCTTCAGTACATCCTCGAAATGCATATGAGGTATAAGAAGGCTGTGGAGAAGAAGGCGAATCCGGCACCAAAGCGGATTATCTTCTACAGAGGTATGTATGCTATCGTCAATACCGAACAACTGTTAAAGACATCACGTAGACGGTGTCTCGGAGGGGCAGTTCCAGCAGGTTCTAGACAAAGGTCAGAACCACGGCTTTTTTCTCTTCTGTCTCGTGCATGACTGACGATTTAATCGCTAGAACTCCCGCTACTGAAGAGTACGTTTCCTTGTGCTGGAGTTTGATTCCTCCTGACGTCGACCGGTTTTATCTAGAGGCGTGCGAGCGGCTTGGCATCAACCCGCAGATCACCATGATCGTGGTTGGGAAACGACATCATGTTCGCTTCTTCCCAGCGTCGGGTCAGGATGCCGACAGGTCTGGCAACTGTCCGGCTGGAACGGTGGTGGACACGAAGGTCGTGAACCCGGTCGAATTTGATTTCTATCTTCAGAGCCATGGTGGCCTTCTTGGGACGAGCAGGCCAGCTCACTACAACGTCCTTTACGATGAGAATAAGTTCACGTGAGTATGCGGTCATTCTATCGACGCAATACTTCCTAATGACAATGTGGACATAGGCCGGACGGTCTTCAGTCGCTATCATTTGCGCTGTGCCACGTATACGCTCGCTCGACGCGCTCAGTGTCGATTCCTGCCCCTGTGTACTGTGCGTCTGCTCGCGACTGGCGTGTTCAACTCGGCTGACCTTAGCTCAGATGCGGACATCGTCTGCTCGCGTGCCAAGCACCACTACGACCCTCAACAGGGCCTCGACCTGTCCATGTCAGAGACAGCGACGAACTCGGACGAACAAGCTTCGAACCTCGAGAAATTCAAAAAGGCCTACATACCGCTCAACCGCATCATGCAGAGCAAGATGTACTTCTGTTAGTTCGTGCCAGGAAAGTGAGTCGTGTGGGGGTTGGGATCGATTGCTGCGGGTCATATCGTCTGTTGTGCCATGATCGCTTGTCGCTTGCCAGTTAAATACTGTAACGTGTAGCCCTCGAGAGTTGTACTGTATCCTGTGAATAAATGCAAGGTCGTGTATTCGGTGTAACGGGAAATCTTCGGGCGATGACGCAGCTCAAGTGACCCTCGGCGTATCAGATCTCTCAGCTTGCCTCTCGAGCAGCCATGCATATAAACACGATCTCCCGCCGTCCCTCGCCCCCTCATCAGCTCTCCATCTTCCCAGCATGAGCGTTCAAAGCGTGCTGCGCCCTCTCAGTCAAGACTGGTCGTTTACCCAGGTCGGTGGAGGCCAAGGCACGAAACAGGAGGAATGGCTGCCCGTGTCTTCGTTCCCAACGACTGTCCATGTGGAATTGCTCAGCTTGAAAAAAATCCCTGATCCGGTGCGAACTGTCCGTCTTGTGCAGACGTCTTTCTGTACTGACTGTGTGCGGGTGCAGTTCGTCGGTCTAAACGAGTGGAATGTGCAGTGTACGCGGTTTGCGGATGCGCTGGAACGTTCCATTGATCCTTTATCTGCGTGCAGGGATCGGAGAGGCTGAGTGGGCTTTCAAGACCAGTTTTTTCGTCACCGAGCAGGAGGCTGCAGCTCCGAATGTCGACCTGGTCTTTGATGGCTTGGATACGTTCGCGACTGTAACTCTCGTGAGTTGCCCACAATGCCACTGCTGAACCGTTCGCTCATGATTGCTTTCTTCAAGAACGGATCCAAGATCCTAGAGTGCGTGTGGATGACCTAGTTGTGACAGCGTACGATGACCGCAATTGCAGGACAGATAATCAGTTCGTGGTATACCGAGCGTCAGCTAAACAGCACCTGAAGGTCGGCACGAACGAGCTCTTGATCACTTTCCCGAGCGCGTTCCTGAAGGTACGTAACTGGTCGACCTGCCCTGAGCAATGAGACTGATTTCAGGCTAGGGACGAGAGCTCGAGAAGGAACACGGAAAGCTCGCTCTCTGGAACGGCGACTCCAGTCGTCTGCATGTCCGCAAGGCACAATACAAGTCAGTATATCTGCTCATTTCGATACAAAGACGACGTCCTGATAGTTTCTTTTTGCGCAGCTATGGTTGGGACTGGGGTCAGCCTTCATCTCCTCTCCAGCACTCCGAGTCTGATCCCCAAGTCAGGCCCTATTCTGATGACTGTCGGGCCATGGCGGCCGATATCTCTTCACATATATCAGACGCGCATCACAGATTTCCGTGTGTCGTCCATCGTCGACGCGAACCTTGAAATCGACCTCACGGCCAGCGTGACACTTTCCTCGGACGTGTCGTCAACAGCCGACATCGCCCTCAAGCACCAGTCTGGCTCTGTAGTGCTCTCAAAGAAGTTTCCTCTCGACCAGGGTTCAGCCAAGGCTAAGCTCGACGTCAAGAAGGGAGACGTGGAGCTGTGGTACCCCGTCGGTCACGGAAAGCAGCCCATCTACGAAGTAGTGATCACAGTATCTGACGAGGTTGGTCATTCGCGCATAGTCTGGAGTATTCATCTCATGCTTTCGTGTGTAGCATGGCAATGTGTTGGACTCGAAGGTTGAGAAGATCGGCTTCAGACGGGCGATCGTGGTCGAGGACGAGCTTGTCGATCAGGCCGGAAGAACGTTCTTGTTCGAGATAAATAATGCCAGGACATTCATTGGAGGTGAGTATAGCCTCGTCTCTCAACGCTGCGTCCATGAATAGTCTTGTAACTGTTATAGGCTCCTGTTGGATTCCCGCCGATTCGTTCATCACGACGTTAGTATGCCTGCAGTTGGGAGCACATGACGATCATCTGACGATTAGTCTCCTCTGCCCAGCATCAGCGCAGAACGTTATCGTGAATGGCTACAGCTGTTGGTGGATGGCAATCAGAACATGATCCGAGTCTGGGGCGGAGGAATATACGAGCAGGATGTCTTCTACGACCTCTGTGATGGTGGGTGGCGTCATGGGGGCTTTGCGGGCAGCAGGATCACTCACTATGTTCTCAGAGCTGGGTATCTTGGTGTGGCAAGATTTCGCCTTCGGATGCGGGCAGGTAAAACCTTTCTTATTTTATCGTATGGACGGCGTTAACGAATTTCTGCAGTATCCAGCGTATGATTCATTCCTCGACACTGTCAAAGTCGAGGCCGAGCAAAATGTTCAGAGACTGAGGCACCACCCGTCTATCGTCATTTTCAGTGAGCGCTCTTCCGCATATATGCTATTTTATGTGCTGACGGGTTCCACTAGCCGGCAATAATGAAGGTCGGGAGGTTCATGGAATTGGGCGCATCGTACTTGGCCTCACCGTTTTGTGCAGATTACCAGGTCGCAGAGCAAACGCACCTCGAGTTGGACTACAACGATGAGAAGTCTGACTTCCGAAAGACGAACTTCCCCGCGCGGCACATCTACGAGCGCGTCCTGCCTGCCATTGTCGAGGAGCACTCGGACATTCACTACCATCGCAGCTCGCCCTACAGCGGTTATGGGAAGCCGACGACGGATCAGGAACACGGCGATATCCATCAGTGGAACGTTTGGCACGGGTCGCAAGAGCCCTGGCACAACTGGGATAAGCTCGCAGGTCGCTTCGTCTCTGAGTTCGGAATGTGAGCGTTTTGTTTTGTCCTGCTTGACTTCGTTGACATCCAATCGCTACTTAGGGAGGCTTACCCGGATATCCGTACTGTTGATTACTGGACTGGCGGCGACAAAGCTGAACGCTATCCTCAGTCGAGGTAAGAGATCTACACTGCCGTAACCATCGCATCCCTCTGACCTGCCTGCCGGGTAGAATCTCTGTTAACCACAACAAAGCAGATGGCTTCGAACGGCGCCTGGAGCTCTACCTGATGGAGAATTTCAAACACGCCTTTGACATAGAGAGGTCAGTTTATTCATGACCCACTGCAGGATCCGGACCTCACACGTTTGCCAGCTATGTATATTACACACAGGTCATGCAAGCGGAGACCCTTGCTTCCGCGTACCGACTATGGCGGAGAAACTGGCGCGGCAAGGGTCGGGAATACACTGCTGGTGCCTTGGTGTGGCAGGTACGTGCGAAGCCTTTTGACCGAAGAGGGTCGGGCTATTGACAGCGAGCACCAGATAAACGACTGCTGGCCGGTAACCTCCTGGGCCATCATCGACTACTTCCTCCGCCCGAAACCGTCGTACTTCACCATCGCGCGCGAGTTGCGGCCGCTCACCGTCGGCATGACCAGGAAGGAGAAGAAAGTATTCGCGGATGAGCACACGGCGGCGCACTTCACCATCACATCGGCCCTCGAGATCTGGGGTACAAACAGCACTTACGAAGAGAAGCACGCCACGCTCCAGGTCACGTCTTTCGATCTGGAGAAGCCCGGATGGCAAGATCAGTGGGAGAAGAAAATTGCTCTGGCGCCAAACTCTAGTACTGAGCTGTGGAAGGGCGAGGTACCTGGCCAGCCGGTACGAACCACGATCAGCGAAGCTCCTAAAGACATTGTCGTGAGCGCCAGGCTTCTCGGCGAGGACGGTGCTGTCCTGAGCCGCTACTCGAATTGGTACGCACTCTGCTGGGCATGTGAACATGTCTACTTATACTGTGTGCTCCGATAGGCCCGAGCCGTTCAAGTACATCCACTTCCCTGCGGTCGAGGATCTAGGTTTCAAGATCGCCACCCTCGGCGATGGCGAATCCGTAGAACTGTCGACGCTGCGGCCAATCAAGGGCGTCGTTCTGGATGCAGAGGGAGACTTTGTCAAGTGGAGTGATCAGGCGATCGACCTCGTGCCGGGCGACCCGCAGGTCATCAAGGCCGTGGGTCTGAAAGGGAGAGCGGTGAAGGCGAGGTTCCTTGGGGACGGCAGCGCCTGACGGCGTTTGATAACGCGCACACGGAATGTACGATAGATTGCGCAGAGTGAATGGCAATGTATCCAGTTAGCTGTGTGCGTGTGCGGGCGCGGCGGCGCTGAGCGCTGGACTGCAATTCGTCGATAAAACCCTGCGCTTACTGTGATCTTCGGATGGCGTCTTAATAGGGTGCGGCGGTTCTGCCGGTGTGCGGAAGACCGCGGTCAAGGGCAAGATCGGATGATATTAGAAACCACCAGGGAGGGCGTAGTACGAGGAACAGACCCGCTGACGGACCGCGGATGGAGATGCGATAAAAAGTACATACAAGCACAGCGGAGAGGGGGGAAAGTCTAAATAGAGCCTGCGACTGAGTCCGAATATGATGAGCTCCCCGGAAAAAAAGGGCCTAGACTGGGGCGACAAGAAGCAGACGCGAGCCTCTGCCGTCACATGATAACGCACTTGCTGGCAGGCGGTTCTGCCTTGCTCGAAGGGGATTGTCGCTCGATCTCCGCCAGACACAGCTCGAAGACTTTCCCTGCCGAAGAGGTGAGGCGGGCACGCGGGAGCTTCGCTCGGAACTACTGACCGACATTCACGTTGTTCTTCGCGCTCGTCTCGACCCAGGCTGCGTGATTCGCCTTTGCCAGGTCTTCGCCCTCGTTCGGGGCAACCTGTCTGGTTCCTCTGTGAGGCAAGGGGACGGGGACCAAGGTCACGACACGCGACACGGCAGAGGAGATGCATACCTCTGCTGCAAATCGATCTTTGACCCGACTATTACACATGGAATCTCCTTGATGCCGCAAAAGTTGATGATCTTGTCGTAGACAATTTGGATCATCTCGAAGGAGTTGCGGGAGGTGACAGAGTAGACGAGGACAAAGCCGTGAATGCCAATGGCATGCTTTGAATTCAGAATGGAGTATTCATCCTAGGACGCGGTGCGGTCGAATGAGGCTAAACGTGGCGGCGGTACGTATACGCACCTGGCCGGCAGTGTCGATGATGTCGCAATCATATTCTATGCCCTTGTAATTGACGCTCTTGGAGAAGGTGTTCTCGATGGTGGGGTAATAGGACTCGACGAAGTGGTTCTCGATGTACTGGACGACGAGCGACGACTTGCCTGTGCGGGGCAACGCGGATGTGAGTGAGCTGTGCGGTCGTGGAAAAGCGGGGCGACGTGCCGACTGAACGGGAGCCGAGGACAGCGATCTTGCGTTTCTTGAGGATGTCGCCGGGCATGACGGCGGAGGGAAAGAGCGGAGGACACAGGCCAAGACCAACTCTCCGCCGTCCGTCCATTTATTTGCCTCTGTGGGGCCCGGCCGTGACACCCCCCCGCCGGTCACATGCTCACAGCGCGTCGCCGTCGCGTCCCGCCCACGTGGTCGCTCACGTGCGGTTCGTTTTCGGGTTCGGGTTCGCGATAAAAGAAAGATCCGCCGTCCTTTGTCGCTCCCTGAGCCTCTCTCTTCCCAACCACCTCCGCCGACTCCCGCCATCGCCCACCATGTCCTCCGCATCCTCCACGACGACCACCCCCAACGACTCCCCCGCATCGGCTCACATCCTCCCCCTCCACAATCCCAACGCCGCCGCCCACATCGTCGTGCCACAGGCCCCCCTTGGCAACGCCACAAACGGCCCCCGCAACGCAGCCCCTGGCATGGGCGCAAAGGCCTTGCTGGCCAAGCGATTGGCCAAGAGCCAGTACGTCCTGTCATTCCACGCACACAAGTCCTCCACACTCACGCGTTCGCCCCAGGAATCCCACATTTATCTCGCCAACAGACAACCTCATGACACCTGTGACCCAGAAGATCAGCGCCGCGAAGAAGAAGCACTTCACAAAGTACGCGTCGTGGTCTGCTTGTGCTGTCGTCGGACTGACATACCGAGCAGGGGAGCACCCAAGCCTATGGAGTCTCTGTTTTCTCAGAAGGAGACAGACGAGTCCGACGAATCTGATGTCCCGGAGACCATGGCGGCAGAGTCGATTCCATCTGACGAGCAGATGAGCATCGACGACAATCCCTTCTAGACAGCCACTCACCCACCCACACGCCTCGCGACGGTACGATAGAGGAGAGAGTTGTCTTGATTTATCGTTTTGTTATGTCCTCGCATAGTCTCTGCACGCGTTTGCGGTGTACACTATCCTATACCCTAAGTATCTATTGCCCCCCGCCTTGTCAGTCCAACTGCTATGCACGTGCACTCTCCCACGCCTGCTAATGTAAATGGTCTCGGCTTCCCGAGCTTGCGTCAGTGCTTGTCCTCCCACTGCTTGCACCATGGAATTCGAGGAAATCGATCCGCCGTGGGTCTCGTGGGGAGCTGCAATGCCTGCAGGCGCGAACGTGGACCCCCAGCTGACCAGAGACCTATTGACCGTCATGCGTTACCGAAGCACACGCACCGACACCGGCAGTGTTCGATTGACTACACAGTGAGCGCCTCCGATGCTTCTTGAACAACGCGGCACTGACGGCGACTTGCACCAGACAGACTCAGGAAATCGTGGATATGCTTCCTCACCTCACCGAAGAGCAGCTGGACGAACTTGGCCACCGCGGTGCGTTTCCTGGCGCTTTCCCAGCGCATGACATTCATGACGACTGCATCTAGAATCATCATGCTCCATATGCATGAACACGCATCTTGCGTCTATCGCCGAGGAAGAGCTGGCAATGGTCATGGACTCGCCCGCCCACGCGCTCGAGACGCTGGGGGTGACGCGTCTCTCCCAGACTTGCGGTCACATCTTCTGCCGGAAAGAGTTGAGCACCACCACCCTTGACCGTCGAGCCGCTAGTGTCTGAATTGTAACACGCATGGCAGTCTCCTGACATGGATACGCGACGGCGTAAGTTCATCGCGCAGCCGCGATCGCATCCTGACGTGTGCCAACAGCACCCATCATGTCCGCTCTGCCGCACGCCTTTCATCACGCCTGCAGATGCTACGACAAGCGACGCGGCGGCCGCGGAGGCACCCGGTGAGAATGACTTTGACGAGGCAATGGAGCGCCTTGTCGCGGCGTACCACGAGGAGCGGCGGCACATGGGCGCGCCGCACAATGAGATGTTCGGTTCGCTGCCTCAGGCGCCCACCGTGGAGACGCCCGCTGAGGACAGGAATGAGTTTTCTGGAATGTACTCCTAATACACCAATAGATGGATGGATGGCTTTCTGCAGGCAGATGCAGGCGTATATGATATCTGATGCATGCTCCGCACCCTTAAGCATGGGTTACAGGCGCGCTCTCCGTGTACTTGCCCTTTCCTCCCGAAAAGACATCCTGCCGCTAGATATTAGCAACGCCCACGTCAGAGCAAACGTCCAAACGCATACCTTCACAATCCCCCGCGAAATGAGCCGAAGCGCGTTGCGGCTCTCCCAGAGCGGGTACAGCACGACGCTGAAAGCGGAGCAGAAGCACCATATAATGCCGATGACGACCCACGCGGTAAGTCCCTTCACGCCGTAGATCGTCGACGCGAAGAATAGCGGCAGTGGGATTAAGATGAGCAGGATCACCAACTTCCAGGGTCGGTAGGTGAGATGCGAATGACTGGCGGAGATGGGAGACGACATACCAGGAGCACAGATGACCACGCAGCGAAGCGGAACGCTTTGTGCAGTGACGCGGGATCGAGGTCGGGGTCGGGGGCAACGAGCGGCTTTTCGTCTATAGACTGCACGTCCACTGAACCGCGTTTTTCATCGTCCAGCTTCTTGTCGAGTGAATCGGACTTCTTGTGCGCCGGCTTGCGAGAAGCGACATTGAGCGCGCGCGTAGACTCGAAGTCGAAGTCTTCCGGCCACTGTACATGTCAGAAGGCAGAAGGCATCGTCAGGTACCAAGTCACGATGCAATGATGGTGGTATGACGGACGATAAGAGAAGCCGCCGTCGCGATGATGCCCCCTACGCCAATGGACGCCAGGTTTCCTGCAAGCATTTCGTACTCGCCTTCTCGCCCATCAGCCAGCATCCATCGTAGCGAGCACTGCATACATACCGCCTGAGGTGGTCACGTTGATGACGCCTCCGTTCAGGGTGCTGGTGGTGACCAACCACGCAATGAGGCCAGAGACGAATCCTGCAATGGCGCCTCCGATGCAGCCCCACTTGTTCGCTTTGGACCAAGTAATGCAAATCGCGATAGGAACGACGCCTGAACCAAGGATAACCCCCATGAATGTCTGCCAACGTCAGCGATGTTTCAGTGCACTTGCTGCTGATGGAGCAGATAGGAACGCACGTAGAGCCAGCCCATGGACACCCCGATGAAATAGAATATCATGCCTGCGAGGCCCATGCAGAGCGCGAAAAATGCTACCTGTAAGGATATCAACTGTGCTGTCAACTACATTTGTCCTAACAGAATTTACCATCGCATGGGACACCTTGAGAATCTGCTGTTCAGTCGCATGGGGATGGATATATTTCTGACAAGTAGAGATCAGCAAGTCTGGACGCTCCCGAGGGCAGGCAACCGACTTTGTACACGTCATACGTGAGGATAGATGAGACAGCGATGAGCTCCGCCGATGTCGCGGACGTGACGGCCAGGAAGAGCAAGACGAGCAGAACCGCAGCACCAGACTTGCCCAGGAGCGCGGCAGCAGCAGCGGAGGCAGGCAATCCAGCCGAGACATCCGCTGGTGTGAGCGTGCGCATCGCCGAGTCGCCAGTGAGCGCAACCGCCGCCAGCCCAAGCGTCGTTGCAAACACAAACGGAATCGCAAACCTTTCCTGTGTCAACACGTGTCACCTGCGGAGCAATAGAAATCGCACTCACCACGCCAGGCCCCCGACAAGGTACGCCTTGACCGTGCTCGCCGGCTTGCTCGCGATCGCGCGCTGCCAATACGCCTGGTCCTGGAACACCGTCGCAAAGTTCCCAATGACGTTGATGACGCCGAATATAAGCCCGTTCTTCGAGCGCATCGTCATGTACGAGCCGTGCGCATTTCCGGCCACAGGGCGCGCTGCGGCGGCGCTCGCAAGGAGCTCGTGCATCTTGGCCGGGGAGCCGATCTTATCGGACGTCGCGTAGACAGTGAACACAAATGTGAGGATTATCGCGAAGAGCACGGCGGTGTGTGTGCTAGAGGGGTTCAGTGAGGCGGGATTAGCGTGGAGAGAGCGGGACGCACTAGTCACAAAGCAGGGTCGCGCGCATGCCTCCCACGACAACGTAGATTGCAACACCCATCGGAATGAGGAAACAAGCCTAAGATAAGAGACGTTTCTATATCGCAATCTCGCTCAGTCGAAAGATACAGCGTACTGCGATCGTATGCATTCCCGTAAGGTCTGTCACAGTGGCAGAGCCACCCAGGATCAACATTGAGGAGACGATGATGTTTGTCGCGAGCCTATCATAAAACTTTACTATGAAGAACTGTGTGAAGCGTGCGGGTGCACGCACCCAAAGAACATGAAGATAAGATGGGCGAAGGTGCCCCACCGTTCACCTATGATCTCTAGCCATGTGTGCGCATAAGGAGCGTTTAGTTTGAGCTTCGCTGCAAGCTGCCTCGGAACATCAGCATATCCAGCAAAGATAGAAGAACGAGGCACGTACTTGCGCGAACAAGAGCACTTGGACGGTGGCCCCAGCACCATACCACCACGGTCCTGATATGCCATACTTGTACGCGACGGCGCTAGATTGAAGCTGCACGCGACACAGTTGAGCAGTCGCGGTCACTGTCAAATGTAGGAACGCACGAGAGTCGCAGCCCACGTCCACGCCGAGACGATACCAGCAGCGATAAGTCCAGGCTTCACGCTCCGCGAGGCACTGCTGAACTCTTCGGAGTTTTTTGGAGAGAAGGATGTGTACCGCGCTTGGATCGCCGTCAGGCCGACCATGAAAGCGCTGAAGAAGAGACCGATCCCTTGTAGGAGGTTGAGCGACAACGCCCACGAGGAGCGCATGACTCGACGTACCTACAACTGCGGGCCGCCATTCAGCATATGACTGAGAGGAGGAAAAAGAGCCACCCACCCACGCCGTAACCTGCGCCTTGGGGCAAAACAGGCTGATCTGCAGAAGACATGAGTACCAGGAAAATTTGCTGCGGTCGGACAAGAGGGCAATGGAGTCCAGAAAGAAGAGAAGGCCAAGAGGCCATGCGCCTTTAAGGCGGGCGTTTTTCAGACAGGAACAGAAGACCAGAGAAGCTAGCAGCCCGTGGCACCGCCATCGTTCCCAGCAGAGTGCTTATCATGCCTCAAGAGAACCATCCGCGCAGAGTGCGTCTTATCGAGAAGCCACCGCCACCCAAGCCGTCGTCGAGAGACGCTTGCAGGCGTCAGATGATGATTCACACTGCCGTTAGCGGAGGATTCAACAGAATCTGCAAACCGCGAGCCACGAACGAAGATGTGTGTACAGCGCAGCCATGTCGTTGCTGCGTCGGCGCATTTCCTCCAGTGAGTCAGAGCTAGCCACAAGTCAATGGTCCTGTACGCTGCATGTGCGACAGCCAGTGAAGACGTCCGAAAGCCGGTCGGCCGATGGCGCCACAGTTCAGCAATACAGCAAGCTTCTTGAGAGGCCATCAGAACGATGATATACATACCAGGCCGCGGGCAATGGCGGCTCTCAGGGAGATGTCATCAGGACGAGAATTCCGATATTCACTATGGGAGCCAGCGTGAATTGGAAGGCATCCAGGCACTTGGAATCCAGCGTCAGCTACGAAAGACGAACAAGCAATTACTCACGCTCAGAAACAGCCCGCCCCAGCAGGGTGCAAAACGGAAGTAGTAATAATATTTGACGGCAATGGGCGCGTCCATCCCATACAGCCCGGTCAGGCGGAGGTGAGTGGTATGTAAACCTTAGTCGCTCCAAATTTAAGTTGCCCGCCAAAATCGTGCCTGGATGATTTAGCGGTGGTTCGTCGGCAAGACCGCCCGGTTCGAACCACGCGTGCGGTGGCAGGGTTCCGAAGGCGGTGCAAAATCTGACATACCCCCGCTCAGCCCGCCTAAATCTGCTCTTAGTGCACATTAAGGCAGGCGTCCCTGTCAAATCCTGCAATATGATGCCACTGATGCCAAGCACCCGGCTGCATGAATTTAACATTTAAGCTTTCCTCTTGGGGAGGTCAATTCTTGCATGTCCTGCTGGCCTCATGAGGCCCGGTCAATCTTTGCATGTCCGTCTCCCCTACAGTGCCCATGTCAGAACCATGCACTCAAGGCAGGCGCTGACTCAGCCTGGCCCATCAGGCACAACTGGGGTCTCTGAGCTCTGATCTTTTCCGAAGTCGACCGTTGCATTTCACTCTCCCCATCAGGCAGCTGCTCCCCTCACTCACACTTGCCCTCCCACACAATTACCATGCCTAGAGGCAAGAAATCCAAGTCAACCACCTCTGCCCGTGGGGGGAAGAACACAGGTGGAGCTGCTGCCCGTAGAGGGACAGGCGTAGCAAGGCGTCTTGCAGCGGCTGCCCCTCCCACTGCTGCCAATGGAGCAGAGCCTGCCGCTGCCCTGCCCTCTGCTGCCTCCGATGCGCTCTTGCCGGAGACTCTCCTGGACCGTGTCCGCATCACCACAGAGGAGTGGTACCGCTCCAAGCGCACGGCCAAGGCATACGCAGGCTACATAAAGGCTGGCAAGGCTTGGATGGTGGGGATGGTGGCTCAGGCAAGCTCTGACGACACTGCAGAGGACTCCTCGGAGGGCACGGAGGTGCGCTATGCCGATCTGCGGGAGGCATTTGACACCATCTCCGCCGCTACACCTATGGCCCTCAAACTCTACACGGCCTACAAGTGCGAGGAGCAGGAGTGTGGGTTCTCCACGGCCGAGGGTCTCAGAGCGGCATTCAAGGACTACTTCATAAGGTGCGTCACCTTGTCTTACGGGCTGCCTCCCTTCGCAGGCTCATGCTCTGATAGGGTGCTTGGGTGCCAAGGAGACACGTGGAAGTTCAACACTGCAACCCAGAAATGGGAGGGCAACCCCGTGTTCGACCCGGAGTTTATCACTTACTTTGAGTCGCTCAAGCACCGTTCGCAGCGCAACGCCACCGTCACGCACGCTTTGCCTATGCTCCCCAAGGACATGAAGGTCATCATGGCGTACCTGGATGGGGAGGAGGCGGCACACACCATGTCTCTCACCCGGCGTCTGTACTTCAAGGCTTTTGCGACCGCCGCATTCAACTTGTGGACGAGGTGCGTGCTTGCTGAGCACCTTGGTATTGCGACTGCCACTGATGATCACACCTGACCAGAAACGAGGAAATGGTCACTCTGCAGTGGAAAAATGTATCTTTCCATGGTGACGGGAGCTTGGAACCGTACATCTCTTTCAACCTGGTATTCAGAAAGACAAACAAGGACCCTGCCGCAGGCAAGTGCTTGATCCTGGGGCCCCTACCATACGCTGACACAGTGCCACGGCAGGCCATGAAATGCGTGTGCCTGAGCAGCCGGATGAACCGGAGATCGACGTGTACCCTCACATGCGTGCATGGGTTGCTCACCTCCAGGAGAAGATGCAGAGGCGGTTGCAACCAGAGGACTACGTTTTCCCAGCTCTGGCCTCCACAGATCTGCTCAAGTTTGGCGAGCCCATGTCGCGTACAGGGATAGAGAACATCCTGGACAGGCTTACGGATGCATCGGGTGTCATGGATGGGCGCTCAGGCAAATTCACAACGCACTGCTTCCGTCGAGGGGGTGCTCAGTACCGCTTCATGTTCGCCAAACACAAGTGGAGCATGAAGGCTGTCAAGTGGTGGGGTGGCTGGTCTGCAGGTGATGATGTAGATGACATCTTTACTCTTTTTACTCTTGAGGCCCTGTTCTGAAGGCAAATACAGGTTGGGACTGTTATGCGCTACTTGCTGGATGAGTTGAGCGCTTATGAGGAGGGCTTCTCCGATATCATGCTGAAGAGCCGCAACAAGGACCGTCATGAGAGCTTTATGGGAGGATCAGGGGCTCCCAGCATTGTCACTCAGCATGAGTTTGACAGACTGGCCAGCGTGCTTAGCAGTCAGATGGGTGAGTGGACCACCAGAATGGCCAGTCGCATGGAGGAGATCATTTCCACGCCACGTTCCCATGGCTCCTTGGCATACTCCACCCCTCAGTCAGACCGCACGCTGACATGCTGCACTCATACAACAACCGGTAAGCAACTGTCCAGTCCTCACAAGCGGAAGGGGCACTGATTCATGGTGGCGTAAAGTTCCTCTGCCATCATTTCTCTCCGTAGTGCAGGCCAATGACCGGCTTGCAATGTGCGCATCTCCCAGGCGCATGTCTCCTGCTTATGACGAGAACGAGGACCTGTTTGGGGAGGGCGTGGAGGATACCCCTCCCCCTGAGGCGCCTGTACGGCCTCCACGCATTCCAACTGTACACACCTTGGAAGACGTCATACGCTATTGGGAGGAGGGTGACAGCGCCAAGGGCCTCGTTGTTCCTTTGCACAGATGGGAAGACACCTTTGAACGGGCATCATACGCCCAGGAGGCAGCTAAGCTGTCCAACATCAAGCATGTCTACCAGGAATTCAAGGTCAAGTATTACGGGGACCAAGACGCATTTGAAGCCAAGTATGCTGGTCTGTCTGGGAAGTTTACCAAGCTTCTCAAAGAGGTTAGGAAGGCCAGAATAGAGAGGGGAGATACAAAGGGGCGGCAGAGGCGGAAGCGATGATGTTAGTAGAGTAGCGCCATGCAAAATCACTGCTCTTTTGACTTGTGTAATTTTTCACATAGCCTTACGGGCAAGATACAGCTGTGAGTAGAATATCAAGAATACTGCAGGGGCTCCATACTGTCAAATTTTACCCTACCTTTCAAGCTCTGATGCTGTCAAATATTACCCTGCCTTTCATGCTCTGTTAAAATTTGACCTGCGCTCTGATAACTCTGACACTGACTTTCTGTCTAAATTTACATGGCCCTCGTATTCCTCTGTGTCATATTTTGCATCACAGTGGCTCTTAAATCTGTGGGCACTAAGAACCTCACTAAGGGCAGGCTAAGAACTTAGGGCGCTAAGATTTACCAAGATTTAGTGGCAGATTTAGGATTCGCATAAATGCTCCTGTTCTGCTATAAGCCTCAGGTGTATATCATGTCTGGCTTCCTGCCCTCCTGATGTTCCGTCCAGGCCAAAATTCTTGTTCCCTTTACTTTCTATTCTCCACCTCTCTAGCCTTCCCAAGCACACTATATATACACCTTTGTGTACCACTCAGAACTGCTGAGCCCGTTATATGACATCCTCGACATTGCAATGACTGTTAGCAGTGCGACATCGGGCAGTTTGACATGGCGCCCTTATATTACATGCTCCATCTATCTGTACAGCTCATACTGTACCCTTCACGACTATTGTACCACTAACCGTTCACCGCTGACAGCCTTTTGCCAATGCTCATCTCCTCTTTGTCAAAGACGCGTACCACGAGGATATCACAGACACTATATAAATATAACTTTCTCCCTATGAAAGGTGTCTCTTGTATACAAAGGCAATCCTAGAACTGCCATTGTGGCTGCAGCCAACCCATCCACATCTCAGGGGGCTCCCCTTCCAGCCAGGGAGCAACGTTGAGGAGGACGGGGACGGCTGCCTCACGGTTTCTCCAATAATCCAGAGATCTGATACAAGAGATCAATCAGATGGCGCTTCAGGTGAGATGAGCCGGAATGTCACTTGCCCCTGCTTGTATTGCATATCGTCCGGTTGAAGAGCCTCCCGGTGCCACCCCTCTTCCGAGTCTGATCCGGCCAGCCTCCACTTGACGAGCTCAAACTCTTGATCCCAGTCCGGGCCGTACCGCTTTCCCCCTGAGAACCACTCATTGTACCCATAATCCAAGCGCACCAGGTTTAGACTGGGCAGGTTCTGAGCACTGTGGGTCACCAGTAAGTGCTCACAATAATTCTGCCATGTTTCTCCAGCCAGAGCTTGCCCTGGCTGGCGAACTTGATAGAGGGGATTGAGATCCACCTCTGAGAAGAATGTTTCATCAGAGGGATCAGCGGTGGCGAAAGGATTTGGGAAAATGATCCCTTTAGCCCGAAGATCGATCGTGCGTAAGGGACCCAGGCGTGAGATGAGCCTGGGCCATATGTCATCGTTCCATATCAGAGCCCTTCCATTCTGACGGCAGTAAAATCAGAGAGAGGCACCTGTGCAAAGATAGAGACCATTGACTCACGGTTGGAGAGCATCTGGTGTACTGTATATGCAGCGCCTGTAGCCCTCCACCTTCCCCTTGCTGTACCGTCCACCAACTTGCAATACTCGTCCAAAGGACCCTCGGGGGAGCCTCGGGGAGAGAGCAGGTGATCCACAGATCTGTGAGGCCGGCCATCACAGAGATTGCCTGGTATGCCATAGCGTTATTCATGGATGCCAGCCAGATTGCCTGTTGATCGGCAAACAACCAGCCCTCCTCCGGTCCGATGAGCCTGATATGCAGGCTTTGGATATTGCAAAAGCGCCGAGCAGCGTATTCTGAGTGCCGTTGGCGCTCTGACCTCTGCTGGCCTTTCGGCACGCGATATTCACGACACATGATGCGGTGATAGTCAACAATCTGTTGTAGGCAGTGAGTGAAGCCTGTAGCAAGGTGGATAAGAGAGCATTAAAACTCACATTGGAGAAGAGCAACGCAAGAGAAGGTCCCCAGTTCCCTTGGATAGCGGCAGGGGGCAATTCTGCATATCTCCAAAAGAGAGAGCATGAGAGGCGCACAGGCCCTAGATGTTGGCGAGAGAGGCCAGGGTGATCCTGCTGATACACCTTGGAGCAGGTGGATGCAATTGCAATAAGGACATCCCTTGGAAGGCGTGGAGACTGCATTGCAGGGGAGAAGCAAAGAGGCAGAATTACAGCCCTATTTATACAGAAAATGCTATGTAGAATACATATTGGGAGTGAGATTGCCCCGATTACTGATTCTACTTCACAAATCTCTATAGAATATTGAGGTCAATGGCCACATCTGACTCAGCAACACATAGCCAAGGAACTAATGGTTTGAACAGTAAAGGGAAAGCTTGTGTATGTTCCACGTCATAGGGCAGGGGGGAAAGCTGGCAGCCCAGGTATCGTGTGAATGTCAGCCACAGGCGCGATCCAACAGTGTTGGATCGCGCCTGTGGCTGAGCACATGACCACATGCACAGCCACTGATGGTGTGCTTTGTGCGCTCTAACCCACCTGTGGAGAGTCTTCAGCCAATGAGTGAGTTCCATACAGGCTTTGGAGTGGAATAGGAAGATGTGCATCCTCCTTGTGCATTCTCCTTGTGCCTTCCTGGACCATTGCTGATGGCCTTATTGACCTAGCAGTGAAGTACTGTCTGTGTGTAAACCTGAGTCACTCAGCTCCTAGGGGTTGTCACTATGTTAACTGGATGTCTCTCTTTTATTCCATCAAATATGTGAAAGTCCTCAGAATATATCATTTCTACTCAAAGATCACTAGCCATCCAGCTTCCACCTGGTTGGCCCACAAGCTCTTTCACCCCATCAGGCTTGTGGACTACCAGAGGATGCTTACAGCCCCTGCACCTGAAATTGAGACTGTAGACCTTGCCTCTGTTCTCCCCTCTGGGCTCCCAAGCCCTCACTGCTCTACATTCTGGGTTGAGACAGAGCCCAGGGAGAGGTAGGCCAAAGGGCTGGATTGTGTTGTTAGCCCAAACCATCCTTGTCACCTTCACATTCTCATCTCCAGGGGTGAAACGGTAGACACCCGTTGTGCGTGCAAGGCTGCTGGCAACCTCCAGAATGTGTCCCATCACATCGTCCTCTGGAGACAGATTGACGAAGATTCTCCTGGTATACTCTATGACAAAAGTCAGAGCTGTGTGCAGATTCAGGGCTGGTGCATCAAATGCATAGAGGCCCTGAATGCTTGAGCGATATCTACAATACAATTAAATAACCAAATAGTCCTAGAGAGAAGACTAGATAGCTTACTTGAAAGTGGTGGCCTTCAGATCTTCAAGAGCCTCTGGATACTTGACAACACTTCCACATGCCAGAAGGAACCACTTGACTTGTGGGATCTTGGCCAGATATTCCATCAGATCACTCCCAATAACACATTCAAAGAACTAAGCATCATGAGATAAGAACAAATATTCTGTAAGAAAGAGAACACATACATCTGGGATGGTGACAGCCCCTTCTTCCTCAAGCAGCAAGTCTCCACGGGTATTCTCAGAGTGGGTGCTGACAGCAATGACAGCTCCTTGGAAGGAGGTTCCCATTCTATAGGGTATACTTCAGCACATGATTGTCAATAAAAGTGAAGGAAAATCACATACAGCTTCAGAGTATCTAAGAGCTCTTCCACCTTGGCTTTGTGCTCATCCAAGGAGCTTTGCTTGCTGACATCTATATCAAAAGCAATCTCATGGTAGAACAAGTCCTCTGGGTTTTCCACGTAAAAAGGCTGGAGGTCCTTTTGCACAGATTGCAAAGGGGGACCAGTGGAATCAACCTTTACTGAGCGTAAACTGAGCAACAGGAGGGGTCCTGTGTAAACCCGGTTGTAGGGTATGCATGTGGCAAGGCCAGGTGCATCAGGTGTATCTCCTATGGTCTTGCCCGTCTTCAAGTCCAAGAACCCCTATTACAGTATTTAATAAGCCATATACCTCTGATAGGCTTCTTCTAGTGGGCTCACCGTGTATGCCTCAAATTTCAGGCTCCTGATCTTGCCTTCAGCATCCCTCCCTTTCCTGGTGATGTGGCAATTAGGGCAGATGAAGCTTGGCCCATCCTCCATGAGGAGCTTGTCCTTGGGAACCTTGATACATTTCTCACATATCACCCTAGGGCAAAGGGAACAGAGTGCCAAGAGTTCTCCTCCGTTTTGACAGAGAGCACACCACTACAGACAACATCTCAGTATTTATAAATCAGAACAGTGCAGAAGGGAGACATACGTTATCATGATCATCACTGACTTTAGCTTCCCTTACTCCCTCTATGGCGTCTGTCATGATAATATCCTGTCGTCTCATTGAGCAGGAACCCTGAGAAACTGAATGGTGCACATACCTTGTCTGCAACCTCCAAAGGCGCATTGGAAGAGCCTATGGTTTTGCGTGGAGCAATAGCTCCCGTGGTCTTTCGGGCAGTCATTTTGGTACGTCTAGCTGGGGGTGGGGAGGTGGCACTGGCTTCCACAGGCCCAGGGGTAGAAGCTGCTATATTCTTACCATATATTTGAGCATCAAAACTCCCTGTGAGAATAATGCAACATTACCTTTGTAGCCTTTCGTATAGTGGCACCTGTTTTCCTGCTCTTAGCTGTGCTCTTAGCTGCTTTGCCCCCAGGTGGAGTAGGTGCAGTGCTCTTGGCAGATGCCAGGCCAGTGGTGACATCCTATAATTTTTTCTTCAGTATGGGCCTTGGCAAGAGGAACAGTACATACATTGGCCCCACTTGCAGCCCTGCGTTTCGATGACGCTCGGGTTTCACGCACTGAAGGGGCCGGTATAGGGCTCCCAGCCTGCAGGGGGCTCCCAGGGGGCAGTGGGCTCAGCGGGCTCCCAGCATGGATGGGGCTCCCAGGGGGCAGAGGGCTCCCAGGAGGCAGAGGGCTCCCAGGAGGCAGAGGGCTCCCAGGAGGCAGAGGGCTCCCAGGAGGCAGAGGGCTCCCAGAATGGACAGGGCTCCCAGAATGGACAGGGCTCCCAGTCTGCATAGGGCTTCCAGTATGAATGGGGCTGTTAGGGGGAACAGGGCTTTGGGAAGGGGAAGAGTTGTAGCCAGTGATGTCCATGGTGAAGGGGGAGAGAGAAGGGACAGAGGTTCTGTAAATTTTTGCAAGGTGTTGTTTGTGTATGTTTGTATAGCGTCCGTTTTTTGCATGCGCTTCGAGTTGCCTTGTCTCTCTTGCGTTTCCCCCACCAGCAGGGTGCACGGTAGTGCAGCTCCCGTAGCCAGACTGAGGGGTACCTCTTTCCTGCCTCGGGGACCAGTTGACAAGGGGGAAGTAGCAGGGTGGTGCGGTAGCGCCTCCCCATAGCCAGGCAGAGGGGTACCTCTGTCCTGCCTTGGGGCCCTGTCTACATACGCACTCTCCTAGCAGGGTGGTGCGGTAGTGCCTCCCCGTAGCCAGGCAGTGGGGTACCGCTGTTCTGCCTCGGGGCCCTGTGAGCATGGGAGTTGGTGGGCAGACGGCTAGACGGGGAGCAGTGTGCTTGGGGTGTGTGCTTGGGGTGCACGCTTGGAAGCCAGCTGGAGGGCGGCAGTGGCAGTGGTGATGACGGTGACCAGCCGCCACGCCGCCACGCAGAGCAGCAGAGACAGTGATGAGGGGGAGTGCCAGCGCAAGCCAACGCGCAGCCTCCTGCTTAATCTCTGCCCCCCAGACGCAAGGAATTCCTTGCGCCCGTGGACCAGAGATTGAGCGGGGGAGGGCATGCGGGGCGGCGTGCGGGGGGGGCGGGGAGGTGCGGGGGCGGGGGGAGCGTGAGGAGGCGGGGGCGGCGTGCGGGGGAGGGGGGCGTATGAGGGGGAGGGTGGGCGGAGTGCGGGAGCGAGGGGGCGTGTGTGGGAGTCGTGGGAGGGCGAGGGGCGGCGTGCGGGGACGGTGGGCGGGGTGGGAGGTGGTGGGGGTCGAGAACGGGCGATGGGCGGCGTGCGGAGGAGGCGGGCGCCGCGTGGCGGGCGCTGGGGCGTGGGGGGGCGGTGGGGGCTGCGGGGGCGAGGGGGGAGGGGGGCAGGAGGGGGCGAGTGCGGGGAAGGTGGGCGGAGGTGCGGAGGCGGCGAGCGCACGGGAGCGGGGGGGGAGTGGGCGGGAGGGTGGGCGAAGTGGGGGGAGGCGGGGGCGAGAGGCGGGGCTGGGAGGCGTGGCAGGCGGTGGGCGACGGGCGGGGGTCGAGGGAGCCGTGGGCGGGCGGCGGGCGCCACGTGGCGGGCGGTGGGCGGCGTGTGGAGGCTGTGGGCGTCGAGCACGGGCGGTGGGCGTCGAGCACGGGCGGTGGGCGTCGAGCACGGGCGGTGGCGCAGCCTCCTGCCTAATCTCTGCCCCCCAGACGCAAGGAATTCCTTGCGCCCGTGGACCAGAGATTGAGCGGGGGGAGGGCATGCGGGGCGGCGGGGGGGTGGGGGGGAGGGGAGGGGGCGAGGGCGGCGTGCGGAGGAGGTGGGAGGCGTGCGGGGAGGTGGGCGGAAGGCGGGGGGGGGGAGGAGGGAGGGGGAGAGGGGAGGAGGCGGTGTGGGAGTCGGGGGGCGGGAGATGGGGGAGTGAGGGGAAGGGGGGCGGGGTGCGGAGGTGGTGGGCGTCGAGAACGGGAGATGGGAGGAGTGGAGGAGGAGGAGGGAGAAGCGTGGAGGGAGGGGGAGGAGTGGGAAGGCGGAGGGCGGCGTGGGCGGAGGAGGGGGCGGTGGGCGGAGAGCGGGGGAGGTGGGCGACGGGCGGGGAGGTGGGAGGCGTGCGGAGGCGGCGAGCGCCACGTGGCGGGCGGTGGGCGGCGTGGGCGGGCGGTGGGCGGCGTGCGGGGGCGATGGGAGGCGTGTGGGCGTCGTGGGCGGGCGATGGGCGGCGTGCGGGGACGGTGGGCGGGGTGCGGAGGGTGGGGGCGTCGAGAACGGGCGATGGGAGGAGTGAGGAGGAGGCGGGGCGCGTGGAGGGGCGATGGGCGGAGTGGGCAGGAGGGCGGGCGGCGTGGGAGGCGTGAGGGGGCGGTGGGCGGCGAGCGGGGAGGTGGGAGACGTGCGGGGACGGTGGGCGGCGTGGGCGGGCGATGGGCGGCGTGCGGAGGCGGCGGGCGCCACGTGGCGGGCGGTGGGCGGCGTGGGCGGGCGGTGGGCGGCGTGCGGGGGCGGTGGGGGACGCACCTGCCTCTCCTCCTCCTCCTCCTGCTCTCCTGTCCCCTCTCCTCCCCTCGGGCACGCGCGGCGGGGCGCGGTGACGTGGCGCGGCTGCGCGGCACGTCGTCGTCTTCGTCTTGAGGGCGGTGGCGAGGAGGGAGGGGCGGGGGAGGGAGGAGGAGGAAGGAGGGAGGACAGGCACGAGGCGTGCGCCACGCGTGCGCACAAGGCGGGTGTGCGTCACGCGTGACGTGCCTCAGCCACAAGCGCGAACCAACAGCGTTGGTTCGCGCTTGTGGCTGAGCTCTCACGCTCCCTCGTCCCTCCTTCCTCCTCCTCCCTCCCCCGCCCCTCCCTCCTCGCCACCGGCCCTCAAGACGAAGACGACGACGTGCCGCGCAGCCGCGCCACGTCACCGCGCCCCGCCGCGCGTGCCCGAGGGGAGGAGAGGGGACAGGAGAGCAGGAGGAGGAGGAGGAGAGGCAGGTGCGTCCCCCACCGCCCCCGCTCGCCGCCCATCGCCCGCCCACGACGCCCACCGCCCCCGCACGCCGCCCGCCGCCCGCCCACGCCGCCCACCGCCTCCGCACGCCGCCCACCGCCTCCGCACGCCGCCCACCGCCCGCCCACGCCGCCACCGCCCGCCCACGCCGCCCACCGCCCGCCCTCGACGCCCAACGCCCGCCCTCGACGCCCACCGCCTGCGCTCGACGCCCGCCGCCCCCGCACGTCGCACCCCCGCCCACGCCGCCCCCCACCGCCCGCCACGTGGCGCCCGCCGCCTCCGCACGTCGCCCACAGCCCGCCCTCGACCCCCGCACGCCGCCCACGCCGCCCGCACGTCGCCCACGCCGCACGCGCGTCGCCCCACGCCGCCCACCGCCGTGCTCGCCGCCCACCGCCTCCGCACGCCGCCCACCGCCCGCCACGTGGCGCCCGCCGCCCGCCCTCGGTGCCCACCGCCCGCCCACGCCCCCGCACGTCCCCGCCGCCCGCGCTCGCCGCCCACCGCCTCCGCACGACGCCCACCGCCTGCCACGTGGCGCCCGCTGCCCGCGCACGCCGCCCACCGCCCCCGTACGCCGCCACCGCCGCCCACGCCGCACACCGCCCGCCCACGCCGCCCCCCCCCCCCCCCCCCGCCCACGCCCCCCGCCGCCCACCGCCCGCCCACCGCCCGCTCCCCGCCGCCCACCGCCCAACACCCGCCCCCGCGCCCCCCCCCGCCCCCCCCCCACCGCCCACCGCCCCCCTCGCCCCCCACCCCGCGCCTCTACTGCCCCCCGCCCTCCGACCTCCCGCCCCCCGCCGCCCACGCCGCCCGCTCCCGCCAACGCCGCCCAGCCCGCCCACCTCCGCCCTCGACGCCCACCGCCTGCGCTCGCCGCCCCGCCTGCGCTCGCCGCCCACCGCCTGCGCTCGCCGCCCACCGCCCGCGCTCGACGCCCACCGCCTCCGCACGCCGCCCACCGCCCGCCACGTGGCGCCCGCCGCCCGCGCTCGGTGCCCACCGCCCGCCCACGCCCCCGCACGTCCCCGCCGCCCCCGCACGTCACCCCGCATGCCCTCCCCCCGCCTCAATCTCTGGTCCACGGGCGCAAGGAATTCCTTGCGTCTGGGGGGCAGAGATTAAGCAGGAGGCTGCGCGTTGGCTTGCGCTGGTGCTCTCCGCCTATGGCCCCTCCAAGTCACTCCAAGCCAGGGGGAAGCACTTGGTTTATTATTCATTCCAAGGCCAATTCTGCACCGTTTCAGCCGCAACTGGGTGCAATCTGAAGGTACAGGATGGGAGCATGCCTGGTAATATGTACAGGAATATTGACCAGGGGAAAAAAGTGCTAGAGGGCCTGGAGGGTAGCTCACTTCATTTCTGTATTCTCTGCTCATTTCTTCACCGATTCAGCTGCAAGTGGGTCCATTCTGATGCCACAGTGGGGGCAAATGTATGGTGTTATTTACAAGAATATTGACCAAGGGAAAAAAATGCCAAGTAATTTCCCGCACTGAGTTTGATGTGCAGCTGTCAAATCTGACAAATTCACTGCTGGCCAGCTCTTGCCTTTCTCCCTCACCTCCCTCCCTTCTCAGACTCTTCAAAATGAACATCAGCTCTGAGCTTGCTTTGTTCCTCTTGCGCAGGGCCCCAGAACTGTTGGCTCTGTATCCACAAGAGCCAGAGTGGGCAGCTCTTTACAATGAGCTCTCTAGCCAACAGACTCCTGCTCTGGAGGTCAACCAGCTGGCTACCCCCAGAGCCACACCTTTCTCTCCTGGCACTTCTGGAGAACTATTGACCCCTGCTGCCAGTTCTCACACTGAGCAGGTGGTCTCTGCAGAATCAATGGTTCAAAATGCTGTAAATGCATCTCCAGGCTCTGAAACATTTTTCTTTCTCTGATTTTCCAGCTAGGCTGTATCCCCAGTGTCTCAGCCATCTAGGCATAGTGAAAGGCTGGATGCTATCCAGGCTGAAAAGGTGTGTGCCAGCTTGTTGTCTCTTAGTGACATTCACTCAGCCAGTGCAGGCCAAGCAGACCAAGGGCAGCTCTCCTGCCAAGAGAACGCGTTCTGGAAAACAAGCCAGTCGCACTCTAGTAGGTCTTCTTTGGGGAACAACGGCAGGCAAGATATACTGACTGGATGTTCAGGTCCTCACTGCCAGTGGTAAAGGAGTGCGCGGTGGTGCAGGCGGTGGCTATGGTGGCAAATGGGCTCCTAAGAATTGCAAAAGGAATAGCCGTGAGGCTAGGCAGGGGATGGCTCCTATGGAGGCCATTCCAGAGCATGATGAACTGGAGGCAATGGAGGTTGATGAGGATGAAGAAGAACCCATGGAAGAAGAACCTGTGGTACGTTGTTTTGAAGTCTCTTTTTTTTGACATGAATCTCACGGTACTTGAAGGAGACTGTGAAGCAGGTCTGGGTGGAACGCAGTATTCCTCCCAGACCAACTGCAAAAACCCTGCAGCTTCTGTCTTATCTTGGGGGAATCTCCAACTCCTCTTCCCAGAAGGGTCTCTCTAATCTGATAGAAGGTCACTCAGAGACTCTCACCCTGGAGCACACAGCTCAATCTTGGAGCATACAATCATCTGGGGATACTGGGAAAATGAACCTGGACTTGTCCAGGATGAGATCTCTTGGAGATCATTGTGCCCATCTGGACCTTGCACAGAAGGTTATCAGCTTTCGATCCACCATTGCCTTTGTTGAACTGGCGGTAGAAGTGGATTTGTCAGTGCTGTTTTATCTCTCAAGGCTACTGTATTTAATTGTTCAACAGCATCTTGAAGCATCAGGCCGTCTTTGCCAATACAAAGAACATCAAGAATCTGACAGCCTTGTGTCGTGAAGTAGGAGGAAAATGGACTGAAGAGAGTTGTCGCCTTTGGGTGCAAAAAGGGAGAAGACTGATCTATCTTGCTCAAGCTGGTAAGTGGTCTTCTTGCTCATATGAGGCACTGTCAGTGATACATTATTGTCCAGCTTCCCTTCATATCTTGACTGTCATCTCTGCTCTGGGAGTGGCACAAGCATTCATTGGAGATAGGACTAAGGCCATAGAGTTTGATCTCATGCAGGTGGCATTTGCTCTAAGAGCTGTTCCTGGTATGTGCTCTTTCATTTTGCAGTTCTCCTTCTGATATCTTGTCTAGAACAATACTCTGAAAATCTCATAAGGACCTCCATCATTCCAGGCCTTCTACAGGCCCATGAGCTGTCTAAGGACAAGTGTGGATTCCACATCTCAGTCCCTATCCTTACCATGGAGGGCTCTGTGGGATTCCAGAAGCTGCATTTCAATGATGTTCAGGCCTCAGATGAGTATCTCTCAAAAGTCTTAGTGGTGTAAGTGAGATATTATATTTTGTCAGCTCATACTGATCTCTCTCACATAGTGGATGGAAGCTTCCCCCTAGGGCCCTCCTGTGGTCAGAAGATCTACCCCACCAGAAGGAGAAGCCCACTATGATTTTGCCCTATCCTGGGAAGGCTTTGCCAGTGTTCCTTCCTTTTGATATCACCCACACTCCCAGCCCTGTCAACAGGGGCAATGGTGAGGCCTGGACCTCTACCCAGAGAGAGGCTGCTGCCTCTGCATCTCTTAATAGCCCATCATCCCTGGCTGACCTGAAGAAAAAGGTGTGTTGGTTCAATCTTCCTACTATGGCTTACACTGAGGTATTGTTAGCTTCTCTCTCACAAAGCAGAAGGACCCTATCTTTCCATTGAACCAGCTATATGCAATGGGTGAGTACTCTGTTCTTGTGCCCAGGGACTTCTGGCCTCCTAATTCTTGACTGCAGACAGCCTCTGCATATTCAAGACAGCTCCAAGCAGCTTGTTGGACTCTTGCTCTCTGACTTTGGAACAACATACCCTGATTCCTTGGCCAGCATCACAGCTAGACTGCTTCATCTTCTTGGGGATGAAATTGGACCAGATGCCTCAGATATCCCTGGCTTCAAGTTTCCTGCAGAGCATCATCAAACCTACAATAGGTATTCTGAAAGGGTATTTTTTCCTTATCTGCACCTCCTGAATATCACTAAGACACATAATTTCCCAGGGAGACGATGCTCCAGAAGGTGTCCATCCTTACCTCCTTACAAAGGATGGTAGTGTGAGGGTCAATATCCAGCATCGCATGCCACGTGCTTCTACAGATACTCGTGCAGATCCTGTCAGGTATATGCACCTGGTGAATGCCCTGGAAGACATGATGGCATACATCAGAGTGAATGTGAGTCTACCTCTTTCAGCTAAAGGAAAACTCATGTAATGATACCTTTCAAGCTGGCCCATTATCTCCCTAAGGTCTACGACGACCTCACTATTGCCATTGAAAATCTCCCCCTGGGCTCTGCCAGCGCTGCCCACCCTTTCTCAGGCTTCGTGCTCAATTTGTCTGCTTGCACACGTGGACATCGTGACACCAAAGACAAGACGGTGTGCATTGTTGCACCATTTGGTGAATGGGCAGGGGGTGGCTTGGGTCTGTATGAAGCAAAGCTGGTCATCCACCTGAGACCTGGTGATGTGCTCATCTTCCCCTCAGGGGAACATACTCATTTCAACCTTCACTTTGAAGGTTTGAGGGGTTCAGTTGTCCTCAGCACAGATAGAGACTTTGATGGGTGGGTGCATGATTACAATGGGTGGGCCAATCACATCCAGTAGTTACATTTCTCTAATACCTGACATTGCAATATCCTTCTTGAACATATATATCTTATCTAGCAGTAATATTATATGTGGCTGATTTTCTTGTTCCCTTTTATCTCAAACATCCAAAGCAAATATGATGTAATTCTGCATTTAGTATGTAACACTTTTCCAGCCCTGATCCCTCCTACCCCTTCGCTCCAGAGCTGCCAGCTGTGCGCATGGAGCGCATCTCATCCTCCCTTGCCAAACGTATCTCATCAGCCTCTACCGCTCCAGGAGCCTTGAACGCCCTCATAAGCTTGATGATGTGCTCAGCGGACTCTTGCCCTCCTTCAATGGCATGAGCATTGGCTAGCTCTTCCAGGGCCCACCTGACCGTTTCCTTCAATCGTGCCTCCCTTGGCTGCAGGAGACCGTCGATTTGCAAGCCCGAGGTCTCCGCAATAGCTGCGGCACAATAGGGCAAATTCAACAGATTGAAGCCTAGCTTGTAGGGAAGAAGGGTCACGTTGCCCTGCTTGTCGGCAACGCGGCTCTGGCTCTTCTCTATTTCTTCATTATTCTTTGCGTTGGGGACATCATAGGTCTGCGCCGTCTTGACCATCCACAGCTCCAGAAGAGCGGAGTCTGCAGGGCAACCGCAGTCCAGGTATGATGGATCGTCTGGGCCTGAAGGTGCCTTCATCGTCTTGCCCGTTATGCGCACCTGCTTTCCTCTACCAGCACGGGAGCAGGAAAGGCACTGAGTATTGTAGGATCCATCGGCTTTTCTCTGGATGCATCGGTGAGTGATGCCTAGTAGAGAGAGCGAAAAGAAGAAAGTGCTTGCCTTGGCCAAGCGCAAGAGGGCTGTGGCCACCTCCCGTCCATTGTGAATGACAGACATGTGCTTCTCTGGCTGCGTCCTAGCCTCAAAGGCAAGGGTATATGTCACCTCCGTCATTTTACCAGTCACCTCATCTCTGAATTTCGGTCGGAAGCCTTCTGCAAATTGCCTCCCAAGGGCTTCCAGGCCAAGGTCAACAGAATCGGAAAGCTCGTTAAGAATGGCAGGCGTACCTTCTTTGACTTTGCCCTTAGCTGACGACCGTGACTTTTCCTTGCCTTTGCCCTTTGCCTTTGACTTGTTGGCGTTATCCCCCTCTTCCTCGTCAGACTCCCCGCTGCCATCCCTGTCATCCTCCGGTCCATAGTTGCTCTCTGAACCGTTGGAATCAGCAGCCTCCTCTTCCACGTACCACAGCCTGAACCAGCGCTGGAGCGCCTTGCAGTCATCCCCAGTGATCTTGCTCTTCGCCTCACTGGCCGTGTAGGAAATGGGCCAGTTGAAGTCGTCAAGCTGGAAGCCCAAGCTGCTGGCTCTTTCGATCGCCTGAAGGTGGATTTTGACGGCAGCCCGCTTTGAGTTATTGGACTTGACATCCTTAGATATGGCATTGTGGAAGCGCAGTGTCTCCATAGAGTCAAGGCCCGCTTCGAACAGCTTGAAGTCTGGCTGATCTGTAAGGAAAGCGAAGGGTTACATCTCAAAGTTATCAAGACAATAGAACAAGCACCTACTGCTCTGGGTCTTATTGGACTCTATATCCCCTTGACCAGGCTCCTCCGTTGTGCGTTGCCTATGTTCAGAGTGGCCAGTGTCTGAAATTAATGTGTGTTAGAATTTGCATCTAGAGGTGTCTTGGGACAAATTGAACAAAGGAAGATCTGAAAAAAATAACGGATGCATGGGAAGCTCCGTCAAAATTAACACGGGCATTGATACTCCTTGCAAAAAGTTGCACATCTAATAACAGAGAAATGGAAAGGTGCAAAATATTACAGTTGCATATCACAACGTGTAAGAAATAACAAATGTGAAAGCAGTCCCTTGTAAGAAATATTACATGGGCAGGGTGCCTTGTAATATACACTGTCAAAAATGACTGCATCAAGTAGGCAAGGTAAGATATTGCAGGTGCCCTTGACAGCAATAAATGTCATATATGACAGCACAGATGGTGCTATGACAAGGTAGGCAAATTATAACAGAAGAGAATATAACGGTGCAAAAAATGATGGGAGCCAAATCAACACTGTAAAATAATTCATCTGCTAACCAGAGGGGGAATCGTCAAATCTGACAGCAAAGTATGCACAACAGCAAGGAATGCAAAATATGACGAATGCAAAATATGACGAATGCAAAATATGACGAATGCAAATATGACGGTGTAAAAATTGGCTGCATCTAAGTGGCCACTGTAAAATATCACAGATGCTCCTGTGGCTGGTGAATTTTCACTGTGCCCATAGAACGAACCGTTATATTTTACAGCACGGAGTAAAATATGACAAAGCAAAGAAAAGATTATATTGTGGCAGGCAGCAGTAAACTCACCTTTGGGTGGGGAAGGGTCTCTGGTAGCATCATGAGTCTCAGGCTGCACAGATGGCCTGGGGGATGGCGTGTTCGGGGGTGGGGTCAACGCTGCAAAGGCTTGTTAGCTGCATGGAAAGGAAGGTTGGAGGTCTGAAGGTCTTATATGCGCACAGCTTGCCCTGGACTCAACATTCAAGTGGCGGGCCTGGTCAGGTTGATCCACATCCATGGCATCTTCAGGAATGCTGGGGGCACGGGCAGGAGATGCAGGCTTGTCAGGCATGTTCTTGTCCTGCCTGTGCAGGGCCTTGAGCTTGCTATTGGCGTCCTCGAGCTTGCGACTGGTGTCTTCAAGCTCACCGGAAAGCTGCTTGCTATAGTCTGGCAACCCTCAGTTGGTCAGTATCAGCTTAGGGGTATGTATACCATATTCACCCACCTCTAGCGCTTCCCTCGTACCCCGCAGGTATCAGGGCGTACTTCTTGGGGCCACGCGGTGCAGCCGTCCATGTGTCCTTCTTCTTCCGCAGCTCCCTCTGCTTCTTCTCTAACTTCTTGATCTCGGCCTTGAGTGCCTGAGAGCTGGCGGCAGTGGCAGCTGTACGGGTGGCGGGCATCTGGACCGGTGGCGGGCGGTAATACTGCAGGGTGGAGGTGGTACTGGCGTCGGGGAGGGGGGAGGATGTAAAATTCAGCCGGTCGTCGATGGGGACCCGTCCCTGTTGCACCTTGTTTATTTTACAGGGCCCAGCGGGTCAGTTCCGATCTCGCCATCAGGAGCCGCCACCGTGGGAAACCTCCCAACGGTGGTGGGGATGTCAAATTTATGCAGAGGGAGCAGAGCTGTAAGATTTTTTACAACGCGAGGGAGGCCATTGGTGTGCGTAATATTTAACCGCCCCAGATTGCCTTTTGTCAGATTTAACGCCGAAGAAGCCTGGCGTGCAGGCGCCCACATCGGATCGCGGCAACGGACTGGCCCGTGCCGTGATGAACCGGCGAACGTCAACAACCCGCAGCACCGCGCCGGCCATGATGCGCGGTCGTCGAAACCCTGTCGCGAACCGGTTCGCACCCTGCGCCCTAAATCTCGGCATCATCGGCATCACGGGCGCCCGCATCAGCGCCTTAAATCGGCGGCACTAAGTACAATTATTGTAGAGCGTGACGTTAGGCAAAGCGTATTCAACAGCGTCCATCGAGGGATGTCAATGCATATGGGGAAAGCGGCAATATGAATATGGGAGAGTGTGTGATAAAAGAACGGAAGCCCTCAAGACCTCCTGCAGCAACGGAAAAGGTTGCGCCTGAACCAGTAGAACAAGCACTGAGATAAGGCATGTCAATATCAGATGTTCGCAATGACGAATGTGAGTCGACGCACCCCAGTGAAGCGCACAAGCGAAAGACCGAAGGTCGCAAAGAGAATGAAGGAGAAATAATCATTCTGCTTTGTACGCAGCTCCTGTTGGTCCGCAAGTGGGTTGTCGTCATCAGGCAAACCGTTGATGTTCTCGATGGCAATAGCGAGCGCGGCATTCGTCAATAACCAGAATCCAACGAGACGCGTGCGGAAAGTTTTGTTCTGATCATCTAGGGTGGGCTTCTCGACGACTTCCTTGACTTCGATTTTCAAGACAGCGCGCGTGACTGTTTCTTTGAATGCCGCATCGAGGTCCTCCTGGACCCGAGCAATGTCCTCTACAACGGGAGCATCTGCGTCACTCGGCTTCGATGACGACACAGACGGGAGCGCCTCGGCCTTGTCGCTACCCTTAGTACCCCAGGATACCTATATGAAAACATTTAGACCGACACGGAGCAACAAAAAGAATGAGGTAGATGGCTGACATCGTGAAGATTGCAGAAAGCGTAAACATTCAGAACATTGGTGAAGCTAGGTGCCAATGCCAGATACTGCAGGAAGCTAGAGAACATGTGCCACGGATCGCGCTGCCAGGTGTCAGACTCTGCTTTGTCGATGAGCTAGGGATGCTTACGTAGAGGAAGGACGCGAAGATGTAGATCCCCAGAGTCGAGAGCGCGGATGCTATAAGGGCACCTATGGGTGGTTTGAAGAAGGTGCCAACGATCTGACCCGTTGTCTTGTTCTTCAACTCGTTCGGAATGTTCTGTCAACGACACGCAGTCAACATCTGAAAACTTTTGCATCGCGAGAAGACTGACAGCAAATGCCTTCACGGTGAGTGCCACGGAGCAGGCTAAGAGGTAGATGGCCAGAACGGCATACACCCTGATAACTGATCAGTGCCGTATACAAAACAGTAAGCGACATGCTTACCACAAGGTAATAGTATACGCCATTCGTTCACCCTTTGGTCTGTTTCCCAGGGCCAGAACGAACTGAATCACATATGAGAGGGACAGTACAAAGAATGGGAGACGATGTGCATACTTGTAGTGCCAGTGCTCCCAAGTAGATCCATTTCAACGATAGATTGACCCAATGCGTCTAGGAGCACAACTCAGCGAGTGGTCTGAGCGTCCAGAGTCGCGAATGACGTACGATGTCGAGACCGGTGTGGTTGTTACCACCAAAGAATACGATGCCTTGTCCGGGCAGCAGATCGATGATGATGCTGAAGGTCAACCAGATGTTGGCGAGCGCAAACCAAGAGAACACCAAAGAGAAAACGTTGTACTGCGCGGGCCGGACATCATTTAGTTGTGTTTGACAGTTCACGCATCGAACGACTTACCAGGGCCTGTATATGAAAGAAAAACATACGTATGATGCCGTGGCCTGACTTGTACAGACGGAAGAAATGCACAACAGCGTACTTCACCACAAAGCGTCAGACACAGAAGAGCCTCAAGTGGAGACTGTCAGCACTCACAATGGACGCGGCGAAGGAACCATTCAGCCATCGACGTCGCTGACCGATCAACTCGACTGCGGTCTCCGGCACATCGGTTTCGGCCTTTGACGGCTTGACGTAGGTCAACGTCCATTTGGCACCGGCTTTCGCGACCAGTTCGAAGCAAAGGATACGATCCTCAGCCAAGAACATGTTCTTTGTGAAGATGTTCATCCCGTAGATACCCTTGGGACCAAGGCGGTCGGCCAAAGAGTGATCGCCGTGGAAGTATTGCTCAAGAGGACGCCCTTGAATGGCACGGAAGCGATATGCAGAGAAGGCACCCGGCAGCACGGAAACGTAGCCGAAACTGCTCTCCAGGGGTTTGTCTGAGCAGTTGTTGAGACTAAGCATGTAAACCGTGCTAAAATACAAACTCACCAAGGATGTTTGACATCTTGTACTCAAAGTTTTGGGCAGCGACCAGCGGATTCAAGAGCTTCCGACCCTTGTTAATCATAGCGTGGATCTCACCACAGCATCCACCCAGGTCAACATCGTTATAGAAGGCCTCCCAGAGGTAATAGATTGACTTGTGGCCGGGCTTGGTGCCGGCATCAATGAGAACGCAGATCTCGGGCTGAAGATGCGTAAACATGAGTTCGAAACAAAAAGGTGATCAAATATACCTGCAACATCCGGCCAATGGCATTGAAGAGCCAGCGATGCGAATTGATTTTCTTCTGATTTTTGGCCTTCAGCACGAAGATGATCTGCACAGGTACCAGATTGTTGGGATCATCTCCATGGGGAAGAACCAACGCCGGTTTGGCATCCACAGACAGTTGGGTTGTGTACTGGAAACGCGTCTGAGTCGCATCAAAGCGATCAAAACAATAAGCGCACCTCAAAGATATGGGCTACTGTGTCCTTGCCGTCCACCTGCTTCTTCATGACACCGTCCTGATACACTCCAACTGTGGCCAGTAAGTCCAGAACTGTCTTGTCCATAGCCTCGAGACCGTCCACAATGAGCGCAACTGTAATCTTCTGCCAACCAGGCACACCCTCCTCTGCGCTCCGCCGCCAGTACTTGGACTGCTTTGTCTTGCAGATGTCGCGGATATTGAGCATGACACCGTGGAGTGTACGAGCATAGAGAGTCTTGTCTTCGTTATAGGACGTCACAGCGATGAGAAGTTCTGTCTCGCGATTGTACATTTTGGTGCGGAGTGAGTAGCCATCAGCCTCGCTGAAGTCGTCAGGGTCACAGGTCGCTGCTGTGTAGCGCATATGACTGTCGGAGATGAGGCCACGGAGCTAAGGTTAAGAATTCGGATTGATGCTCACGAGAATTCATTGGTCTTCACACCAGTCGTCCACTTGGCCTCAACCGCACTGTACACAGGTGTCGGAACCTTGTAGTCAGTGGTGAAATGCCCATTAGTGAGCTTGACGGTCTGTTTGACACCCCGGATGGTTTTCTGTCGCTGCCGCCAGGCGCGTTCCACGCCATTGGAGCTGGAGGACACTACCGACGATGGGCGGCCAGCATACGGGTCTCCATACCCATCAGGATTGACCGGGCTGCGGTGTGTCAGCGATGGGGTGGACCGACGAGTTCATAGAAGACCCATACCCCGGTGGATAGAACCCGCCGTTGAAAGTGTCGCCCGCTTGAGTCAAAGGGAGCTTTTCAGCGATACTCTCATCGTCGTAGCCTCCACGGTAATCCTGCGCCAGCGAAACGGTGCTCTCGTACGGCTGGGGCTCTTGGAAGTGCAGCGCGCGTGTGCGGTCGGCGAAGGGGTCGTCATGTGGGGGCGGGCCAGACATGTCTGCGTCGAGCTAAGCGACGAGCGGTAGGGCGGGCTGGCGGCCTGGGCGTGGTGGGAGGCAAGGGCAGGAGGGCAAGGCTGGGTCGATCCGATGTGCGGAGAAGCTCTGGGGTTTTGTTGCGCGCGCGTAACGAGGCGGTGAATCGTGATAGTACGCAGCGCTGCACCGCCCCCGGCCACTCCGGTGCACTGCTGCCATCTCAGACTGTGATCTTTCTTTGCCATACATACAGTACTTAACACTGTTCTGTTCATGTAATAATCCCATGGGTCTTACTAATGGGGTCATCCCGAGTCGGCCTCACCACGCAGCGTCGGATGGTACAGCAATTCTCAGCGGTCTTAATATTTTAATGGGCGCTGGCGCGCGGTCGTAAATCCGCTGTTGCGATGCATGCCGACGTCTGCGCGCGCGGTCAGCATCAATATTTTGGGTTGCGACGTCTGCAGACACGCGCAGGGAATACTGGGTTGCATTCGTGCACGCCTGTCAAGCAGCATCAGCAGAGGGAACAGAAAATGCTCGCCTCCAACATGCTGAATTCAATACAGCGCGGCATCTGCGGCACCGCCCGACGAGATAACACGCGTCTCGCGTCTCCCGACTCGGAGTCCTTGGCACGCACGCTCATGTCTACTCCAGCTCCTGCACAGCGCGCGGCCACGCCTGCCCTCGCGGCGGGCCAGGCCGGGCAGCAGGAAGAGTCTACTCTTCGCAAGTTCATCAGTATCGGACAGGTGCGAACTACACACGCGTCGTACAAGACGACACGTCCATACTGACTGTCCGTCTTCAGCAAATGTTCATTATTTATGTGATCACACAAGTCGGTTCGTCTTGGGCTTCATAGAATGCTGCTACTCTTAGATTGACGTTCTCCGCCCAGCTGGGAAGTTTTTCTCTTCCAAGACACCGACTCCTCCAGCAGCGGTATCTCCTGGAGGCGTCCCCGCAGCCATTCCTGCCGCGTCGGTCAACCCGTTTCTACTTCCCCCAGCACAAATCTACCCCGAATGGCCGCTCACCATTCCGGTATCTATGCACGTGTATCTTACAACAGACAGTAATGGCCAGGTGTTCGAGCGCAAAGGCGAAGACGCTAGTCTGCCGCATTTCGTGTGGCATGATATAAGTTTGGGCGACTGGGGGGAGTCTAGGACTGTGGAATACGACATCAAGATACCCGAGGTGCGAGCCGTCAAGTTATCAACGGCGATCAGAGCTCACACCGTGCCAGTCTGTACAACACAATGCTTCGCTGTGGGCCGATATTTTTTTGACCAAGAACCAAGCGGATCCCAACCCTACGAGCCCTCGATATAGTCCTGCGTCAGTGCATCATGTCAGGAAACGTACGTCCTACCACGCAGTATCTGTACGATGGCTGACGGGTACCTGCACAGTCCTAACACGCTACATGCCCAAACCGAAGGTTCGAAAAGAGCATCATCTTCTCTCAGCAAAGGGGGAGAAAGAAGAAGAATCCAAAGAAGAGGTGGAGGTAATTTGGTCATCCCTTGAGCTTGCGTTGGCCTTGACTTTGGCTTCGTGATATAGCCGGATGCCGTAGCGTCATTCTGGCATCAAGTATGTCGCTTTATACTATTCACCGGCGTGCCATTATTGACCGTTGTCCTAGAATTTGACCCTGGCGGTTGTGTCCGATTCCGCTGTCATACAATACGCAAATTTGGCTGCTCCGGTTGCTGAACGTGGGTTGCACAAATTCTTTCATTCTACTTTATCAAGTTTGCCGCAGACATCCACCTCGTTCCCGGCAAGCGCGACCAAACGGGAACCATGGGTTACTACCAGCCCATCATCTTCCCGAACGAGTTCTGGCACTTGCGCTCTCAGTATATAGAGATCAACACTACGACGCCAACCCTCCCGCTGCAGATAGTCTTCCAGCCGATGTCGTACTTCAAGTATCAGCTGTTCGCCTCGATGTCATTTGGATTCCAAGAGGCTGTAAAGCAGCAGGGCGGAAGTTCCGGGGCGGAAATTGACGAGCTCAAGCGCATGCTGGTGGAGACGAATCCGTGGTTCCTTGGACTGACCGGTCTTGTCAGCCTCCTACACATGTTGTCAGTCTTTTTTTTTGGCGTCGTGGCCTGGATGCCACTAAGTGATTTGACCTTTCCGTTCAGATTTGAATTGCTTGCCTTCAAGAACGATGTCTCTCATTGGAGGAACAGGCAAGAGCTAGTGGGAGTGTCGGTTCGGTGCGTAGATTCCTTGGCATTGATGTCCCTATTTCGCTGAGCTTTCTTCCAGGAGCGTTCGTTTCTTACACATGTCGTCTATGACAGGCACTGACTAAACTTCATTTAGATCGTCACGAACGTTTTCGTCCAGCTGATCATCCTGTTGTATCTCATTGACAACAACACCGACACCAGCTGGATGATCCTGTTCGGCTCAGGCACGGGTCTGCTCATTGAGGCGTGGAAGGTGCGCCCGACCTCGTTCTCCTGGCACAATTTCTCCCCAATCTGACTTTCTCAGATCACCAAAGCCGTGGACATCAAGATCATATCATCACCTGCGGGTTCGAAGCTCCCGTGGACTCTAGCTATAACGGGTGGAGTTTCATCCTTACCTTTCACGCTTTTTCCTGACGCGTTTGCAGACAAACATGTCCTCAGTGAGGACGAAAAGAAGACCCAAGAGTCAGGAAACGCGATAGCATATGTGCGGTCGGCGTTACTGACTCCAATTACTTGACAGATACGACAAGCTAGCCTTCCGCTATGTTTCATGGGTCACGATACCATCGTTGGCGATCTACGCTGTGTACTCGCTCATCTACGATTCACACCGAGGCTGGTATAGCTTCGTCATCTCGACTCTTACCTCCTTCGTTTATATGTTCGGCTTCGTGAGTCCCACTCACCCTGACCCGTACTGCGTTGATAGGCCCCGCTTTCAGGCACAACTCGTCCCCCAGCTCATCATCAACTACAAGCTCAAGGTGATGTTCCTTCCAATGTATGCTAATGCGGCACACTGACAGGCATATCCTTATATCTAGAGTGTCGCGCACATGCCTATGAAGTCCATGGTGTACAAGACGCTGTCTACTGTCATTGATGACTTGTTCGCGTACGGGTCTTTGCAGGTGTTCTTGTCGCCTTTTCTCAGTCGTCCTTTGCGCAGGTTCATAATCAAGATGCCCATTCTGCACCGGCTTGCTTGCTTCCGTGACGATGTCGTCTTCCTGATTTTCCTGTACCAGGTGAGAATCATGCTGTGAGGATCTCATTCCTCTCAGATCACTGATAACCTCTGCTTCAAGCGCTGGATTTATCGCATTGATCCCAAACGCATCAACGAGTACGGTCAGGTTCTCGAATCAGAAGAGGAGAAGAAGCAAGCGGAGACGAAGAAGACTCAGTGATGTTCGGAGACGAGCTGCACGCTACGCTTATCTGCTCTAGACAGGATTGGTTGGGAGGGGGGCTGCACTAAATATAATAATGCACGGCCGTATTGAACAGATCTATTGAACTGGAAGACTGGAAGACTGGAAGCTTGAAGCTCGAAGCCTACCTCTGGGAGATGAACATATGTTTGTGAATTACGTTTTTAGTTTTTAGTTTTTAGTTTTTGTGATGCCGCGGCTGTCCGGATCGGAGTCACCGAGTGGCATACTCCAAAGTTGTCCACGACGCAGGTGGTCTAAGCCGCCAAGCTTCCTCTCTCCTCGATGAACGCGCGCTCTGCACGTTTACTCCCTGTCTACCCTTCCCCCGTCGTCTGTCACATTGTCTCCAGTTCAACATGACGGAGTATGCATGCTCATGTCTGAACGTCCGAATACGACCGCAGCCCACGGACTCTGACCCCCCGGAGCTTGGGGAAAACGACTACACGCCGGTGTATGCTGGCGACAGGGGCATCGCAGTGGTGCGTAATCTCCTCTGTTAGCTTTGCGCGATCTGTCGAAACAGGACTACAGATCCACCGCCAATTTACGCTAAGAACTCGAACTCCGGACGCGCACAAGAACGGACCTTTTCAGAATACTTCCCTGACCTGCCTATTGTGTCGCCGAGTGGTGTACCGCGTTGTTCAACCCATCGCGGAAGATATCGATGGGACGGAGAGGTCGATGGGCGATTGGTCAGAGCAAGCTGAAGGGGTTTTGAACAGTACATCGGGATGGATGAGCTCTCCATCCATTGTCTGGTGAGTGTCCATGTGTCTGCATAAACACTCTCGAAGCTACGAAATTTGGCATTGGCATGGCACCTCGGCGTCCTGGCGTCGTGGTGCTGGTGATCAATATCTTCTCGACATATCCATTTTTTGAGGCTCAAGAGGCTCATGTCGTTTTTGCCACAGTTTGGGAGTGCTATTGCGAAGGCTGCAGCCTCTCCCTCGTACTCCAGCACATTCTATGTCGTTCTCCCTTCTCCGCCCACACCCCCATCGGCCTTGCCTCCCTACGCCCCATCCTCGTCCCCGATGAATCTGCCATGCGGTCTGGCACGCGCTCGTTCTTGCCACCACTAGCTGCGCTCTTCCCGCCTGTGCCCTTCACCCCATCCCATCCGCTGTTTGGTCACCTGGCTTTCATCGCATCGGAGCGATCACAAACCTTACGCGATGCAGCCGAGGAGGAAATCTCCAGGCTCATCGCTGTGAGGTCATCTGATATTGAACAAGAGGAAGCCGAACTGCGTCGTCAGGTGCAGGTCCTCTGGATGTGGTACCGCGAAAATGAAGATCAGCTCGAGAAAGAGACCTTGCAAAGCAAGCAGACAGCTAGAGATAGCTCTGCAGGATCACAGAGAAACGGCACAAGTTCTGGGCGGGGAACACCTCATGCTATCCACGACTTCGTGCCCCTATCCCCCCCCAAGCCACGCGTTACCTCGCCCTCGGCAGCTTCTCGCAACCCATCCGCTCTGTCGACCTCTCTGGCGACGTCCGTGTTCCACCATTCCAAGTCCCGAGGTGAAGACTTCCGGCGGCAGATCGCGCCGACAGGCGCCGCAGGTGACAGACCGTCTACTCCCAGAAGTCCCGTGCCCAATGCCTCCCCAAACGCTAGGGACGCGTTTCGCCGTAACATGCGCGAGGACATCGACATAGCCACCAGCTTCAAGTATGTCATCGACATCGAGGCAGAGAGAGACAGATCTACTGGCACCCGAGGACGCCAGGGACGTCCAACACCCTCCAGTCCTGAGGCTGCCAAAGCCGGCCCGTCCTCTGTGGCGTCTCCCAAACCCCCGCCTGTTGCCGGGACAGCGACAAACACGCAGAATCCTCAGACGCCTCCAAAAACCTCTGGTCAGGCCCAGGCGAACAACGTGACTTCGGAAACCCCAAGCCCCTCGCGAAACAAAGGAAAACGCAAAGTCACTTTTGATATCAAGCCCCCCGTCGACAAGGCGCCCAAAGACGAGCAGGTGGGTGAGACTGCGCCAACGAAGACAGATGAAGAAGGTTCGTTGCACCCACATTCGGACGCGCCTCATGGCTTACTGACGTCGAGTAGATATTCTTTGATCTGGAAGATGATGATGTCGATGCTGTACGAGAAGGCTCCTCCCAGGTTTCTCTGCCGCTTGTCGAATCACCCATTGTCCATACCCGCCCTCCCCGTCATCGCAGTAATAGTGGCACTGCAGGGTTGCCCCAGTCACTTTCCGCATTGCGCCCAGCATCATTACCTGTCCCATCTGCCCTCCGGGTCATCATAGGTGAAGAACAACCGTTGTCTCCCCGCTCCGCGGCCAAGGTGAATGGAGGGGTCTCATTGTCACCAGAGGTCTTGAGCCCACGGGAAACAGAGCTAGCACGATTAGTTGCAGCCTCCACGCCTAGCCACCGAAGCGCCTGGAAGAAGGACAGCAAGGCGTGGAAGCTGTTCTCCAACAAGTCGAACTCGGCCGATCCCAACGACTTCGAAGACGTCGATGAGGATGCCGCTGACGAGCCAGGGCCGCTTCCTGAGCTTGACGACTTAGACGCACACTCGAACGGATTGGCGTTGCCTCAGAAAGGTACCCTCCTGTCCAAGCATCGCGTAGCTCCTACTCACAACTCATATGTCTCCCTAGACTGGACTCAATCAATCGCCGCCTCTTGCCCATCACTATCGGCCCTCCTTCGCATCCGCCCAAAAAAACGGGGGTTGCGCCATCTACCGCGCAAGATCTCGAGTCGCGGCTGCCGATTTTGCTCGAGACGCAAGGGCAGGTACCCGTTGTTGCATCCTCAGTCGCCAACCGCAAGGCGGCATATGCGACGCGCGATCGGAAGCGCTCGTTGGACCCTGGCGCACTCGATTTCGAAGCGGACGACGGGGAGGACGAAGACGACAAGAGATGAAGAAGCAGAAACGGAAAGTCGAGGGCGTCGCAACGCGCTGAAGATTTTGAAGGCTCGTAGTGAGTTGCCATCAGAGGGCATGTGGCGAAGTCTGGCAACGTAAACGTTCAACGTTCACTGTTCAATGGAATGGATGCTTGTTTATCGATGTAAGCTTGTTGTACGCTCTCAACTGCATATTATTGTATTCGCCTTCTGTCTTTATTTAAATAAATAAGCATAGTATAATATGGCTGCATGCCACTAATGTTTGCAAAAGTGATGCAGACGTGGGCGCAATCATCCCTGATTCGTTCGATTTGTTGATGAAAGTTGGCCATGAGAATGTATTTATTTTAATAAATAAGCAGGCGGACGACGGTATTTTACTTTTCAGTCGTCTATATCAACGACATCAATCAATCTGTGCAGCCTGCGCCTGACTCTCGCGCTCCTCCAAATGCTTCACTGAGTCCTCAACCTTCGACTCGTCCTTCTGAACGGGGGTGCTGTCGCCTTCAGAAGGAGCCTCAGCGTCGCAGCGCGCGCACGTGCAAGCGAATCGCCACCCGCGAGCGAGCTCCATTCGCCGGCGTCGCCTCCCCTCAACGACGCTCTCATCATCGTGCTTTGAGACGTCGACAAATGCGACAGTCAGCTCATCGCCGGCTTTGAGATCGCGGTTGGCAATCAGATGCAGCTCAGCCGTTCCATTGCTGAAGGATGGCCGCGCAGACGGTTCACATGAATGCCCCGTCTGTAGAGCAAGGTGAAGCATCAGAACAACGTAGACTGCCCCAACAGGATGCGAGACTCACGTAGGAAGATACAGTGTAAAGTCCCGCGCCAACCTGTCTAGATGTGCCATAAGGAGTCCTCGTCCTCTCGATATCTTCGGGTCTTTCGATGGATACAGGCTATCATACAGGGCTCGTGTTGGTAAAGTGAAGCGCGCGAAGTCGATGCCCACCTTGTCATCACGCCCACCGCCGAAAGTAACGCCGAATGCATTATACGCCATCTTCCCGAGTAAAGTTGCGAAGCGTTCGTCCGTCAGGAATTGGCTGAGTCCCGGCATTGCGGTTTCCAGGACGGCCTGAAGCGGTGCCCAACCTTCATTAGCGGCCCTCGATCTCCAAGTATCTCAGTCGTTCGATGTGATCAAAAAGAGTGTATTCCAAGCCATCAGATTGCTGCTTTGGTGACCCAGCGCTCCGAGGTGTGAGTTTGGCGAGTTCTGCAGAGACATTGCGTGCGACGAAGCGAGCGACCAATAGAGGCGCCACCTTGGGATCTGTCTTGATGAACTCCAAAAACTTCTCCTGAGCCGCCTTGTGTGCGATTTCGCTGCCTCCATTAGCCTCCGATTTCAGCTCAGGAGGGACTGCAGGTTCTGAGCCGAAAAGCAGGTTTGAGACTGGGCTTTGGAATTGACTTGGCATTCCTTGGAGCAGTAGACCGAGTTCAGGAGATCGGAGTCGGGTCGAATAGCCATTCCCTTGCTGATCTGGCGCAGGCAGTGGGAGCAGTGCGTCCCTTTGCCCTCTAAATCGGCATCCAGGGCAGCAATTACAGGTTGTTCCTGTCTTGATTGAGCCAAAAGAACACCAGCACACACCCAGAGACTACCTTGTAGATAATTTCACCTGCAGAGAAGTCCTTGTTGACCACCAAGGCTCGCCTGCGAAGGACTTTGCCGTCGCTGGTAGGAACGTCGATCGGCCTCACGGAAACGTTCATGGACTTCTCTGGGAAGTGGTCGTAGTAGCCTACCAGATTCAAGAATGGGCTCGTCTCAGTTCGACAGGATGTGACGTGAGGCTCACCTTCAACACGCTCTTTCACCTGAACAATCGAAAACGGATGGAGGCAGAACGTATATTAGAATACTCGTCACAGACGCATGAAACGATAAGAGATCATGAGGGGATGTAGAGGTAACGAGCACTCGGGTACACAAGACATCATGTCGTGGCAGGAGTCTGGCTGCCAGGATCAGTCACTTGGTCCCAGTCCTGTGAGGACGTTTCTGAGGGTGGTCCACGTCTGGACGGACTCGTCTCATCCTCCGACACCACAGACTGCCCCTCATCCTCGTGCTCTGCTGAGGGTGGAGGTGCACTCACGTCCAACTGCGTCATTTCCATGACAATCTGTAGACGCTGTCAACAACGACGGTCTTGAACGAACCGAGCCCGACGCACCTTAAACACTGGTTCAGGAACCGTGGTCTGATAGATCATGATAAGCTCGACGGGTGTGGGATAGACCCGGAGAGCACGGTAGAAACACATGGCGGCAGGCAGGTAGAAGTTGGGTCCTGGAGGGTCACGTCAGTAAACAGATGGTTGATTGAGGCTGTGCAACGCACCTTGAGCGCACAGCTGCTCGCCCATACCGACTTGAGTCATGAAATATGTCTCCTTTTCCTCGGGGCTGGAGGCACCTCCTCGCTCTTGACCTTGTCCATGGCAGCGCGAATGTCGGCATCTGTGAGACCTTGCGGGAAGGCCGTGGATAATCCATCAGGATCCGCTGCTGCTGTCTGGGCTACAGTTTTGTCGACCTTCTTATTCTCCTTGCCTGGTCGAGTAAGATACGTGACACGGGGAGAAAGAACAACAACATACGGAGCTTTTTTCTGAAAGCGGCGTCATTTCTCCGCTTATAATCGAAGTAGACGACATATGCAAGGAGGCCCAGCCCAGCGACGGTAAGGACGGTGGTTGTTTTGGACATGGTAGTCGACGTCGTGGACACGAGTTTACGCGACGATCCGACCGGCGACCTGCCATCGCATCACGTGGGTAGGTGTCCCACGCGTTCGGCTTCGCGCGTCTCGTAACTTACTAACTGCCCGTATCCAGTCCAATACTGCAACGTGTTCCATCTCTGCCAGTACACCTAGTACTGGATATTTCTCCTCAGCCTCAGCCCGCACGTAAAATAATGAGCACCACACCGCCCGACGTCTCGGATGCTTTCGTGAAAGTCTCCTTCCAGGAGGACAGCGATGGGGACCCGTTCTATGGCCATTGGTTTGACCAAGGCAAGTCCTCCCATATAGATTACTGCAGTCAGCCAGTGACCGACCTCTGTCCCCAGCGTCTGCGAAGCATTCCGGACCTACAATCCTCATGTACGTCTTAGACACCTATGGTCTTGTCTTGTTTCCATGTGTCTCAACTCGTTCCCAGATCCGAGTACCTGCGCAAACTATATCCGGGACACTCCCTACTCAGGACCTCGGACTACCGCTTGAACTTACTGGGATTTCCGGGCGTCGATGTACAGGCAATTTCTCCATCGGAGCTGATTACCAACATTCGTTTCCAACCGCTGCCGAAGAATGTCGGTCCCGTCCCGGGAGCTATTGCACATCAAGTTCAGTATGGCGCATTTAAGCTTACTTGGCAGGTGTGTCTATCTGGGATCCCTCCAAGCTTCTCACTTATAAATATCTCTTCCGCAGACCAAGAACTTCATCCTCTATATAGCCACGGTATGCCTTCCTCATTTCATCGCCGCATCTTCTCAACAGACCGACAGTGGCCTGTGGGCTTCAGCGATGTCAGCATGCACTTCCTCCTTCACGAAGGACCCGAGGATCCCTCCCGCGAGCTTCTACTCTCGGCCGGCATCTGGGCAGACCAGCTGCACAATGAGATCTGGGTCTTCAATCAAGGGTTCTGGAACAAGGATGGCGGCCTCTGGAAGGAGGTTCAGAAGGCAAATTGGAGTGATGTTATACTAGAGGATGATTTCAAGGCCGCTCTCAAGAAGGATGTAAACGGCTTTTTCTCTTCAGAATGGACTTACAAGCAATTAGCTCTTCCTTGGAAGGTAAAGAGTCTGCATTGTATGGTCATCGGCGAATTTTTGACTCCACAGTCATGATGCAGCGTGGCCTTATCATGTATGGTCCTCCTGGTACGTCATTCCTCCTTTGATACTGCACCTCGCCGCTGAGCGTTTGCGCAGGAAATGGCAAAACCATCAGCATTAAGGCCATCATGAAGGACTGCGACGCAAAGGGGTACAGTCCTCTATACGTCAAGTCCTTTCAGAGTATGGTTTTTATGTCGTTGTTCGCGATACCGTTTTTAAATCACTTCACAGGTTGGATGGGAGAAGAAGGGTCTATGGCTGCAGTTTTTGCGAAAGCTCGCCAGAACTCACCATGCGTCCTCATTTTGGAAGACTTGGATAGCTTGATCAACGACAGTAATCGGTCATTCTTTTTGAACGAGCTCGACGGGCTCCAAGGAAACGATGGTCTACTGGTAATTGGAACAACGAACCACTTCGACCGCCTGGACCCTGGTCTCTCCACCCGGCCGAGCCGCTTCGATCGCAAATAGTACGTGTCCATGAGCACGAAATCGGGTGCCCCAGCTCATCTATAATTGTGAACTCTTCTCTAGTCTCTATGACGACCCTAGTAGAGATGCGCGGGTGCTCTACGTCCAGTATTGGCAAGGCAAGCTCAAGGACAACGAGAAAGTCGACTTCCCAGACGGCCTGGTCCAGGAGATTGCAGATCTCACAGACCGCTTCAGTTTCGCTTACCTGAAGGAAGCATTGTACGCAAGGAACCTCTGCTCTTTCCCTTATTGCTCACTCACTCCGGCCTATGTAGTGTTTCCTCCTTGGTAACCTTCCTACTCGACGACGAAGACGGGAAGGGAGGCGACTTTGAAGCCTCGATCAAGTCGCAGATCAAGACGCTCCGCAAACAGTTGGACAAAGGCGCTATTGAGCATCTGGTTGCCCCCACCGTTGCGCCCGTACCCCGCGAGCTCGTGAAGGACGTCCGGCCCTTGTTGGACGCAGTCGCGCGCAAGCTGGCCTTGTTCCCATATGGCTCAAGCTCAAACGGCATTGGGATACTCCCGTCGGCGGGCATCGCAGCTGCGAACGAAAAGGACATTCGTCCTTTGTTGGACGCATTGGCGCAAAGATTGAGCATGAGCGAGCACCCGCGGTCGGGCGACGAGGACATTCCTACTTCCACCTTGCCGGGTGGCCATGTGAAGTGGGAGTAGCAGCTCAGTAGCGGGCCCGAGTAGCTCCCTTCGATGTCTGCCACGATTGTTTTGTGACATACTTGTAATACCACATACGTTGCCGTGAAACGCGCAGCCCGGCCGGTCCGTAATAGGCGCCCAGCATCGTTGGCCACACGATATGTCCGAACAACAATCTCACAAGCTTACTTGTCCGCTCTGTGATCACTGATACACTACTTGTCTTGTCTCATCCCGCGTCTCACCTTTCATAGATCGTGGCTTCGACATCGAAGATGACGCCGGCCAAGAAAGCGTCAGGCGGCATGGATGCTGGTGAGAGGAAACGGGAGTACAAATACCAGCAAGAAATTTCCCAGATGGTGCGCCCCAGCTCATGTCATTCAGTGGAAGACGTCCGAGAACTTCGACAGATGTTTGTATTTGGAGAGATACAAGAGCCACAGACAGAGACCGTCAATCTTGTGGAAGACATCATTCGCAGTCAGTTGGTCGAGCTGGTGATTACTTGAGCACGTCCATTTTCCTGGCTTGAGCCTGACTGTGGTACAGATTGTTCAGGCTCGAGCATTAGCCAACCGTCGCGGTGCACGCTACTTGTCGGCCGAAGACCTCATCTTCCTAATTCGACACGACCGCGCGAAAGTGAACCGGCTGCGTACCTATCTCTCGTGGAAGGACGTACGGAAGCATGCAAAGGACTCTAATGCTGATGGAGGCGGTGGTGTAGAAGTGGAGACCCTGGAAGATGGGGCCGACGGTGTGTGATACAGGTTGTCTGCAATCCGGTTTCCCTCATCATCAGCCAGATAAGTTGACTGCGAAGGCTCAGAAGATCACGATAAAACTTCCATGGGAGATTACGACGATTTACTCGGAGGTGTTAAGACAAAGTGGACATCAATCAGACGACGAGGAAGATGAGGACGACCTGGAAGCTCAGGAGGCGTCTTTGGAGCGATTGAAGGTCAGAGCCCGCCGTACACACTCTAGCATTGCCTAACTCTCTCCTGTGCAGGAAGCTGACGACGTGACTAAACAAATGACTAGGGAAGAGTACCAACACTACTCTGACTGTCGCCAGGCCTCGTTCTCATACCGGAAGGGTGAGAAATACCTTTCAAACCCCCTGCTAGATCGCTGAGAGCCTTCCTTGATTAGCCAAGCGGTTCCGAGAGTATCTCAATTTACCACCGCATCTTGATTTGAAGGCTAACGACGACACTGTGGACATCGTCGGCTTCCTCGCCTTCGAAATGGTGCGCTCGCTCACGGTTGCGGCCCTTGAAGTGAAGAAGGCGCTGGAGGAGTCGTATCTCAGGGAGGACCACACAGCATCGCCGTTACTCGGGAAGCGCAAGCCGGGTCCGACCTTAGACTCGTCGAACAAGCGACGGCGGGAGGATAGCTCGGACAGCGACCTGGATATCCCACTTCCTGCCTGCTCGCTTTTCATGCAGCCGCCCGAAGCGCGCACGGCATTGCGACCAGAGCATATCCAGGACGCGTTCGCTCACATGCAAGGTGACTGGTCGCAGAGCAGGTCCGCTGGGATGAGGAACTGGCGCGGGGGCTTAACACGGACCAGTGTCAGTCTCATCTAATTGCTCGATGATCGAGAATATATCTCTACAGACATTTCCGCCTCCTATATACATCATATATTCCTATCGACACTACTATACCGCGCCGTGTCATTTTTGTTGTACATCAGACCGCATGCTATCATATCGTGACACCGTCCGTGAACTTCTCACATGTCGATCTCGGAGTCAACTAGAAAAGCAGCGACGCCGCCACGTCGACATTACCACCCGCAGCCTCCAGCGTACTGATGGCAACCTCCCTCGACACTCCAAGACCCATCAGAGTTTGTATCGCGGTCTCTGGGAACGCGCTTCCTGGCGCATGTGGTGGGGAGCGGTGCACTGGACCGCTGGGTGCCACTCCCAATGTGTTTCCCGCTCCAGGGAAGCCCTGTGGGGGGCGACTTCCGCTAGGTGTCGGCACTTCTGATGCCAGCTCGCCCTCGGGAACTCGTCCATCGCGCGCCTTCTCAGGCAGCTCGTGTTCTGAGAGGAAACGAACTTCTCGGCCCTGAATGCGGAGAACGTTCTTCTCGAGATCGATGCAGGCTTGATGGGCCTTCAGCATGTCCAGGCCCAGCAAGAGGTCGACATCCCGTCCCTAGACATTGTTAGGAAGTGTCTGGAATACGTCGGGTATATCTGTACCTCCATCAATGTGAAAGAACAGGGTAGGAATACGTCGGCAACTTTGAGTTGTGCGCTGTGGACCCTGCCTAATATCTTCGCAGTCCCGACGCCGCGCGCTACGCCTGCAAACCGCTTATCCACAAGGCGCATGATGCTGTTCGATGTGAAGACAAATGCGTGATTGTACTTGAGGCAGGACTTACCCGCATGCTTCTGCGCACTCCGGGCTCACTGTCTCTCAAATGAGATTTGCAAGATATATAGCCGAAGGATGACATACTGATAGTCTGCTGTGCCCCGCTATCCACGAAAGCTACTACCGGCCTTCCATTGACTTCGACCGGAATACTAGACGGGGTCTATGTTCAGGACATGACCAGATTCGACAGACAGATGCAACACACTAGAGCATTGAAACACGACCAAAGCTTTCCGGAGAGTACTCCAGGGCATGCTCCATATTCTCTAGCACAGCTTGCTGCCTTATTGCCTCCTCGATGCGCTGTTGGGCCTCCACATCATACGGATCGGCGTTCAGTCGCTGGATCTCTAGGTCGGCTTCCGACTGTCGCGCTCGCGTCTGTCGGAGGAGCTCCGCGAAGCGATGTGGATCGGACCGCGCTGCAGCAGCGATCTCAGGCTGGGTCTGCACGAAGAGAAGTGAACGCATAGAGGTGAATGAGGCCATGGGCCACCCACCTCCTCTAGCTGCCGCATGAGCTCAGGATCCCCGAGCAGCTGTAGCCTCATCATCTCTGTGTCCTGCTCTGCGGGCCTGCGCGGAATAGACAACGCGCGTTGAGAATGAAGCGGTCCGCCGAGGACGAGGACATACCTCCCGGCCACTGTGACCTTTCTCCGAAGGAGAAGCATGGCATCCTCCACGACCCCGAGGCCCCGTATCGTCGCGCTCGAATCTGCAAGCTCGCGGCCCTCGAAAGAGATGCTCTGTTCTCTGACGGGTATGCCAGACTGCGGATGCATGTGTGTTACAGGCCATGACCTCTCCTAGGATGCCCGGGAAGGTCACTCACCTCGGCCTCAAGCAGTGCCCTGACATTTTCCAGCTCCATCTCTGGGTCTATCTCAACCACGAAGGACTGACCGAGGTCATTGACGAATGTCAACCGCATTGTGGACGCGCACGATATTGGTGAAGTTGAAGGGATGGATGTTGGGGCCCAGAAGCGGAGGCTGATGCAACTGTGAAGCCAGGAAGAAAGGCAAGCAGGTCCGATCGGATTCTTCTCCTAAGCGATCGCACGACGCGTCGACGACGCTTGCGTGGACTTCACTGACGCGTCGATCAGATCCTGGAACCTCGGAGAAAGAGACAGACGCGCGCGCGCATCGTGCTCGACCTGCAGCTGCAACGACGGCGCAACGGACAGCACTGTACTGTACTACTTACTCAAGCTACTGTAGGCGACCAGCTACTGTGCGCCCTGTACATCTACTGTGGACCATACAATCTTTAGCTACTGACGTACACCTCCACTCCTTCCTGCAAGATGACTTCGTGCGAAGTTAGATCTAAACCAATGGCCGCGGCATGAGCACCTTGGCATTTGAAAAACGTGGTCAGGACTTACATGCGAGATCCACCCCCACGAATGTTGGAGAGCAGTGCACTCTCTAGCGCCGACCCCGACAGGCTCGCCTCTGTGAAGCCAGAGAATATTGAGACCCAAGTAACCTCTTTTTTAAAGGTGAAAAACGTACCACTCAGATCACTGAAGCTCGACGCCGAGGATCCTTGGTTGCTCCCCGGCGTCATAGCAAGGCCTCTATACCTCATATTGGATTGCGCCCTCGCGTTTCCTGGAGAAACGGCGGGCGGACTGGCATTCCCTGAAGGCGAGATGTGTCGGCTCATTGGCGACTGGGAACCCGGAGGCGGGGAAGGCATGGAGGGAATGGATCCATGCGGCGAGCTCGTGCTGGATATGCTCTGACTTCGGCTGAGCGTGCTGCTCTGCGCCCGCTGCCGGATATTGAGACGTGGCGGCGGAGACGCCGACCCATACCGCCGTGCACCCTTCCCTTTGCGCACTTCACGCACTGAACTGACGAGGCCAAGCGCGTCGCCCGTCATTTGCAGTTGCAGGGCCTTCAGCTTCTGATCCAGGGCCTCCTGCTCCTCAAGCCGTCGATCTTCCTCGTCGGCCTTGTCTGCTTCTTCATCTGACTCGGACTCGGAGGAGAGAGGGGATGTCGGACGAAACGCGCTCGACTCCTTCCGATGGCCGCGCAGAGTGAGCACAGAAGAGGATGACGGCCGGTTCATGCGTGCAGGAGAGTTGGCCCCGAGCGAGTTGAGACGCGCACGGACGCCCAGCGGGGTCGTAAGCCGGATGGAAGACGAGAGCTTCGTGGCACTGTTCACGCGGTTCGAGTTCCTGCGAAGCATGGATGGCCTGTCTGCCGCTTCATCGCCTTCGGGAATTACTGTGCTTGTAGACTGTGGGTTGAGAGCGCCACGTATATCCTGAAGGCCGCGCAGATCTTGCTCGTAACGCGTCTGAGCCCGGTAAAGTAAGTACGGGAGTGGAACCTCGAGACGCGCTGCCAACGCCTTCCCTAACAAGAAGCGTGTTGAGTTGACGAGGGGGTTATGGAACAGGTCGACGTACAGTCAGGTGCACCTTTGTCCGCAGCGCGAGATCGGGCAATGACATCCCAGAGGTGGTTCTCCTTCTGCGTGTTCCATTCGACCTATGCTAGATGAGACCAATATTGGCCATTGTGACATTGCAGGAGCGTCTCACCGGTGTCGGATCGTCGCCCCCTTCTTCAGGGCGATTATACGGCAGCCGTACGATGACGCGAAATGATTGGGCTTGCATAGGTATGCCAGTGGTCAACAAGTTGAGAGTGACCGTAAGAACTTATGCATGGCGGAACTTGCAGCCGCGGCAGTACTGGCACCCAAACGTTGGCGCCGCTGATTCGTGCAACAACTTCCTTGTATTTATGTATGTATTGCAACATGTGCGGTATCATGTACATACGCAAGTTCATCGTTTGCTTGCCTTCGCGTAGCTTTTCGCATCCAACAACCCCCCCTTCTCGAGCGCATTGCGAGCTGCTTGGTTGATATGCTTGAATCGATCCGCGCCTAGCAATGTCCCCCCATAATATCGGGTCACAACAACAAGTACATCGTCTGCATCCTGGTAGCGCAACATCTTGAGTCCCGATGGCCAAGTCCATGTGGCAAGCGCACGTACTAGTACTTGGAGGAGGTGCGCCAGCCTTCCGCCAGCTGCTGACTCTCCATCGTCGTCGTTGTCTGACCAATCAATTAGCATGACTAGAAGCCACACGTGCGAGCTTGACGCACCTTGATACAAAACGGCGCCTACGTGACAGCGCCATGCATTGATGATAGGATGTGCAGCCCTTGCTATTCGACGATCTGCCATGAGATACTCTAGAATCAATGGAACCTATACACCGAGATGAGATTTGTTAAAAATACACAGGGCTCGAACTCACTTGCGCCGGACCTGATATTCGACATGCCCGTCCGACAAATGCACTTTTGCGATCTACAATGGGTTCGGCTTCAAAAACTTCCACACCCGGCGGTAGGGCGACAGGTTGACTCGGCGTCACTAATATCGCATGCCCTGAGGCGTCCACAGGGGGGAGAGGCTCCTGCCCCCTGACATCATCCCTCAACAGTTCACTGGCTTTCTGCGCGCTGAGGCGCTCGTTGTACCATAGAAGTAGTCGTTCGATGACGTTCTCTGATCCGTCAAAGACACAGACCGAGCCAGGGGTCCACTCAACGCCATTGACCGAGATGAACGTTTTGAGGATGGAGCCAAACAGACCGGAGTCTACGCCGAAGGGGCCGATGTACCGCGATAGCAACTGGAGTTGAGGGGGAGATGACTCGGGGTATGAAGCGGGCAGAGACACCAGTAGTTCCAAGGAGATATCATCGCATGGGGGTGGGAGACTGTTCTGATTATGCCTGACGCCAAGAGTGAGCAGCAGCGAGCCTCACCTGAGTTTAAGCCTGTAGCGGATAGAGTCTGCCTCTGGAGAGTGAGCGGGTCCTGCAGGAGGGTGCCACGGGGATATCGCGTCATCGCCATATATCGACTGCAGCACTGGCAGGCATGAGGAGCAGGTCATGGCAACGGAGTTGAAAGCAGCCATACCCCCAATTTCCGAGACGACAGGTTCGCGATCTGGCTGGAGAAGAAGTTTAGCCAGAAAGTCGTCGACCGTCTCTGGCACAGGTGGGCTACCCGAGCGGGTCACTGTCATCGACATCGCGAGCACGCGTACGGAGCCTTGAGAGAGCAAAGGGCCGGATGACACTGACAGTCCGGATGACAACACAGCCACAGCCACGCACCGGAGCTGCCGGCGACCGGCGCCGACCACTAATAAGTAACTGTTGTCCATGTCCCTCGTCCGCTCAGACGCTGCCAAGGTCACCAGCATGAAGCGCAGCCATGGCCAGGCAGAGGTGTATTCACCAACAGGCTCGTCTGCAGACACGCCCGCTGCAAAGCGTGCTCCATCAAAGCGTGCAAAGTCCAGCCAGGCGTGCTCGTCCTGTCGCAAGCACAAGACGCGCTGCGAGCTCCTCGACTCAGCCAGTTTCGTCTCGCGATGCCACCGCTGCGAGGTCCTCTCCCTTTCATGTTCCTTCGAAACCAGCGCCCCTCCGCGCAACGTCCCCTTAGACAACTCTCCGATGGCCCGATTCCGCCGAGACTTTACTGCCCAAGCCCTCCTTCCGCCCACAGTGGACACTTCCCCAGACTTCGATATCAACAACAATTCTACTTACTCACCCTGGGATTTCGTCAAAATCGCCGGTCTGCACGACTGGACAGCAACGCCAGTCCTTGCCATGCAGATGTTGTCAAGGGCGGCGTGTCCTGACGTGCCCGCGTCCTTGTATCCCAGGAGCCCGTTCACCATGGCCGACATCCTAACCGCAGAGCAAAAACTGTATCTCTTGAACTTGTGAGTTACACGCATGACCTGCACATGGTGTTGCTGAGCATGGCCGATACAGTTTTGAACTGCATTATTCACCGTGGCTCTCGCTGCCGCCCCAGGCCCTCGGAGATGACCCAATCCTCGACCTCGTCCGTTGCACCATCGCGTGCCGACATCTGGACCCTCTACTGCGCTCAAGAGTATCTCCAGCACTTCGCAAGCTCACAGAGGAGGCGATCATGAAGCACGTTTTCAATCCGGCGCCTTCGATCGCCGTCATCGAAGCATTTTCTATGTTGGCACTGTGGTCACCTTTCGACAACGCCGCGACCTCAACAGACTCGCATGACAGTCGCCTTATTGTCGCCACGGCCGTCACGATGTGCACCACATTGGGTTATAATGCAGCCGCAGATGATGAGATGGCCTTCGAAGCACGCCAGAGGCAAGGGGAAGAGTTGTCGACCGAGGAAATGGCCATGTATGCAACTGCGGAACAACGGCACAGTATAGTGAGTAGCGTGATTTCTCCTCCCGACGCCGTCTCATCATCCGTACAGTGGCTCTCCGTGCACAACGTAGAAGCGATGTGTGTGACGTCCCTTGGGTTCTTTGACTTAAGACGGGCTGACTCAGCACCATCACAGGGCTTGCATAGGCACCGGACGTGATGTTTCCTCTCGCGTTCTGGATTTCGACATCAAGCGTATAGGCCTTATGTCATACTCAACGCTTCATGGGGCTCGGAAGACTAGAATGGCCATTTGCGCGCGCCTTTTTGACCTCACTGAGCGGGGCCTACATTTGAATATGTCAGATGACGCGGCCGAGTATGACAACTATTACGAAGATATTGGCGAGGTGTTGTACAGGTTCGACGGCTTACTGCGTCTGATATTTCCGCTGCCAGGTGCGTCGCCGTGCCCAATCGCCATGTCTGTAGCTAGACTTACCTGTTTGCATCTCAGTGGCAGCGGATCATGAGCCGTTCTACTTTGCCATGGTCCTCGTCTACTATCATTTCTGCCGATTAACATTCCTCGTGCACACCCTGCGGCACCTACGGAAGCACGTCCCCCCAACGCTCAGCACGCTCGACGGCGGATTTTTCTTCGCCAAGCTCAGACGGTCAGGCTGCAGCTTTGCTCTCAGTTGTGCACGAGATGCGCTGCTGTCTGCAGAGTCGCTGTTGACGTCTGTTCTCTCCGTTCACGACAAGGACATGTTGGCCACGGCTCCGGACAATGTCTTCTCGATGATCTCCTTCGCCGCAGCATTTATCGTGGCTTCCAAATTCATGCTCCTCCAGTCGCAGGGACTTCGCTCCCTACCTGGCTCCAGCGATCAACTTCTTCGCCGGATCGTGGTGCGTCTCAACCAAATTGGGTTGTCAGGCGACCATCATGCGGGGCGAGCGGCTACCGTCATATCAGGTTTCATGGGCAATTGGGAGAAGCGGTTAAGCGCATGGGACAAGGCCAAAGAAAATGCGAAGTCGAAGGCTAATGGCACTAGCAACGGCATCCCTGCTCTCGATCCACTCCCAGCCGTGTCACAACAACACAAACCTATAAATTCTTCCGAGAGTACATCTCCGGAAACATTGCCTTCTGAGACCGGTATCAGCTCTGTTCCGCCAAACACACCGCCAAACCCTCAGCCGTTCGAAACTTTCGATTTCCAACACCCTTTGGATCAGGACACTCTGTTTGGCCTAGAGTTCTGGCAATACTTCACAGAGATGCCCACACAGATGGCCACAGCTTGTACGTAACCCTCGTTTTCGACTGCTAAACTCCACATGACGCGCTTTCACAGATAATCCTTCTAGTTAACAACCCTACTGCTCAGGATGTTTTGTTCGTGGTCGCTGTTCTTCGCTGTCTGCATGAAATTATAGCAAATTATTTACCTTCATTTCGCCAGTACTCCAGTTTCTTCGTAGTATCGCTTCCCCGCGTTCTCTCTGTCCCCTCTCAAAAAGCCGCGAGTTGGCTCTGTAGAAATGGTATTAATTATACATTAGGTCCGCTGTTTCAGCGCGTGCATCAGTTGAGGAGACGGGTGATCGGCGCATGACGTCGCGGACCGGCGGATGCCCGGACTCCGCACACGCATCTCACTCGCCTCCCACCACCAAGTACCAGCAGTACTTATGCATCTATCGAGGCCACCGCCACTATTCAGAGCGTCTTTGATACGAGCCTCTTTTTCTGCACGAAATCAAGGCGTGTTAGTCAGAATGGCTAGCACATCCACGGTCGGAACACACGTTCGCGTCTGAATTGATTGGGCTAACCTCAGCCATTCCACAGACTGGGCTGAAAGACTCCTCGTTACTCATCTCGCAGGGATATATCAATGGAAAGTGGGTTGATGCAAAGAGCGGGGCGAAGATCACGGTGACTAGTACGTCCCGTGCGCTGTCGAGCTCAGTGTCGCTGACTGGGCCCTTGAGCAGATCCTGCAACCAGCGAAGAGCTCGGAACTGTCCCAGAGATGGGCATAGAGGAGACAAAAGAGGCTATTGCTGCTGCCGCTGAGGCATTCAAAACCTGGAGCAAGACGACCGCGAAGGTGCGGTTCTATGCCTCGTCTCGCACTGACCGCGTCTTATCTCAACTCAGCATCGACACGACATCCTCGTGAAATTTTACAACCTGATGAAGGAGCACGAAGAAGATTTGGCCCGTCTAATTGTACGCGTTTTGGAGCCAGTACGCATCAACCATACTCAAGTTAAACGCAGACTCTGGAGAACGGGAAGCCGTTGGCAGAGGGAAAGGTTGGTCCATGTTAGCCATTGGGATGAGGAATTCCTCATCTTGTGAACCTTACAGGGGGAGAACACGTACAGCGCGTCCTTCATCGAGGTAAGTAATTCGCTGGGCTCGGCTGTGTCTTCATGTACCGATCACGATTCTAGTGGTTCGGTGTGTGCAATGTTTGTAGTTATCGCAAGCTGCGTTGACAATTTCGATTAGCTGAAGAGGCTGTACGTACCTATGGAGGTCTGTTTCCGTCATCCTAATGCATGCTGTGCTGAGTCCTGACCATATATATCCAGAGCACATACCATCGCCGTTTCCCGCTGTGAGGAATGTGGTCATCAAGCAACCCATTGGCGTTGTGTAAGTTGAGAAATTGCGTTGCGCGTAACGAGGACTTGACGCTTCCGCATGTAGGTCAATTTTGACACCGTGGAACTTCCCCTCCGCAATGATCACGCGAAAACTGGGGGCTGCACTCGCGGCAGGCTGCGCCGCTGTGGTCAAGCCACCACCGGAAACGCCATTTTCCGCTCTGGCACTGACAGAGGTGCGTCTCTGTCTCCCGTTGACTGTCATTCGCATGTGACCCATGCTCCTATGTAGCTTGCGAAGCGTGCTGGCGTGCCAGACGGGGTCGTCAATGTAGTGACGACGCAAAAGAATGTCAACGAAGTCGCAAAGGAGATGTGCGAGAATGTGGAGGTCAAAAAGGTGTCCTTTACCGGATCGACACCTGTTGCAAAGCAATTATACAAGATGTCGGCATCCACTCTGAAGAAGTCTGTCGATGCATTATTCCGCAGGGTTCTCATTCTCATCGCGTTGCCAGAGTTTCCATTGAAGCTGGAGGCAATGCACCCTTCATCGTGTTCGATGATGCTGACATCGATGCGGCTGTCGAAGGTATCTTGACTATCCTTCCTTTTGCGAATGCTTCGTCCTCGCTGAGCATACATTCAGGTGCCGTCTACGTAAAGTTCCGCGGAACAGGACAGACTTGCATTTGCGCCAATCGCATTTATGTCCAGTCATCAGTTTACGCCGAGTTCGCCTCCCGCTTGGCTGACAAGGTCGCAGCATTCAAGGTCGGCAACGGTCTCGAGCAGACTACGTGCGTCTCTCTGTTAGAATATCGAAGCTGACACCTCGAAGCTGACACCTGACTCTTGACAGCACTCATGGGCCATTAATTCACGAGCGCGCCATCGGAAAGGTTGCCAACCATGTTGATGACGCTGTTGCGAAGGGTGCCCAGGTTCTAGTGGGAGGAAAGCGCATCGAAGGGCTCGGCACGTTTTACGAGCCGACCGTGCTCTCTGACGTTCCCCCAAACGCGCTTGTCAACGACGAAGAGACTTTCGGGCCGGTTGCGGCCATCACCAAATTCGAGACAGAAGAAGAGGTAATTAGGTATGCGAACAACACGCCGTTCGGACTTGCGGGCTACTTCTTCTCGCGGGACGTGGGGAGAGTGTGGAGGGTCGCGGAGGCGCTGGAGGTTGGCATGGTTGGGGCCAATACTGGTCTCATCTCACAGGTCAACATTCCCTTCGGTGGGATAAAGGAGAGTGGTCTAGGTTAGTACAGTGCAGTCCTAGGTGTTTTATCTCGCTGACACAAGGGGAATAAGGTCGCGAGGGCAGCCATGGTATTGAGGAATACATGATCACCAAGTTCATCGCATTTGGCGGCCTATAAACATTCCAGTCGTGTACACATATCACCCGAAAACATGTGGCTATCTGCGCCGCTATATACCTGTACCAGTCAAGTGAGGTTGCGACACATTGTCAAGGTCAACTTCGACAGTGTCCTCCACCAATTCCAGGCCTCTTACAACTTCGCGCGGGAGGACGGTTTCCCTTCCTCCACTACGGGATTGGCTAAGGTACCGATACCGGCCCCAATCCAGACTTGCACATCGTCTCCGTCTTTGAGGAACACGGGTGGTTTCCTTACGAATCCAACGCCTTTAGGAGTTCCGGTTAAGATTATCGTACCCGGCTCGAGGGTCGTGCCTTGCGACAAGTGTGCAATGGTCTGCTTGACCGTGAAGATCTGGTCGCTGCATGCTGGTGAGGTCATGTTGGACGGTAACAAAGGCATCGAAACATACGCTGTAGTACCGTCTTGGAGTGTTTGTCCATTGACCGTAGCTTTCAAGGGGAGCGTTTGCGGGTCCGGTATGACGGAGGCGGACACCAGGCAAGGGCCGATCGGGTTCGTGTTGTCTGAGCCAAGGCGTGTGAATCACGTTTGGGATGCGGCGATGACGCACGGACTCACCAAAGCTCTTGGAGAAACCCCACTGAGAGACTTGGAACTGATAGAAACGGAACGATACCTGGTATGTGCGGCGAAATGAACATCATCATGCCCGCGCGCGTTTCACGGGCGCCTTACGTCGTTTCCAGCTGTGTATCCGAGGACGTAGTCCAAAGCATCCGCTTCCGACACGTTCTTCGCCGCTTTTCCGATGACGATTGTCAGCTCAACTTCGTAGTCCGGGATGTGTTTGTCCACAGGCTGCGCAGCCTTCGGGATTGTAATCGCGGCGCCAGGCCCGATGACCGACGTCGGAGGCTTGTAAAAAAGCACCGGAGCCCTTCGAAGCGGTCATCCTTAGACGATGCCATCTATGCAGAGCATGAACATACGCAGGTTTCGTCATATTGGCCTCAGCCTGAGCATACGGTTCCGTCAGAGCGCACCGGCGAAGGAGATGGAGCCCGTACCGCATGGTCGGAGTAGTTGAGCCCTAGACAGCGCACTGTCTTGATCTGTTCGCGGGAAAGCGGCGATAGTAGCGTTTGCACTGTGAGCACGTTGGAAGACACCTGTGCCGCAGGATCGAGGGCTGAGCCGATAATCTCATACGCCTTCACAGACGTACGCTCGCGGTAGGCGAGGCCAACTGCGTCGGGAAGCTACTCAATTCGTGGAGCAGTCGAGAGCCGAAACGTGAACTGACCGTCGAGGTCGCCGTCTATTGGCTGACCGACATGCACTTGGGATGTTTCCGCTGCTACGAAGCGGATAAGACGCGTCCATTGCTACAGTCGAGGTCAGTGCAGATACAAAAGCTGGGTGGGCATCGCAGGCACGTACCGTTCGAATGGGGGACATTGTGGACGCGTTGCAAGGAGTTGCGGGTGGGTGCGTCGAATGATATCGACTCGGAGACGCGCCGTCGGGGAGCCGATGAAACGGCACGACTCGGCATCCAAACATAGGGCTCCTGTACATATCTCCAAACACGCGCCCACAGGCCTTAGTGCAACGGTGGCTGCCAAAGTTCAACCACATCCGCATCCTACCAGCATCATATATACCACCTCGCATGGACGATACCATTTTCTCAGATCAAGCCACACTCCAAGATGCATTAGACGAGGTGCGGGCAGTCTGTCTACCGCCTACCGCGCGCACAGTAACTCACGCGTCGTAGTTGGCGGGCCGCTCCTCGATTGCGAAGCATGGCCAAGCGCTAAGTGATATAGAACGTGTCATAGCTCGTGCTTTCAACTCCACAGGACGCGGTGGTGGAATAGAGCAGTTTCTCTCTTTACAAGACTCGTTCGAATGCAACGGTACGTTCCCGTCTCTGAGTTCGCTACACAGCACCTGCTCATCCCGCGCTCTGTGCACCACTCAGTTCCCTCTCGAATTCTTGGCTGGATTTCTACCACTAGCATGAGACTGGACCATCTGCTGAATCGGGGTTTATCTGACAGTGAGAGCACTCCTGCGGCCATTCGCGCTGCCATACTAACTTCTTTGCTAGTTGAGCGGGAGAGCGAGGCCGCCTCGCTGGCTGCTCAGCTAGTCCAGTCACTCAATATCATACAGGGGGTCGCGCTCACACATCAGGCCAGCAAATTGTTTCTCGGCCGGAAGTACTCTCTCGAGGTGCGTGCTTGTGTGGCGAGCCCTGTTGCTGGCATACTGAGACCTTGATCAGCTCCTTCTGGACACTCTGATAGTATCGCGGCATTTGGGTACAACCCCTACGGACACACCGCCCTGTACGGGTCCATCCACTCCTGTGGGCTCGGGTGCCACCAGTACCTCAAAACCTCCCATGCCGCCGTTGGCATCTACCGTGCTAGATACCCTTCTATGCATTCTTGTCGACTTGCCCCCGGCGTTGCGCGTCTTTGAAGCCTGCAATGGTGTCCAGACTATAGTCAAGCTCCTGAAGCGCGCAAACACGCCCCGAGATGTCCGGTGAGTGCCTCGTGTGCCAAGTTCGAAGTCCGGAATAGATATTAAATGAGCTGTGCACAGTATGAAGTGTTTAGAATTTCTCTATTTCTATTTGTTGGACGAGACTTCTCCACGCCCGGACCCGTCAAGCTTGGAACAGAAACCTGGTGAATTACCGCCCATGCCGTTGTCACCTTCACCCTTTATCACGGACTCGCGGCCGAAGAACACGCGATATCTCCGTGAAGCCTCGTCCGGCTCAGAGGAGTCCAACACGTCGAGCTCCTCGCATTCCTCCTTCAACTCTTCGTCGTCGAATCCTTCGGCTAGCTCAGCATCATCATATGCGTCAGCACCGACCACGCCTCCGTCTCATGTCCCGAAGACACCTCCACGCACCCCGACGAACCGGGCCACGCGGCCTTTCGCGAAACCGCGCTCTCTGATGCTGCTACAGCAGGACGTCGACTTCATTCCCCTCAGTCCGAAGAAGCCGGCAACATTTCGACCAGGAGTTGCGCAATATCGTCAAGGTAGCTTCGGCACCCCAAATGCAAAGGCCAACAGGAGCTATCCCTTGGGTTACAGCAGGGCGGACAACGTGTTACCTAGCCTCGGCGCTACTCCGAGTCGGCACGCGTCCGATGACATCGCGTCCGATACTCGCAGTGGGGGTCCGAGTATCGGCAATGTACATGAGGTCAAGACTACCGAGCAGAAGAAAGAATTTCTAGGGCGGATGCTCGGGAACGTTGACGCACTGGTGGATGGCGTGAAGAAGGCAGGAGTATGGGGTCTGGGTTAGGCGTAGTACGGGGGTCGACGTCGCTCAACGACAAATGCAATCTGCTTTCGCGCTGGGTGAGATTTCGAGTTCGAAGTCACATCATCCATTCCCTAAGGAATTGGTCAAGGTAAAGGCCTCAGTTTGGAAGTTGGCGCGAACGGCCCCGCGAGATAGAATGACCTCCAGGACAGCCGATGTTGTACCAGGTGAAGCAGGATGTGGATAGCTAGTATCAAGAAGTAAATGGACAAATAAGAACATGTGATGGAAAATCTAAGCGTAGAACCTCCAGGCAAAGTACGCGATGAGGGCAGCGAGTGGTACAAAGTAGAAGACACTGGAGGTGGGCAAGTCAATGGCGCAAGCAACAAGAAAGTAAGGTCACCACGTACTTGGACGTCTGCTGAACAGCGCTATCCATAGCAACCGCTGATGCAGTCGACTGGTACGACTTCGCCTTTGCCTCCTGATAGGGATTTAATATCGCCTACGTGAAGGAATTACAACGCCACGTACGTCGCCATGGTCGAACTCCCCAACAAGCATGGGGGGCAGGAGAGCACGGGCCTCATCGGAGTGGCCAACGTCCTCAAACGCTTCTGTTCCGTCCTTGCCTATAGAGGTAGCTGGTCAATGGGGGCTTGACGTGGCCGACTACCGCGAGGATCTCACCAGCCTCGGACAGAATCACCTCGTCGCCACCGGGGTGCTAGAAGGCAGTCAAGGTTAGAGGGTTGTTGAATTGATAGATGGTGGTGCGCACCTCGTCAATGAACTTGGTGACATCGTACACTAGAGACAACGGATGGTCAGACAAAATTCGGCGCCCGGATTGGCTGGATATGAAAGCGCACCTTTCCCGTTAATGAGGACCCAGATGTCGTTCTTGCCAGTGTGCTCCCGCAGCTCGGTGAGAGTGACGATTTTGCTGGCCATTGCAGGGAGGAGACAAAGGGCGTGAGGAAAGGGATGAGGATAAGAACGAGCGACGTCGCAGCCGAGACACGCTCGAACGATAATGCGTTTATATTTACGCGCGGACATTTGCGGCCAAACTTTCCCACAAGGGCGTCCGTGTACGATGGATGTTGTTCATCATCGTCCAGCCGGGCCTCCGAGCAGTCTGGCTAGGCCGCTAGCGCACAGCAGACGGCACTACTTAGCGCTGGCGACATGTACGGAGAAATCGTTGCTACTCAGCAACTCGCCCCGGGCGCGCCGACGGAACCGTGGCTGATACGAGGCATGGATTCATTCCGTTGGCTAGTATGTACGACTCGGTTTAGTACTCGAAAGACCACGGAATACAGGACTGTCAAGTGTGGACCAAGCGGTTCCCTCTTCCACGTCACAAGTAAGGAGACGAAAGCACTGTCTGCCATGTCTCCAGGCAGTAGCGAGTGGGGCTATAAACAAAATGATGCAGCCATGCAGCTGAGGGATAGAAGCTTCAATAGTAGTCGCTACCGGTACGACGTCGACGGACGACGCAAAAGCCTTTAGCGCTGCCTCGGATTGACTTTGTAGGAATATTCAGGCTCCGCTCTAATCAGTGCTTACGTCAACGCGCGACCTGGCCTCATTGCACGCGTCGGGCAACATCACGCACCACCCTTCCTCGTCCGCCCATCATGTCCGACGACTTTGAGTCCTCCGACATTCTTGGCAATTCCCTTCCAGTTGGTCGCGGAAGGGTGTCCGCTACCTCGACCTTCTCCTCCCTCCTCAAATACTCTCTGCTGGGTGCCTGTGGTCTGTTTGCTCTCATTGTGTTCCGCCATGGCCGCACCTTCTTCCTCAGATGGAAAGAAAGACACTACAAACTGTATGGTGCCTTTCGTCGTCTATCCACAGGTCTCTGACGTTTCACATCCAGCTCTATGCGGCGGAGATACGGAATTCCAGATCACGATCAGCGTCCCTTCAATGTAGCGTACGCCGCTGCGCGCCTAGCTCAGGAGGACGGCCGGAAGGCGCAGAGTAGACTTGGCCTTCAATCGACATTAGGGCGCCAGAGACAGGGTGGCGTGGAGATGGCCACGGGATTGGATGCGCTGCAATACAGAGCAGGCGTCAACGGACCAGGTGCGTCAGCTGCAAAGTCTGTACGAGCCCGTGTGGCCGCTGACCTACAGGCAGCACAAGGCATGGCCAATGGGGCCGTTTTGGGGCCTCCGACTGCAATTTTAGCTCCGGGAGGTATCGGGCGAGACATCGAACGGAGAAAATTGACTACGCCAGTGTACGTCGCGCTCAAGTCATCTGTGTCATTTGTCTCATATACTCTGTAGGCGAACCGATTCCCCTTTGAGGTCATCATCTCTCTCTTTCCGCGAACCAATGCACAGTCTACGGTTGACGTCAGTCCGTGCGGAGAGCAGGCAAGGGACGCCACACCTGCCTGTGGTGGAGCCTGACGAAGCTGCCGGACAATTCACCCCGTGCGTCTCGCGCCTACGCTCATTCATTTACACGGTCTCACCCAATTATAGGTCTGAAGAACCGAAAGACACAAGCTCTCTCTCAGAAGACGTCAATATACGCACGAAGCGGACAGCTGACTCGGGCGACGATGGAGATCTTGAATCAAATCTCGGCCGAAGACACGATAAAAGACGTCGGAAGGTGTCGAATCGTCAGAAATCTGTTTCCGAAGAGGCGGACGACGTCGACATGGTCGACGAGTTGTCTGACCTACCGGCCTCTCACCGGGGCAAGAAACGGCATCGCGCCGAAGCCGGCTCTACGTTTGGAGGGGAGGAGGATTCATTTTTCGATGATCAGGATGAGGACAAATCCAGCCGCCATAGGAGGCGCAGGCAGAGGCAGTCTCTGACTTCCCACCGCGGCCAAAAGCGCGGCCGTGACGATGAAGACCTCTCCACCAGCGACAGCGACGGTGATGAGCGAAGAAGTCGAGGGAAAGCCTCACGGCAGCGGCAAGATCACTATGGGATCTCGGACAGTGACGTTTCGATGGACGGCACCCAGGCCTCGCAAGATCCTCTATGCAAAGGTCGCCGCGTGGGCGAAGAATGGGAGGCATTCGGAGTAGAGTTTAAGGTTGGCCCTGATGGGCGCCGGCTGCGGAAGGTATTGGTGAAGGAAGATCGACCGAAATTCAGCATGGTGCGTGGCCTCATCAAAACCGGGATTTTGCTCATTTTTTCGCAGCCTGTGGATTCCGAACACCCAGATCGGGCGGTTTCCGTCATTGCCATAGTCGAACGTTGGTATAATGAGGATGAATATCGAGAAGCCAAGGCGCGCCGCGAACTAGCCTGGCAGGACAAATCGTCCACCGAGCCCGAGACGCCCAATTCTGCACCGGAGGGTCTGAACATCAGTCATGGTCGTCGGAGCCTTACGCACCGCCAGGAGTCCCCTTTACCTCCGGGGAAAGAATTGTTGTGGTCATCGACATCCATGCCTAGCAGTCCGATCCGCAAGAGCCACTCATTCGGCCAGTCCGTTGGCACAAACCTCGGTCTTCGGATCACATCCCTTTCGCAAGCTCAGCCATCTCATATTGGTCGCCGCGTTACGTCTCTGTACGCCAGTTCCATGGTGAAGCCCCCAGAGATGAGTCCAAAACTTCGTTCATCGAAGTCCTACTCCAAGTGGGAGAAACAGGAGATTGAGGCGGAAGCGATGGCGCGACTTCGGCGGAAAACTGAGGAAGAAAAGGCAAAGAAGGACATGGAGCAGAGGAAGATTACCGAGCAGAAGGCAGCTGACGAGAAGGCTGCATTAGACAGAGCCGCGGCGGACAAAGCGGCAGCGGCAGCGAAAGCATCTCAACTGGGAGGGGTTGCGTCGACGCCTGTACCCACCAACGCTGGCCTACCAAATGGTATCAAATCGGATGCTGCTAGCGCAAAACCAGATTTATTCAAGCCTTCGTTCCCTCCTGTCCCATCACAGTCAAGCGCGGCGATGGACAAACTCGCCCCGTCAAGTGGGACATTCATGCCGCCTGCGCAGCCCCTCTTCAATGCGCCGACGCAGCCCCCTAGCAGCAGCATCTCGGACTTCTTCTCCAAAGGTGCTACGCCGGCTACTGCCCCAACAGAGCCCAAGCCGGCTCCGTTCACACCAACCGCCGCTCCTGCTCCTTCTGTGTTCTCGTTCGGCCCGTCAGCACAGCAGCCTAAGGGCAATCCATCTACAGCGTCGCCGTCCCTCTTTTCTGCCCCCACTGCTTCCAGCGCAACCTCATCCCCTGCGAACTCCAACGCTCCTCCGATCTTTGGGGTCAAGTCCTCCGAAGCGGTGAAACCGTCGCCGCTTGGTCAATCATCCTTTACAGCGCCCACCAAAGTGGCGGATGCCCCTTCTTCAGCCGGGAAGTTCAGCTTTGGTCTTCCAGGCAAGCCCGCTGTCACCTCGGCTACTCAGTCCACATCTGGAAAGTCTGAAGAAGTCAAACCCACCCCTGCTACCTTCAGTTTCGGGCCACCGAAGCCATCACAACCTACCCCGACGCCTGTGGCTGAAAGTGCTTCTTCTCAAAGACCCGCAGTGCCCTCGTTTACTTCGTTCGGACCGGGTGCAGGAAACGAGAAGCCCACATCATCGATTAGCAGCGGTGTCTTCAATTTCAACAGCGCGCCCGTATCTCAGTCTTCAGCACTCAACACTTCATCTGGCGATAACGCCAAAGCACCCGCATCGACCCCAAATCCTTTTGCTCCTTCATCGACTGCACCCTCTGTCTTCTCTTTCGGAACACCGGTCAAACCTACTCCTTCCGATGCTTCTAAGACTGCTTTCCCATTTACCACCTCGACCACCGTCTCAGCATCAGGGACTCCCGCAACACCGGCAAAGTCGTCCTTCTCTTTCGCTGCGCCTGGTGCATCAAGTGCCGCCACACCTGCGCCTGTCAAATCCTTCTCCTTTGGTAGTCCATACAATGCGGGAGCGTCTGCGACAACACCTGCAGCCAGCGGTCCGCCGGCGCCGAGCGCAAACGGTGGGGCCGCCTCGCTCTTCGGACAGACGAGCAGTATCACTCCGAGCGCATTCGGGTTCGGACAGCCATCATCGACGGGGGGCTCGTTCACATTTGGGACAACTGCCCAGAAGGCGGAGAAGTCGTAAGCTACTAAGCACTTCTAGTTCTTACTAGTAAATTTGTCTTATTACCATGTATCTGCCACCCCATTCCCCGACCATCTTCGCACCCAAGCAATATTTGTTGTGGATCTCGCATATCGGAACTACTCAGAAGCGGCAGGACTCAGTATTCATATAATTGCTTCGTTTCATCTACGTTGACGTGCTGATTGGGCTCAACGTAAGTACATGTATACCTCGAAGACCCGGCACAAGGTGGCGGCCGGGCCTAGCTTCAAGCAACAAGCGTCAACGTTCAACACCAGCGATCCCGCAATCCCGCAATCCCGCAAACGCTCCACGCGGCACACCAGAAGACGCTCTCAGTATATCTGGATACAATATTCTTGAATTGATGATAAACTTATATGATAGCACAGGGTATACAAGCAAACGGGAGTGATTGAAAAGAGAGCACGAATGATTAGTAGTGAATGTTGATAAGAAGGGCACCTGGCGTCCTCCGAGGGAAGCTTGCGGAACAGTGCTGTAGTTCCACGACACGCTAGCGCGAAAAAGAGAGTTGGCCAGAAAGGGAACCTAGATGTACACGGAATCGGTGTCGTTGGCGGTCAATCGGCGAGCTCAGGCTCTTGGGAAATGCAACGCACCTGGGGCCCCGGGATTCATTCAACAGGATACGGTTAGACGAGTCCTCCGAGAGCCTGTTAGCCATGACACTTGCACCTGGCCCCGCTGACGTGCGTCAATACCGCGGCCATTCCGAGCTGTGGCATGCTTACCTCCGACAATGATGTATGAGTACGATGTGCCCGCAGGAATCTGAGAAGGACTGCAGTAGAGGGTGTCCATTACCGGCCTCAAAGCAGAGGCGAAAGGGGCTATGCAGATGACCAGCATGGCGAGACGATCATGGCCCCATCACCCACCAAGCGTTGCTTTTGTACGCGCTGCACGATGATGGCCCGCCGAGTGAGTGAGGTTAGTAAGCCCAAACATCGGACGCGCACCAGGGTCCAGAGGCATATGCATGTTGCGCTGATCCGCTCAAGGAAGAGACGGCCGGGGCTGCGAGATGTTTCAAAACCACTAGTACTGAAGTATGGACCTCGGAAACAACTGTGCGATACTCCACAGGATTTGTGAGTGGACGTTCATGCGGTCGCTGCACAAAGACACAGTGGAGTTGAGAGATTGGTGCGGGGAGGTCAACACTTGTTGACTTTGCTCGGGACTGTCTTCCTATCACCTGACTAGTACTCCGGCCCACTCTTGGGGTGGACGGACCATCGAGAGGATCTGTTTGTGCCTCGTCTCGTAAAGACTCGTATGTTAGGGCGCGTGGCCGCGCGCAACGTGTCGGCCAGAGCGTTTTTGTTGACGCGATGAGCTGCGCCCAGGGCTGATGTCGCGGGCGGCGGCAAAAGATGGTGATTATTATAAAAGATCCGCACGAATGACGACTAGCGGCGGCCATCTCCCAGTTCTCGGGAGTTGCTTCTAGGATGGGGGCTACGAAACGATGCAAGAGACCTTGCGCTCCGCGGCCGCATGACGACGCATCGGCGCTGTTGGGGTCTCCGTAGTAGTAGGCTGAGGCCGCTTGACCCTGTATGTGCTGGTCGGTGAGTACTCAGAGTGACCAGAACGCAGTACCTGGATGTTTGCAATATGTACATACGGTCGGCGAGCGGGAATAGGTAGGAAATTGAATACCGCAGCGACTCGGACGCCGCCATCTGGCAGGCGGACTCGGAATGGCAAAGGACCAGGCTGAGCGCGCCTCATTTCAAGCCAGACTGACAGTGACAGCCTGCATTCCGACTGACCGCTTACTTATTTATGGCGGCCGCTGGCTTGCTCGTCGGCAGGCTTCCCCTTATCTTTCCTATCCCCTGCACAGTTCGATGTCGAGCTCAGTTTCAGCCGCTTTGCGTCCTCGTCCTCCTGCCCAGAAACGTCGAGCAAGCCAGAAGGCATCTCCACCTCCCCCGTATCGACTGGCTACCCCTCCTGCCAGTAGCACAGAAAGCCTCGTCGAGGAGAGCCCTGTCTTCCCCCATAGTGAGCCCGGCGCGCAGGGCGATCTCGCACATGACGATGGATCGGCCGTCGAGCACTGGCCGAGTGAAGTATCGAGCATTCTTTCACGAGCCGACGATATCATCCGGGGACGTGAACGTGGTACGTCCTTCGTGTGTCTTGCTCACCACACGTCAATACTTAACTACCATGCAGCGCTGTCCATTACGTCTGAACTGTCCCGGAATCTCTACCACAGTAATGTCGCACTGAAGAACAAGCACGATGCTCTTCTCGCCCGATTTCCATCCAGCTCAGGCAACACTCCCAACGCGACGCCTGCGACATCTCCCGGTCCTGCCCCATCGCCATATCTGTACTCCAGCAGTCTCCCTCGCCGTTCGTCTGCCGCCCCTCGGGGACGCACACCACCGCGGCGCATATCCGTCTCCCACGCAGACCTCGCGCTCTTGTCAGATCAGAATGCCGAACTGCTCTACAAGCTCGAGAAGCTCGAGACGGAGTCGACAGAGGCTGACCGTGCTGGCAAGAGGAGGCTCGGGAAGCTCGAAAAGGAGATCATTTCTCTACGGGAGGAGCTCGACGACGCGCGCGCCCGGAGCGAGGAGTTGGAGCGTCAGTCCCAGCTGCTCGAGCGAGGAAGCCATGAAGCTTGGCAAAGGAGACAGGAATGGGACGAACGTGTCAAGGCTCTACGGGGAAAGCGAGACGATGACGACGACGATGGGGGCCAACCCCGGAACTTTGCTCCTGGCGGAGGTCTCATCAACACATTAGTGGCACCGGTTGTCTCTGACATTTCCATCCAACCCTTCGCTCGGTCAAGTTCGCCGGAGGACACCCATGATCACCGCGAGACACCTCGCTCTCCTTCCCCTTCGCCGTCCCATGCTTCCATCGCTTCGTCGCCTGCTCCATTCGAAAACTCGCTCGTCATTCGGCTCCTGGGAAAAGTTCGCGAATTGGAGCAAGCGAATGCCCAGATTGACGAGCAACAGCGGGATACGGCGGCGAAACTCCGCGATGCGCAAGTTGAAGCCGAGACAATTCGTCGGTTATACGCGTACCTCGAAGATGACCCCGATGTCGAGCTCGAGATCATGGAAGGCGCCGAGCTGAGTACGTCCCCGGGCGACCTGGAGCCATGGCAGAGCTCGACAGTCCGGTTTCGCAGTTTGAGACGCACAGTCAACGGGGATGTCAGCCGCTTGTCTATAACCGGCGCATTTGACGACGGTATTGCCACCCACATGCACAGTACGGTCCGCGCTGAGCAAGGCGCACTCAATGGCATTGCGCTTCCTCACAGAAGTCGAAAGACAGTAGTGGGATTGTTCGACGTCGGGCAAGCTGGTCCCTCAAATGCACCCAGAGCTGCGATCGTTACCTCCCCGTCTGGCGACGTCTTTGATTCGCAGCCACACGATCACACATCTCGCTCTCCATCCGTGTCTTCTTTGGACATTGCTCCCATCTCCCCTGATGTGGCCTCTGATATATCACTTCGCTCTGCGTCTCGCCTACCCACACTTGGGAGTGAGTTAGGCAGTGAATACGGCGATGACTGGCCGCCAAATGGTGAGAACCATCACCTGCGCACCAGTAGCCTCTACAGCGTCTTCGATGCCTCTGAGGTGTCGCCACTTCCATCTCCATCCCTCGCCCCCGCCCCCGCCCCCTTTCCATCCATCGGTTCCGTCATGCAGCCAGAGTCTAGCCTCTCCACGTTCCTACCAGCACTCGGAGACGGGCCCGTGAACGATCCCGACACGACCCCGAAGAAGTCGACGTACTCAAGGAACAGCCGCCTGTCAGAAGTTGTGCGCTCACGCACCGATTCTTGGGTGGACAGGCGGTTTCAATCTAATGCATCGATGCCTCTAAGACGCTGTCGGCCTGCCCTTCCCGTTTTCGAGGACGGCGATGTTCCCAGCGGATTGGCATCGCGGGACACTGTCATCGCATTGAATCAGATCCCCGCTGCGGCATCACCGGCGGATGCCCCCGTATCTGGAGTCACACAACCCACTCTTGCAAAGTCTAGGCGGCAACGCCTGGCTGCGTTTATGTTGGAGGTTTGGCTGTGGATACAGTTTGCTATCATTATCTTGGTCTTCATTTGGGCCATGGCAAAGCGCGGCCCGAGGAGTATCGTCACGGAAGCGCAGCGCAAGCAGGCAGCATGATACTGAGGACACATCATCACATTATACCCCGAGATTATACACCACAGGCACTGTACAAGGTCATTTATCTCTTTCATGAACAAGATAGTCGATAGTATGTATATACGAATAATTACGAACTCACGAACGCGCGAGCCAGGAAGCGGACGCTTACTGTTATGTACTTCAGCCTGGCCGCGCAGCGGGCCCCTTGACCAGATAAGAATTTGGATCATCGAGAATGGACCACTCAAAGCGGGACCAATCATGAAAATATGATGCCCCAGGTGCAGTGCCCACCGACTCAGGCGCAGTGCTCGCCAACTCAGACGTATATCGTGACGGCGCAGGAGTTGGTGGCTCGGCCACTCGCTGAGGCATTGAGGCTGAGAACAACTGCTTCAGGTTCACTGTTTCACGTGTACGATGTAGCCGAATAGCCCTCGGAGCTGCAAGGGTAGCAAGTTGAGCATACGCGATCAGAAGCGCACGCAGACGTTCACTCACGCTTCCACTGGCGCTGCTCGATTTTATACCAGTCGCTGAAAGAAAGCAGCCTGTCAGCGCATTGCCCTACCTCCGAGTTGATCTACGCACATCTCTGCACAGAAAGGGTGGTCCTTGGCATCCTCCAGCTTGAGACGCTCCCACGGGTTTACTTTGAGAAGCTGTTTGACGGACGAGATGAGGAGCGACATCAGGGACAGTGTGGGAGACTGTCCGAACCTTGCTTAACAAGTCATGCAAATCGTCGGGCACCAAGCCCTTCATGTTTGACGTCCCGAAGGACCACTTCTTGAGACATTCACCATATTCGTCCATTGAAAGACTCGGGATAAGACTCTGTATACGCTGCTCAGAATAATGCGCTGAGATGGTTCAAAGAGTACTCACTTTACCTAAACACAGCTCTGCAATCATCACGCCGTACGACCACAGTTCACTCGCAAAGAAAAGATCTTTATCGATCGTTAGGTCGTGGCAGTTCCTATGGTCGCATAAAACGTGCTCTGGGGCCAAATAGCCTACGGTGCCCAGTCGATACAAGTGGTGTGAATGAGGTGACTTGCGATCTGCAACGTATCGGCTGGCGAGGTTGAAGTCCGCAAGTACTAAATGCCTAGAACGTGTGATGAGCACGTTGTCCAACTTGAGATCCCCGTGAGCTATTCCTCGGAGGTGGAGCTGCTCCAGGCAGATGAGCTGTTGGTATGGTCATAATCATATACCGGCTGTATCGAGCATAACCATCATACCAGTTCAGCAGCGTAGTTACGGACGGTGAGTGGCCCTAGCACCATTTTTCTGTAAATATTGGTATCGTGGAGCTTCCTCATATTGCCTACGCACAGTTCCTGTGTGGTGCACAGAGTCATCAACGATATGAACAGACTGTGAGTTGAAAGATCGGACCATAGCTATGCAGACGAAGAAATCCGTCTGGAAAGAAGATATAAGTCGGACGGCACCTTGACGTCGCTACCCTGCGTGAGGGTCGCCAAGCTGTCCTTCTCGGCCAAAGCCGCTTTGAAAATATAACCGCCAAAGCAATCGTCCTGCAGCCTGTCCTTGTGGTACACCTTGATAGCTACCTTAGCAGGTATATTTTTTGCGTCATCCAGATCGAGGGCACGAGCGGTCGCTGAGAACACCTTCGCGTAACCGCCTTTCCCCAGCTCGCCCCTTAGCTTATAGCTAATGCGTCCGTCAGTGAGGTAGACCTCGCCCGAAGGCCCACGATACAGAGAGCTAAGCTTCCTGGTCCTCCTGCTCGAATGGGGGCTAGAATGGGCATCGGAACTCGCCAATGGCAGTCGTGATTCGGTGGCAGGCGAGGGAAGGTCAACGGGCGCAGGAAATTGGGGAAGCGGAGGGCTGAGTCTGAGTATCTCTGCTAGTCCCCGGTCACGTCCGGTCGGTCGCAAGATCCGTGAACGGAGAGATAGCAAAGGAGAAGAGGACGATGGGGTTGGATTGGACTGGTTGAGAAAGCCCTCTAATGTCTCCTCGCCTAGGTCCCTGCGGGTCTCAGATTTAGAAGCTTCTCCAGTAGTACTGGCGTTTGCCCAGTGATCATGAGTGAGGTGCGAAAACCGAGGCGCTGCGTCCACCCCAGTATCATGGTGATCATCGGTAGGGGTTTGGTTGCCTCGCGATCGTATGTGGGGTGGATTACTCCTGATGGGCGCTGATCTTTTGTCGCTTGAGGTCGTCAGAGACGTTTGAGACTGGGGGTGATTCCTTGCGCTCAACACGGCGGACTCAAAGGGGCCGTACTCGCTAGCAAATTCCGAGCCTTCTTCGTCCACGGTCCCCCGGGACATCGATTCTGCTGGAGTATCGGTTTCTGGGTCTGTCCATGCGGGCCGTACGGCTCATGTCCCGGAGACATGGATATTCGCGACGATGAGAATGCCGTCCCATCGTCAAAATGGCGTGGAAAGGAAGCCGCAGAAGCCAACTCTGGGCTCAGCCATAGCTGAGGGATCGCTTTGTCCAATGATGTGCGAGACGGCGATGGATGAAGAGCGGCGAATTGCAGGGGGCGCTGATTTGCTCTGCGCTATCCGAAGGAAGGTCGAGGGCCGGGCGATGGCCAGCATTCGCCACGACACTTGAGTAGAGAGGTGTGAATTCGCAAGGTTCGTTATGATCATCGGGATTGGATTTATCTTCGTCGTGCAGCTGCGCCACTTCGTCGTGAGAGGTTCGACTAGGCGTCGATGAAGGGGCGTCATGAGGAACATGGCGTTGGATCGCGTCTTCGTTGGGGCCTGGTGCACCCTGAGCAAACACGAGTTCGTGATTGGACTGCGGGACGTGCTCGGTCACGTCGCCCAAATCATCTGTAACGTCATGTTGCGCAACCGGGACCTGCGTGAGAAGGATTTGGTCGCTGTCGCCAACAGCAACCTGCGCTGCGGTAACGTGCGTGAAGGTGCGTCTCCTACGGAAGAGTCTCCGAAGGAACCGTCTGAGAGACATCAGGGAAAGGAGGATGAGGGACAGGGGGCTACATGCGTGTCCAAGTGTTTAAGAGTCAGACCGCGTTCCTGGAGTAGGTTTCATTGACCCTGGAGTGAGTACAAAAAGGTCGCCTGTGGTATCTTGTGTACCGTTGGCGAACAGACCAGCTCGGAAGGTGTTGTTTGAATGAGCCGGACACCAAGCGATGATACGCGACCTCAAGCACTATAGCACAAAAGTAAGTTGTCAGGCACATGTTTTGATTCGAAGGTTGCCTATAGAAAGTACAATTGTCAAATACGTTGTTTGAGAAGTACAAAAGCAAATCGTACCCAACAATACAACAACGCGCCGCGGACCTGTTCCACCTTGTCAGGACACCCATGTGCCTTCAATCTGTAGATCGTAGACAGTAATGCGCCCAAAGAAATCCGAGCTCTCTTCAAAGACAAGTCTCAGGGTTGCAACCGGTTGGTTCTCTGCCTCGAGGTCGAAAGACTGTTTTCGATTGACATCCTCGGGGTATATGCGCGTCCATGTATGCCATTCAGGTGATCCTGGGTATTGAACATCGAGGCAGCACCGAGTGCCCGCAAACCCGCCTTGAAAGGTCAGGATGACGCGTTTGGGCAGTGCAGGGGAGGAAAAGGACGCTTGTATGTATTGCGGCAGACCCTGACAGGTGTTCAGTGTGTGAATAACGGCCTAGGTTGCTACCTGCAACGAGTTCTACAGGTACTTGCCTGTTGAGATGTCCAGCAAGTTTCGGGACTTCCATCCGTAAGGCATTTTCTTCCAACTGACTTGTCCAGCGTTGAGCTGACTCTGTACATCCGTCAGTACGTGTGGGTTGTAGAAAATTGGGCTGCGTACTTGATCTTGGCTTGGGCGTCGATGAGAGAGATGGTAGTCATCGTATGATTGCAAGCTGCGCGCGACGCCGCGTAATTATAATTGGGTCCCGGACCGCGGTGTGCGATGACTTCATTGTCGATGTCCTCACACATGTCCTCATATATATATACGTGTATAAGGCGCAACTCTCTCAGAACCGCGTGTCTTTCCCCACCGCCGCCACAGAAACCACCACCGTCGCCATGTCCAAGGTCTGTCTGCTTGCTGCTTTCTTCGATCGCATGGCTCACTCAACCATCGAAAGTCCAAAGCAGAGCTGCTGCAAGAGCACCAGCGGGCGGTGGCCGTCGGCGGCGCCAAAGGCCTTCTGGGGGGTCTCGCCGCCGCCCTGCCCGCCAGCTACATAGCAAACAGACGCTGGCCCTACTACCGCGCACTTCCTCCGTCTCTCAAGGCTTTGGGTGTCGTCCTCGTCGCAATCCCTTCTTTCATTATCTCGGCGGAAACAGCTGGCAGAAGATTCGAGGAAACACAGTGGTGCGCATTCGTTCGGATGCAATACACGGCGTAGCTTGACCGAATATGTAGGCATGGTGCGGGGAAAGACCAACTAGACATTGTCAGGAATAGGGCGGAGCAGAAATGGGGAAACATGAACATCATGGAAAAGGCACTCGACGTCACGGCGCGTCACCAGTTCAGCTTCATTGCAGGGTGCTGGGCGGTAGGGATCACTGGGGCATTTGGATACATCATGCGAGATCCGTAAGTTGATCGAGTGTCCTTGTACTGCCGTGGCTGAATGCGTTCGGCACAGTTACCAGTCGTTATCGCAGAAGGTTTGCCCAAATTCGACTGAAGGGCATCGACTGCTCACCAGAGTTCGCTGCGCAGGTTGTCCAGGCTCGTATGTGGTCGCAGGGGCTCACGATCGGGATCGTGATCGCGGCGGCAGCGGTCTCGCGCACCCGAGGCTATCGACGTGACGTGGAGGACGCGGCGCAGCCGGTGAGTTGCAAGCCAGATCGTCACAGCGGCGACTTGATGATGAGCAGATCCACACTGGGGACCATACGTGGCAAGATATTATAGCTGCAGATGAACAGAGAAAGGCCCGGGCGCAGCAGCAGCAAGCCAATGGACATTGACTGGAAGTCGACAGTTGGGGCTGGGATGTGGGTTTGAAAGTGTGTACGATACTAAGCCGCGCCGTATGATGAGGGAGGTTGACAGCAACGTAGGATGACTGAATGACTCTGCCGCTGGAAGAGTGCGAGGAGAAATATTGTGCGAGTGTCGGCCTGCCGGATTGCCGAATGGGCTTACATAGTCGTTGTTGTCCGATTGCCTTCCCACTGCTTGCCTCCCCTTTCCCGCACACTTTTCGTCTTGACGGCCATGCACTACCGGTGGAACAGGACCGCCGCCTTGTTCATCTCCTTCGCGGGAGCCTGCATAAACTTCGCCCTTACCGTCCAGTTCTTCACGCTCTGGCGCTCCTTCAGGTGGGAGGCGGAGAGTGAGTGGGAGGGTTCTGTCGATCTTTGGGTCGTCAACAGCGTCCGGCTTGTTGGCACACTGTCACTTGCATATGTTGCGACAGCGGCGGTCGCCAGCGCCATAGGATTCGTTGGCATTGTCAAGGTATGGTGTACTTGTCGTCTGCGTGCGCGGAATTACAGTCTAAACGAGCTTCCTATGCAGGGCATCCCAGCCTACATCCGCTTCTATCGCGACTACTCCGTTGCAGACTTCACATTCTGCACGCTCACCACACTTTTTGTGACCTACGCCTCATTCCGCTACTCTTCCGTTCGATCCGGCATCTGCGAGGAGTTGTCGCTGCATTCCGACTTGATGAGGGAGCTGACGGAGATGGGCTTGAATCTGGAGAACTGCGAGCAGGTGTTCGAAAATGCGGTCGTCGCGTTTGTGGTTGTAATGACCATCATCATCGCGGTTCGGGTGAGTCTGAATTGCTGTCGCTGCTCTCGTGATCCTCATAGTCCGCTTGCAACAGCTGCACTTTGTCATCGCAGTATCGAATCACTACGCGTATCTCTCGCGGTTGTCAAGTGGGCTGCCGACGCACTGTGCTCGTGTGCACAAAGATGGACCCCTGCAGCGCATCTACCTCCTTCCGAGTCCGACGTCGACGACGGCAGATGGCAGCCCTGGCGGGTCACCGCATGAGACGCCGGTTGTATACGCGCCGAGCAAGCTGACGGAGCGAGATGCGCGGGGGCTGAATGCGCGGGAGGCGTGGGTCCCGGCGCGGCCGCCAGCGCGGCAGCACCGACATTCGCCTTTGCGACGGGGCTCGGGGACGGAGAAGTACAAGGACTAGAGCGCGCGGCGGTGTCTGTACGGAATAGAATATTGACTGTGTTGTGGCAGCGGGCGCGGGCGCGGGCGCGGGCGCGGGCGCGGGCGTGTCGGGGATGCATGGCCCAATGAGGGCGTGAGCCTGGGTGTGCCGCGGCAGACATCCAGACCGGACGACGTCAGCGAATCGCGGCTCCCGTCGAGCGATCATTGAGCAATCAGAGTTGCTCGTATTTCGGTGCGGGTCTAGCCTTCGCGCGCAAGGGGGAAAATCCATTATTTAGTCCCTGTCCCCGCTTGGCTGCCAGTGCATCTTCCCCTTCTGCACCCATCTCAGCATGGCCAAGACCCGCGCTCGCTCGCCCTCCGCAGAGTCCGACCACGACTCTAACCTCATAAAACGCCTCAAAATAGCCCATACATCTCCGCTGCCCCCTCCAGACGACCACGTCGCTAGCTTTGCCCCCAACGTCTTCGACCCGAGCCATGTCCATCGCCTGCACAGCGCATACACCACCAGCGAGCCCTTCAAGTACGCTCTTATCGACAAGCTCTTCCAGGACGATCTGCTCCAGAAGGTCAAGGACGAGTGTTTGAGCGAGCTGCACTTCACTGAAAAAGAGACCGACATTTACAAGGTGTGTGTCCGAATGTCATGGCCGCGTTCGATCGCACTCTAACACACTGTCCCGCACCGACTCCCTCAGGTCAATCAGACAGGCGATCTTGCGTCCTTGTCGTACCTCTCGGACGAGCAGATCTCGCTGCTGCCCCACATCCTCAAACTCCGGAATGCGCTCTATTCCCCTGTTTTCCGCCAGTTTCTACGCACCGTAACTGGTTGCGCGCCGCTATCCGGGATCAAGCAGGACATGTCTGTCAACACTTACCGAAAGGGCTGTCATCTACTCAACCATGACGATGTCATCGGCACCCGCCGCGTGTCTTACATCCTTTATATGCCTCTGCCACATTATCAAATGTGGAAGAAGGAATGGGGCGGCGCGCTGGAACTCTATCCTGTCACCGAAGGCGAGGATGGTATCCTAGAGCCAGAGCCTATTCCATCCAAGTCCATCCCACCGAGCTGGAATCAGTTCATCTTCTTTGAAGTCCAGCCGGGGCGCAGTTTCCACGCCGTAGAGGAGGTCGTGGTCGGGGAAGCAGAGGACGGCCGACAACGTTTGAGCATCAGCGGCTGGTTTCACGCAGCGCAGCCAGGGGAAGACGGGTATGAGGGCCAAGTCATGACTGACCTCCCTAGCTCGCGTGACCAACTGGTGAGCCTGAAGATCAGACGCGTCGCCCGTCTTCCGGCTAACATCATCGTCTGGTCGATGCGCAGACGTCAACATCGACCTCTTTCAAGGCATACCCTGACACCGTGGACACTCCATTACCCGACTCTCGACTCACCGAGGATGATATCTCTTTCCTCAGTGAATTCCTCAACCCCGTCTACCTGCAGCCGCGAACAATGAAGGCGCTTGCTTCCCGCTTCGTCGAAGAGTCCTCTCTCGAGCTTCACGACTTCTTGTGCGCGCCCATCGCCGACAAACTGAGAACTGGTCTGCGGGACGTAGATATCAGGGACGGTCTAGGCAAAGTGCTCGGCGGTAAAATTCCCCCTCACATTACCGGCGTCGGTAGCGGCTGGATCATCAAGGGTCCTCCCCACAAACGACGCTACAACGTTCTGGAGCCGCATAGGGAGGGTGGGCCTTCGGGCGCCGTGTCTCCTCGTGCCGCGCAAACACCAGAAGGCATCATCCGATCTCTGCAGGACGAACTCTTCCCCTCTCCTGCTTATCGTGCATGGCTGGCCATAGTTTCGCAAATGCTGCCCCTGCGGCATGCGGTGGAGGCCAGACGCTTCATCCCAGGCCTGGGCTACACCCTGGCCACGAGCGAAGCGAAAGAGGCGAGGCTAGACGTGGTCCTCGGCCTGACACCGACAGACAGCGATCCAGGGGACAGCGCCGGAAAAGGTAAACAAGCCGGCGAGCCGCAGGGCTGGCTGACAGGTGAATGGGGAGGCTGGGAGGTACGTACTCCTTGACTGAGTAGCAACTACCGCTGATCCTGCGGAACGGCAGTGCTACATGGCCCCCCATGGCGAAGAGGATGATCCAGCGGTGTACCGTTCTGGCGCCAAACAGGCACTGCGGTCTCGAAACAGTCCACCCGCTGATCACCATTCATCGAACGGAAACGGGACTAACGGTCACCGAAGGTCTAGCCCCCACAGCTCACACGAGGATACATCAATGCATGAAGATGACGAGGACGAGGACGAGGAAGATGGTACCTTGCTGACCGTGCAACCTGGGTTCAATCGCTTACTCCTGGTGCTACGCGATGAAGGCGTCATGCATTTCGTGAAGTACGTGTCGGCCGCTGCTGTGGGCTCTCGATGGGATGTCTGCGGGGAGTACGAGGTCGGTATTGTCGAGGAAGAGGAAGAATAACTCACGGCTACATATGTAGCTTTCTGCGAGCTCCCCCCACACACAACACATATTAACACGGTCCTTGTAGCCCTAGCCACGCTGATATCACTAGCAAACAGTACATACACATGCTATTATACGGCTGCTAGTCGTCAAAGACGATACGCTTGCCTGAGCTCGGCACAATAGATACCTGCTCGCGTTTAGCCATAGCCAATGCAGCACCTGGTGCCGCCCGCCTTTTATTCCCCCGCTCCTTGCGATCCCCGCCTGGCCCAGACTTGTATTTCTCAGCGCCTTTCTCGGGCGGAAAATTTACCGCGGCAGCTGGTTTCTCCGGGGCAGTTGCGACCTCGTCTTGCGCTTTCAAAGCCGCCTTTTCAACCTGCGGCTTCTTGCGCATCTGCCGTGGGCCATCCCGCTTGTCCGGGCGTTCATGACTCCTCACCTGCCGTGGGGCGCCACCACCGCGCCGGACAGCGTCAGCGGAAGCATACTCGACCACCAGTTTTCGACCGTTGAGTTGATGGTTTTGGGGATTGACGAGAGCAGCGGTCGCGTGCTCTATCTTGGTGAAGTCCAGGAATGCGAACCTAATTTGACGTTGATCAATAATGATTGCAAACAACGAGAGCAGGGAACACACCCTTTGCAGTGGCCCGTGTCTTCGAAGGTTCCCATGCGGACCTTCCGTAGCCAAACGTCCTTCTCGCCGTTTTCGCCCTCCTTTTTGGGTGCAGGTTTTCTGTGCACTTCGAACAGTTGTCGAATCGAATCTTCTGTGGTTTCAAAGCCGAGATTACCGAGGAAGAGGGTGGGGGCTGGAGGGAGCTTTTGAGTCGCTAGGATCTTTTGTGCACTTTTCGAGAGCCCTGGGGTTCTGGGGGTGGATGTTGCGCCTTCGGCGTCTTCGGGGGAGGCTTTGGGTGCCTCAGGACGGCCGGTGAAGTCATCGCCTAGCAAAATGGTCAAGGGGGATGTGGAAAGCGAGATATCGATGTACCATCTTTAATCAGCAGTCGGCGACCTTCGAGATTCTTCTCGGACAAGGCTATTGCCGCAGCTTTCGCCTTTGGAGTCGCAAAGTCGACATATGCAAAGCTGGGCATAAAAAGTGAGACACAGCGACGTCGGTCACAAGAAGGCAGCACGAACCCGCGATTTTCCTTCCTCGGTGGTCCACCGGAGCCCTTCGGTGGTGCTGCCTTGGTGGGCAGATGCACCCGTGTAATCTCCCCCACACCATCAAAAAACTGCCTCAATGCGTCTGGTGTTGTCTTGAAGGCGAGGTTGCCCACCCACACAGAGTTCTGACGCTTCGATGGTTCAGCCGCGGTCGACTTGCCGCCATTTGTGCTCTTCTTCGACTCCGTCGAATCAGCTTGACGCTTTAACAGTTTCTTTTGCTTCCGCCTGGCAGCATGAGACAGTGCTGAGACCTCGGCCTCGGAGTCGGAGTCGCTCGTGTCTGAGTCGTCCTCGTGATCGTCCTCGAGCTCGGCACGTTTGCGTTTGCCGGCGATTTCATGGGGTGTGGACGGGGAAGAGGACAAGCCCGACGAAGAAACTGAGTGAGAGGTAGAAGATGTAGAGCTTGAAGCTGAAGAGACGGAGGAACTATGCGATCGCATTTTTCAAGTTTGCTGTCGAGCGCAAGATGAGATTCGTCAGACACACATTTCGCACGGTACAGTACACCCGGACTGCCACCCAACTGCCACCCAACTCTGCCACCACGTTCCTTCCCCTCCTGGCTGCTGCCTAATGCTGCTCATCTACAACATCCTTGCACACGAACGAAGTATCATAGATAGATGTCCTGACAGCATGAAGGGGCTTTAACGGCACTCCGACGGTGCATTGTCACTCTCACGCTACGCTCAGCTTCTATGAAGTTCATCCTCATCAATCACCGCCGTATGTTCGCCATGCCTCTATCCAGCATTCAGGCTAGTCTTCCACGCTCAAGACGCGTATCAGGCATCCCGGTCGACACGTCTGCTGCCGGGACTTTGACGCCTTGCGTTATCTGATAAGACTGATCACCACGACGATCATTTGTCGAGCGTGTGTATGTTCGCACCGAAGGTGGTACTGTCAAAGACATAGAAAGACATAGAAGTTCTGCGCTGGCGGCTCCGGGCGGCACCTGCAGAGCTTTCTCAGTGTTATGTGTCACAGGTTTTCGTCAGTCGTATGCTGGCCTCAGTTTTGCAACGCTGCAACATTACTTACTTCCTTTAAATTTCAACGGTGCGTGGAGTCATTCTTGGAGTCTTGGTCATGTCGAAAATGGGCAGTGATGTCGATTTTGTAGATCTTTCCCCACACCCGCGCAGGCTCACCCGGACAACCGAGGCGATTGGCAGGCCTTCCGCCTATCGGATAAGATCTCCGGTTCCTGTTGTTATCAGATTAGACCACCGCAACTGAACTTCTCGCTGTGCGTCACGTACAGGTTACTGCCTGGTGGATGTCCGCTATGCCCCAACAGGAGCGCCGTTTACCCACCTCGACGATTGTCTGAGTGTGTCGAAGACGCCTCCCACCTTCTTGTCCGCTCGGCGTGGGACGACACACTGACAGTTGTTTTCTAGTGGTACAAAAGGCTCTAGGTGTGTGCGTACCTAAGCTTGTCGCCGCCCGTACCTCCAACATGGCGTCTCCTTCCCCTGTATCCCCAGCTGCTGCTTCCATCAGTGCTCACCTTCATGCGATCAAGCACCGTGGTGAAACGGTACGCCAAATATGTATCTTATGTCTTCATCACTAATCCCACTCGTAGAAGTACCCAAAACAAGTGTGGTATCTAACCCTGAGCGCTCTGGCTGTAGCGACGTTGGTCAACATTTCGTCCATCTGTTGGGCTTGGTACCGGGTGCATATTACGCGGCGTCAAAAATCGGACACGCCCTTGAGGAGTATCGCTCTCTTCCGTCTCCCTGGAGCGGTTCTGACAGCGTCTCGAATTATTGCATTCCGTTGGCATGTCCTCCTCGGGCGTACTTACACCATGTCGCTCTTCGAGCTCTTTCTATCGGCTGTCTACATAGCTGCCCTCTTGATATGGGAGTTTGTACACAGTCAGTGCGCCTCACCTCACCTCACTCTGTTGTACTGGACTAACGGTAATTGCCAGCGAACAACCTCGATCCGTCGTTTTGGAGCAACAAGGCCGTCCATATTGCCGCAGCCCAGCTACCTCTACTGCCGGCACTTTCCTCGAAGAACAACGTCATCGGATGTAAGAATCACTGCATTCCCGCTTTCTGACTGGACCATGGCTGACCAACTGTGAACACAGGGCTGACCGGTGTTGGCCATGAGAAGCTCAATGTCCTCCATCGAATTGTTGCCCGTTGCATACTTGTTTTGATCTGGGTCCACTTGTGGGGAAGGTGTGTAGTCATTACCAAGGCTCCGGCCCCACTTTCCGCTCATCCACTTGTACAATTAGGTGGAAAATCGGGTAAGATCGATCCGAATATATAGGCACGTTCACAGAATCTGACACCAGTCAAGATTCACGGGAGTCGATGATATAGCATCTCATGGGTGGATTCAGCTGGGTTTAGTTGCAGGTATCACCTATACGCTTGCTATCGTACTGTCTATTCGGTCAATCCGCGCGTATTGGTATGAGGTCTTCCACGTTGTGCACACTGTGCTCATTTTGTTGGTGTCTTCCCTTCCTGCTCCTGATTTCGCATAGCTCACGACCTTTACGCAGTGTTTTTATCCTCACCGCATACTTGCACGCGTCGGAACCAGGGTGAGTCCCCGACGTCCATCGACAGCGCAACGACTCTCATATTGGGCATGCAGCTTTGGTACCTACGTTTGGCCAACGTGGGTTGTGTGGGGCTTCGATCGTGTCTTCCGCCTTGCCCGCCATATCGCCTCGAATGTCGTCCTCAAACCGCAGCACGCCGAAGGCACCCTCTCCCTCGTCACACCCGACTCCCTGCGCCTCCACGTTACGCGTCGCCTCCCTCTCGGATGGAGGCCCGGCCAGCACGTCTTCCTGTCCTTCCCCACCATCGCCACCATGCCTTTCGAGACGCACCCGTTCACTATCGCCAGCATCCCAAGCGCAACCGAGGGGTCTGAAAAGCAGTTGACGTTTTATATTCGGGGGAGGAAGGGCCTGACCCAGAAGCTGATTGAACAGGCGACTGACAAGGACGGAATGAAAGTGCCGGTGTCTGTTGAGGGTCCTTACGGCGCCCCTCCGAATTTGGCTCCGTATGCCACGTCTATCCTAGTAGCGGGTGAGTCTAATTATCTCCACGAGGCACCAACTTTGCTCAATGGTCTTTTTTTCAGGCGGGACTGGCGTTTCCTATACTCTTCCGTTGCTCCTGGACCTTGTCAAGTAAGAACAACGTCCATTTGTGCCGTCCCATCCCTAACATATACCAATAGGCAATCGCGAGACGGCACTGCCCTCGCTGAGCGGATCGTCTTCATCTGGATTCTTCGCAATGAAGGTGAGATAAAAGTTAGTAGTTCACCCCAACACCTTCGCCTGACCGGTAGGTAGACCATCTGGAATGGATTGCCTCTGCCCTCGCCGATGCTCAGGCATGCGCACCACTGTCTCTGACCCTTGACATCAAAGTCTTCGTGACCCGCAACCGCGATGCCACACCAATGGTGCCGGTGTCTCAGCACAAAGTGGACGGAAAATCATCACGCGAGGAAGACTTAGAGGAGGCCGCGGAACTCGGCGCCTTAACGCCGATGCACGGCCGCCCCGACATGCGCGACCTGCTGCGAGGTATGTTGCGGGATGCGGAGGGACCCGTGTCCATCGATGGTTCGTATCCCCTTTGTGCGTATACGTACCGCTCACATCCGGATTGCAGTGTCTGGCCCCGCGGGCCTTGTCAAGGATGTCCGCGGCACACTGGCATATTTGATGACGTCTGTCAAGGACGTGCTGAAGGGTGGCCCAACCATTCATTTCCACGAAGAGAACTTCACGCTGTAACACGTGACCATTCAAACAATATTCAATCGTCAAATACATAACATGATGTGCGTCTATACTACATGTGCGGTATCCGTCGTGCGTGGGCGGCGATTAGATGAGGAGATGTATATTATTGTTGTGCGGAGTCGGGTCTAGCGTCTAGACTCCGAAAGCACCCTGGCACACGTATCATCTTTGAGGGGGTGCGCATCTACAAGGGCGACTCGGCAGGGCTCAGATTCTTGATTTTGCGGTCCTCAGCTTCGCGTGCCTCTGCCTCAAGCTGTGCACGATAATCAGCAAATTGCGAAGCAAGAGAGCACGACCAGAAACTTACCAGGTCCTTCCACGAGTGGTCGACGGTCGGATGCTGCAACGCCTGCACTCGTTGCGCATGTGTAAGAATACCGGCGGTGACAAGGACGCCAATGGTGAGGCCCTGAGCCCACATACGGGCTTGGACAACCTTTTGAGATGTCGATTGGTGCCTGTAGCAGAAGATTAGAACCCTGCGGATGAGGACGCCATAAATGAGATTATTTACCTGTCGCGCATGATAATAGTACCGGCCACAGCAATGCTGGCGACCCAGCTGCCAAGGATGAATTGGTACTGGTTCTTGTTGACCCAATACTGGAATCGGTCCTTGATGGATAAGCCAGACTGGGCCTCGTCCTCAGCGTCCTGGCGAGCAACACGCTGGTCGAGCAAGATTTTAGAGGCGCCTTGCCTGCCAAGAAAGTGAGCACGAGGATACGGAGTGGGGGTCTATGTGTGATGCACGTACCAGTTGTGCGCGCGGTCAAACTGGATAACACGTTGCTCTGTGCGGATGGCGTAGGCAGGTGCGACGACGAGGATGACACCGAGGGCCTTTAGTGAAGGCGGTAGTGCACGATAGGCGGCCCATTTGCGGTGTGCGAGGTAGGAGAGAGGGACAGAGACGGCGAGGCCGCCGACGATGCCCTCGACGGAGCCGCGGAGGGACTCTGCCTGGAGCTCGGCGAACTCTTCCTGGGAGACGTTGACCTTCATGGAGGGCGGGCAGGGAGTACTAGGAGTGCGTGGGGTCTAGCGGTGGGGATGGATGGTACTGTACTATTGCGACAGCGGGGTGGCACTTTATAAGTCAAAGATGCCGCGTGAGCCGCAAGTGGTCGGTCGGCCCAGGTCGGGTGCCATCGGGCGCGGGGGGAACACTGGGGGAACTGGCGGTTGTGCCGAATGCCGAAGTCCGGCCACCGGAGCGCTCAGCGCGTCGCGATCCAGGTCCTCCGAGTCCGAGTCGTCGACGTCTGACTGAGGCTCGTCATCGCCTCCCGACTGATGCTCATCTCCCCCCCGAGACCGTCCACGGCCACCGGGACGAGTCGCAAAAGCCGCAGCGTCGCCGTCCACAGCGACACCGGCCCACTCGCCCGCGCAGCCATCTCGTTGGAGTATGCCTCCCTCAGATACCACGGCCACTGTCCTCTCGGCATGTATGTGACGCCCTACCCGGCGGACGTCTTCATATGGGACGCAGTCCTCTTCGTACACCAGGGTACGCAGCCACCGCCGCGTCGGTCGCAGTCGTACCGCTCACCAGATCCTGCTGCAGGCTACTACGCTGATTCCATTCTCAAATTCCGCCTCACCTTCCCCTCGGACTATCCTGAGCGCGCCCCTGTCGTCCAATTTATGACAGATATCTTCCATCCCCTCATCTCGCAGCAGGACGGCACTTTCAACATCGCCCCGAGGTTCCGGCCCTGGAGGTCAGTACGCTCTGCTGTCCGCAGCCGAGTTCACACCTTGACAGCGCGAGCAGGCCAAAAGAACACCATGTGTATGACGTGCTTCACTGGATCAAAGCATCCTTCAAAAAGCATGCCCTCGACCAGATCAAGGAGAGCGAGTCTTCCAACAAAGAAGCCTTCAGGTCGGTCGCTGTGCTTTATATAATTGAAGATGTCACTAACTTGAACGCAGACTGTAGGTTCTCCCATCCCAGCGTGCTTAACCTGTTCTCGATCCCAATGTTGCAGATATCACGACTCTACGTCCTCGTTTGCAGCACTAGCGACACAGTCCTCCATGCTCTCGCAGACAGCGTCCGCTCTCTTCGACTCCGATCATCCGTCGATGGCGAACAAGGGCCCGGCCCACAGCTTGATATTCAAGGAGCTGAAGCCGGAGCAGTCCAGTGCTCTAAGGGATAAGCTTGGTTTACAGGAGTGGGAAGTCATCGAGGACCCGAAGTCAACCTCATGAGCATAGCGATATATACCCGTTCTACCAAGTGTATTTTTATAGTGACTATACCAGGATTATAGGCGATTACTCTATGCGGCCGTCGTCTAAGCAATGAGCATCCAGCAATACAGCGTTCTTCAAAGTCGTGAAGACATCCGATAGATTGTCCGCGGCCCATATTCATAGCAAGGTTATATGGCTGCTGGCATCATGGGTAATCCTTGCTGCTCTCGTTGGCCATGGGCGTGTTGAGCGCGTCTATGGTGACCGGCGTCTCGAAAGCGGCATCATCGTCCTGGACGTTATCAGTTTACGCGATCGCATATATGCACACGAGAGCGACGAACCCCAATTTTACGATCGAAATGCTTTGACAGCTTCTCAATGACGACACTGTATGGTAGGTGCTGCGATAATTTCCTGCAGATCCGGATGAGCAGCCATTCAGCACCCTCTAAAAATACAGACGCACCGTCGCTGTTGCACATTCAGAGAGTGCCGCGCATCCAGCGCCGAGTCCAGAACGTTAGACGAGTGGGCGCCCTCACTCAAGGACAGCTTGATCGAGTATTCCTTGTCCGACTTGCCCCGCCCGTGGTTGCGTTCGTACAGCTCGAACCTGAGAACGAATCAGCCAGGATTTTGCACACGCGCTAAATTAATGCCGCACGTTATATGGGACTAAAAAGCGGGTAGGCCTCAGTCAGCAGTCGGAGACGGTCCAGTTGAGACCGCTACGTACCGCATAGTCAAGTTCCGGAATCCTCCGATTGGCTATTGGTAGCCCTGAGAGCAACACCAGGTTGACGAGAGTGTGAATATGGCTCTCCTTGGTGAAGTAGCAGGTGATGGAGCTGCCGCCGTTGTTGCGCGCATTCTCAAGGTCTTCGACGACGTTGCGGAGCAGGGGAAGCGAAGTCAAAACACCTATCTCTTCCCTGCAAGAGCTGTCAATCAGTGCCGCTTGAGAGGAAGCATACATACGCACTTTTCCTCCGGCTCAATTCCGTATTCTTGGGGGGCAACAAGGTCGAAAAGGGCTTTCGCGCGGCCGTAGAGCTCGTGCAGTTTGCGGTCCTGCACCTGATGATGGTCCTTGCCGCCTGCCTCGTCGAAGATGGAAAAGAGGAAAGTGCGATGGTGCAAGGCGCAGTACTTGATGGTATCGTAGAGCTCAGAGATCTGCCGGTACGTCGCCAAGAGTGAGAGCGAGCAGGTAATGGAACGAAACTGGGTGCGTACGCGCGAGGGGTCGAATTTCTCTTGCTTGACATCACAGAAGTCCTCAAAAAGTTTCTCCCACCGCTCCCTGAACAGCCAGGGCTCGTCGCCGCAGCACCTGCCCCTGAGTCAGCCTCATGCATCGCCAAAGGAGATCCGCGCTACTCACCATCGCTCCTGGATCTTATCAACATTCAAGGTCTCGAAGTTCTTACGCATAATGGCACGGAAGGAGCCCAGCAGCTCTATCACTTCCTATGAAAATTACCCGCGGTAGTCTGATAATCATATCCAATGCCTCTCGCCAGCGTGGAACTGACCTTGACGACTTCAACAGGTTCCTTTTTCATGCTCTTTGGCCACGTCAACTCTGGTCGCTTCTCCGACTCCCCGGGCCGCAGCAAAATCTTAAGCCGCTTCTTAACGTCGTCCATAAGATCTTTGGCAGCATTTGAGTCATCCAGAAGGTCCTTGCGGACGACGAGCCTGTGAGGATCTCTAAAGGGAATCGAAGGTTTCGAGATGAGCGTGTGTCCAGATTCGGTGGACGCCCGCGACGAGCGTCCGGTCGTTGGGGTGGAGCTTGATGACAGAGACGACGGCTGCTGGTTTTCCAGCAAGGCGGCAGCAAATATCTCTGCAGACGCTATGACTCGCCGCTCCGACGACGTGTAGATCTGTGTGGGGAGAGAAATGCCTCGTGAGCGACCATCAATCTCACGCGCCTCACCTAAGCACCGCTGACCTTCACGTTATTGAGCGCGTCCTTGTCTGCATCCAACCAGATCGCTTAGCCACGCACGTTCGTCGCGAGGCTAGTGCAAATAGACGCACTCATTATGGAGATGTCCTTTTTCATGTTCTCGCCCAGGTCCCGTGACTGGTACCGAGCAGAGTGCGTGAACTCCCCGCCCCATTTAAAGACAAGTGTGAGCTTCGTAAGCTTCCTCTGTTGTCCAGCTTGCTTTTTCGAGTAGACTGGTTTCAGCTGCGCTTTCGTGCCCGGAAGCTCTATCTTGCTCGACAAGGCAGTGTTCAACAGCGTCAGCTTCGCGAGGTGCTCGCCATCGGCACCAAGACCCTTCGACTCGTCCACGGCCACCGCAATCTTGTTCAGCTGCTCGCGCTCGCGCAAGATTATCTCTTCCTTCTCGCCGTTCAACAGGGTCACGAACGGTTGTGTCCAGGCTTCGTCGATGGGAAAGTTAAACTTCAGTTTCTGCTTCGGTGTGCGGTCGGCGTGGCGGAAGACTGTGACGTTGGCCTTGAGAAGCCATGTGGGGGACTCCTGCGTAGTAATTTCCGCGCCGATGAGCGGCCTTTCGGGCGACCGTGTACACAAGGCGGTCAGGATGTCAGATGCCTTGTCTGCAGCATAGGTGAGTGCCTGAAGCATGATGAGAGGAAGAGACAACTGAGCACACCAAAATAGGTCTCGTTCCCCTTTACGAAGCTCCAACCATTCACGTCGATCACTTGACTGCGGGTGCCGTTGTCACAGCGCAGCATGTCAAAGCCACATACCCTCTGCCCAAATGCCTCGCAGATGGCAGCTGCCCATCCTTTCTCTTCCTCACTTAGGTGGGTGATGAACCTGGACACATGGGTTGGATTCGTGCACCCGCGGCTGCCTCGCGAGGATCTACGCACCGTATTTCTTTTCCGTCGGTATTGCGGCGAACAACGCCATCGACAACGGGCGATTTGCGCGTCTCAGCGTGGGTGTAGTCCTTTCCGACGGTATAGATCTTGATGTCTTCGGAGTTATCAACGTCGATAAAGTCTTCGTAGATATAGGACCCGTCGGTCCTAGGGTGGCTCAGGGCAGGGTCCAATTCGCTGCTCTTGTTCCCCACCTGGATAGCAAGTACGTTGAGACAGACTCAGATCCACGAAACTGATGACATACTTTTCGAAACAGGCGTCGTCCACCGCCTCCTCGAAAGTATATGTATACGTTGTGGTCTTCGCCGCTCACGGGTTTCTCCACAAACGGCTTTTCCATGACGCGACCATCGACTACGATTGCGTCGCCGTCCTCTCTCAAACTAACCTCAGGCGTGACCTCGAAGCTGCCCAATTCCACTCCTAGCTTGAATTTCATGTAAGCTTTGAGTTCGGCGTCTACCTTTGGTCCTCCATCGCGCGACACGACAAGACGTTTGGGTGTGGGCACTTGCAGGTGGTCAAGTATTTGGCACACAAGCCGACGGTCCCACAGCAGTGCTTGGGGAACGAGGTCATTGATGCAGAACGGGTTGCGCAGCTTGACGTAGGATATCGCCTTGTCTAGGGGGAAGTCGGTTGAGAAGAACGATATGAGAACATCACATCTGGGCCAATTTTCGACGTCTGATACGTAGTTGAGAAACTTCGGATGAACGGTGAGTACGACGCACCTTCGTCCAGAATGACCTTGTCTCCAAAGACTTTGACCTCTATCGCGCCGCGCGACCTGTCGACGAGACGAGTGAGGATCTCGCGCATGGCCTTTGATCTGGCCTTGACATCCATGGCACAGACGCCGAGGACTATCGGCGGCTTGTTCAAGTCATTGCCATAGTAGAGATCCAAGTTTGAGCCGGTGGGCGATGGGGTGGAGGAGCGGGTGAGGATGGAGCTAGAGCGCGGGGAATGCTTCCCGTCTGTGTGAAGAAGTGAAAAGCGACTTGTACTGGTCCTGCCATCTCTGTGCATGGTCACAGCGGTCGAGGGCCAAAAAACGAGGCCAAACGTGGAGCGGATCGGAGGCTCGGAGTCACCGGCCCGCGCAGGACCCTGAGAATTGTGCTGGCCACTCTGACCACGGCGTGTCCGGGGGCCTCCGCACAAATGGCTCACTCAGCAAGGCCGCTTTGGGCGAGGCAATTGTGCCGCGTGCGTGACGTGCGTTACGGTTATGCGCCATTTTGTGGACACCCGCAATAATGGGTTATAATCCTCGGTCCTCGTCCTCGTCCGACGTTCACCCGCATTCCTTCCTCTCTCCGTCCTTTCACAGACTGCCAGTATGTCCGCACGTACAAAGGCCTTGCGCTCAGCGTCCTCGTCGCAACGCGGCTGGGACGACCTTGTGCACATGGTCCCAGACGATAAAGGCGGCACAGTAACTACCGTCTTCGTCTCCAATCTGCACTGTAGCAGGTATGTCCTTGTCCTCATTCCGTTCCATCGTGGCCTTGACGTCCTCTCGTTATCTGCAGCTGCGTTCAGACCATCGACGAGTCCTTGCAATCCCTGTCTCCCCCTCCATCATCCATTCGCACCTCCGTCGTCTCACAGACCGTCACGGTTCACCATCCGCCCGAGCTTTCCTCGCAGACCATCAAGGCCGCCATAGAAGACGCAGGCTTCGACGTGGCCGCTGGCCCTCCGGCGGGACCATCGAGACCCACCGTACTTCCTCGCTCCTCGTCTTTCGCAATCTGGAAGACGCAGAAGCACGTTGATCAGTGTGAAATGTGCCGGGACGAGCTCGAGCATCAGACGCGCCCTGATACCATGGTCGGGACGGCCAAAATTAGCGTGCCCTCGGAGAAACAGAACCCGATGCCCCCTGCGGCGAGTGAAACCTCATTTCGCCTTCTGCTGTCCATCGGAGGAATGACTTGCGCTTCTTGCACCTCTGCGATCACGCACGCTCTGAGTTATCTTTCGGGCATCCGGGACGTATCCGTCTCATTGCTGGGCAACTCTGCTGGTGCCACCCTTGCCGCACGGGACCTCGTGGATCAGGTCGTGGAGACCGTGAGGGATATAGGGTACGAAGCCGACGTGGTAGCCCTGGATCCACTGCACCCGCGCACCGTGTCGCCGGACCCAACACAGGCAGCAGGTCCATTTCAGCTGTCCTTGTCCGTGGGAGGCATGACCTGCGCGTCCTGCTCTACCGCCATTACGCGCCTGCTCTCCGAGATGACCGACGTCACAAATGTGTCTGTTAATCTCCTGGGGAATTCAGCCACGCTTGTCATTCGACGGCAGGAACAAACAGCTGACGTTGTCAATGCCATCGAGGACGTCGGTTACGAGGCCACAGTGATGACTGTCATTCCAATTGGGCAGACGGACCGCGCGCCCTCGGGCCAGTCGGACCAGATGCGGTCTGTGGCGCTGCGCATAGAGGGAATGTTTTGCGAGTGAGTCTTCCCTCAGCTGGGAACATTGGAAACACTTAGCGCATAATCATTAGACATTGTCCCGATAATGTTGTTGCCAGCCTTGGACAAATGGGAGTCAAGGTGGACCAGCCTCCAACTCTTCAAGATCCCATGCTCCGAGTCACGTACCGGCCAGACCCTCCAGCGTTCACTGTCCGTAACATCATTTCGGCTATTGCCTCTACCCATTATCCTCCTTTCCAAGTCTCCATTTCCAAGCCACCATCCCTCGAGGACCGCGCGCATGCCATGCAGGTGAGGGAGAAGCTTGCCCTACTCTACCGGCTTGTTTTCGCCGTTATCGTGGCGATTCCTACCTTCATCATTGGCGTCGTGTTCATGAGTCTTGTATCCAACGGCAACTCATCTAAGGCGTACCTCATGGAACCCATGTGGACGGGGAACGCCTCGCGTATTGAATGGGCTCTGTTTTTCTTGGCGACACCTGTTATGTTCTACAGCGCGGGACTGTTCCATCGAAGGAGCATTAAAGAAATCCGGGCGCTCTGGCGACGCGGAAGTCGAACACCGGTCTGGAAGCGCTTCGTTCGCTTTGGGAGCATGAATCTCCTCGTAAGTACTTTGCGATGTTCCCGGCCGGTGAGTGTATCCTGACTGGTTTGCGTTAGGTCTCTTCTGGAGTGTCTGTTGCGTACTTCTCGTCCATAGTCCTACTTGCACTCGCTGCATCGGAAAAGGCATCGCCGACCGGCGATGGTGACTCCACAACATACTTCGACTCCGTAGTTTTCCTGACGATGTTTCTGCTCATTGGTATGTTAATATCTTCTGGGATAGATCCGCAGACTGATGTCAGCTGCCGCTTAGGACGGTATATGGAGGCCTACAGCAAGAGTCGTACGACTGACGCTATAAGCAGCTTAGGCAAGCTGCGGCCATCGGAGGCGCATGTTTTGGTTCCGTGGCACACGTTAGGACCAGATGCCTTCCGCGGCGACAGCGAGGACATCGAGAAGGGTGATGTGGACTCGGAGTTGGACCGCGACATCAAGCCAGGCTTCAGAGTGGAGAGAATGCCTGTCGACCTCCTGGAGGTTGGCGACATCGTTCGCGTACAGAATGGTGCTACTCCACCGGCGGACGGAACGATAGTAACTGGGCGGACGTCCTTCAATGAGAGCTCTTTGACCGGCGAGTCTAGGCCGATACATAAATCTTACGGGGATCAAGTTTTCCTTGGAACTATCAACAACTCCCAGGCTGTTGATGTTCGCATTGACGCCATTGGTGGCAAGACCATGTACGTATCCAACTTGAAGGACGACGTGAAATTGGCTGATCTGTCTAGGCTTGATCACATCGTCGATGTTGTACGAGATGGTCAATCTCGACGCGCGCCAATTGAGCGAGTCGCTGACCTCCTCACCGGGTACTTTGTCCCGGTTGTAACTCTTCTTGCAATTCTTACCTGGGTCATCTGGTTGAGTCTCGGTTTGAGTGGTGCCATTCCCCGGAGTTACTTGGACAAAGACGTCGGCGGGTGGCGTGAGTGCTCTCATTGGGAAGCGGAAGTGCTGCATTTACTCATTCCTCCTCTCCGCTTGCAGCGATCTGGTCCTTGGAATTCGCCGTCGCTGTCTTCGTTGTGGCGTGTCCATGTGGTATCGGCCTCGCTGCGCCCACTGCCCTACTTGTAGGCTCTGGCCTTGCAGCCAAGCACGGCATCTTGGCTCGTGGTGGCGGCGAGGCGTTCCAGGAGGCGGCGCAGCTCGACGCCATCGTGTTTGACAAGACTGGCACTCTCACCGAAGGCGGTGAGCCCTCTGTCACAGACTTCGAGGACCTCTGCGCCGACGGACCCTGGAAACGCGAAGTCATCCTCGGAATAGCTGCCGAGGTGGAATCCGCCAGCACGCATCCCCTTGCCATCGCCATCAGGAATTATTGCGCACAGAACGGTGCCGTACCGAGCGCTGGCTCTGCGCTTGAGGAAACACCTGGCCGCGGGCTAAAGGGCTACTTTGAGTCACGCGACTGCAGTGCCGTCATAGGCAACGAGCTTTGGATGCGATACCATGGGGCATCTGTTTCACCGGAGTCAGCCAACCTCCTGGAGTCCTGGAAGTCCGAGGGGAAGAGTGTTGTCCTGCTCGCCATCCGCGGGGATGCTGAAGGTACTGAGAAGACTGTCTACATCATACAGGCACTATTCGCAACTACGGATCCCCTGCGGGCCAATGCGCAGCAGATAGTCGCCTACCTTCAGGCCCAGAAGCTCTCGACGTGGATGATATCAGGAGACAATCCTACCACCGCGAACGCTGTCGCACGGCTCGTCGGCATCCCAGAGACTCAGGTTATCGCGGGTGTACTGCCCCACGAGAAGGTGCGCCCGTTGAGCAACCATCCAGCGTCCGTCGTTCCTGACGCCCTTGTTCTATAGGCAGCAAAGGTGCGCTGGCTACAAGAGCAAGGCCCGAAGAAACAACAGTCCCGATGGCGTAAAATCACAGGAAGGCGGCTAAACAACCGCTGCGTTGTTGCCATGGTTGGCGACGGTATCAATGATGCCCCAGTAAGTTGCCGGTGCGGGCGCTGTATGAAAGGAGACTCACAGACTCACAGGCTCTGGCTGCTGCCGACGTGGCGATTGCCATTGGCTCTGGAAGTAAGTAGCTCTTCTTTTGTCGCATCTTCGGTCCCAGCTCATATATTGCAGGTGATGTCGCTCTGTCAAGTGCCTCATTCATCTTGGTGGCTTCGGATCTCCGCAGCTTGCTTACGCTCGTTGACTTGTCTCGCACCGTATTCAGACGCGTGAAATTCAATTTTGTGAGTGCGCGGCTCTTTGACACGCTTCTGCCCACCTGACATTGACGTGCACCAGCTATGGGCGGTCATGTACAATATGGCCGCGTTGCCGATTGCTGCGGGTGTAATATACCCTGCTGGGCATGCTCGGCTTGACCCCGTCTGGGGCTCACTAGCCATGGCTCTATCGTGAGTAGTGCTATTATCCTGTTCGAGACTGTTCTCGTCTTGACCGGGTTGTTTAGGTCGGTTTCCGTGGTGTGCAGCTCCCTGATGCTGAGATTGTATAAGCCGCCGAGCTCCTCTTAAGTACCGACATTAATAGACGTGCCTGGCTTCTGCTGTATCCCGCAGTGTCTATTGATCATATGAACACAAATTTCGCTCCATTCCGAACGACATTCAGGAATCTTTGCACGGTTGCCGAAATTGCACAGCGAAGATTAATCATATTAGGATCGCGATTGCGATTGAAAGTCCCGCTTCGAGCGGTAGAAATCTGAGAAGGATAGACGTATGCCCAGAAACCGGCAGTCAAGATCGACGTGGCTCTGCAGACTATGCACGATGGCCTGCACCTGCTCCGAGAAAGCGAAGCCGTAGTCCTTGCATTGGCGTAGACTTCGGAGCAGCGGCTCCTGTGAACGCTGTGACTCTCCGCCGGTGAAAACGCCCTTCAATGTGTGAACTTAGTACAGCATCTGGAAGTAGGTGAGGAGTGAGTGACCAACCCTTGAGCTGTCGCGGTCGCTGTCTCGGCGAGCTGACTCCGTAAGACAAAAGTTGTAGAAATTGTCCTGTCGGTCCGTGAGACGTTGCCGCAATGGTGAAATCGATCAGCTTACCGTTGCTTCTTGAAAGCGTATGATCGTAGAGAAGGCTTCACGGACTTGGTTGAGTAAACTCTCCTGAAGGCAATACGATCGCGTTCTCACAGCGCCACTATTGGCAGATGATACACACTCACCTCCCTGCCGGCCTTCTGCCCAATCAGAAGAACTTTCTTGACCATCCGGTCGAGATACGCTTTGTGACTAGCAATAAGCGCATCCAGGTCTCCCTCCTTCTTGTGCACGAAATCCATGAGTGCCTTCCACGAGCACTCTATAACTTCCAATTGACAAAAAGCTTCCATTTGCCGAATGAAGTGGACCATCTCCGCCATGGACAGTCGTATGCGGTGCCACTCCGGCTCAAGCTCTGTGAGACAGTCAGATGCGTGGCACTCAAATTGAGGACGGGACAGCCACCAGGTATATGAACAAAGGACTTTGTGCCACTCCCGGTCCTCATCCACCCTCTTGCCAGCGAGCTCTCGATCCTCTTCATTTTCCAAAGATGGTTGAAGAGTTTGAGATACTTGATCATCGAGTCTGGGTCGAGCACAGTGTCCAACGGCGCGTCCACTTTGTACTCCAAAGTGAAAACGTCCCAGCCAATCTCGCCATGCGTGTACTCGAGCATGCGTGCGTCCAGCCGCCGCAAGACGTCGGCTGGGTCCTTCTGCGCATTTGACGAGCGAATGGCGGTTTCAAGCGTAGCCGTGAGATTATGTCGATATAGCGTGTTCGCCGGCCGGGAGAGGCTCGGACTGTGAGCGGATGGTTCAATGCAGCAAGAGGGGTTATTAATTATTGACGTAAAGCCTACCCGAGAGCCTCCATTAGCTGATCAGCGAAGTCTCCGTGTCCGAGAAGCAGGTAGTTCTTCAAAGCCCGGAAATGATCCAATAGCCGGAACTTCTCGAAGAATACGTCAAATAGTCGTTGGCTGGCTATTCGGTAGGCAGCGTCAATTGATCTTTCCAGTCCGGAGATGTCGCTGTATTGCAAAGCTTCTTGGAGTCAGCGACAACAGAAAGTTCGCACAAGCATCGAACTCACTACCGTCTGCTTTGTTGAGTTTGTCACGGGTTGCCACCCAGTCGTTATCTTGGCAACTGTAACGAATGAAATTTAGGCTCTTGCCCGTCGAGAAGATCTGCACACCACATGAGCACACGAGAAACTGGAGCAGCGGAAAGCTCACTTTCCGTCCAAAGCCTTCGCCAACAAATGTCGGCAGCATCTCTGAGCGAAACTGGTATTTGGCCTCCCATAAACGCAGGCCGCTTTCGCGCTCATCGGAGACCTCATCGTTATCGCCACTCAAGCCACTGAAGCCGCCATCGCCGGATAGAGCTCCATAACCTGCCGCGAGGGCAGAGGGTTGGACATACCGCAAGTGAGCGAGTTCTGGGTCCACCAAGACAAAGAACTCAGAGAAGGGATCGTAAAGGTCGCCAGAAAATAGCCACTTCTGCAACGTGCCGAAAAATGGCTTTGACACCTGCGTACTTGTTCAGCACCAAGCGCCGTACAAGCGCCGAAGTGACATGCCTCCTCCAAAAGCTGATCCGTGAATTCTCGCACGAAGGGGTCGCCATTCTCGGTGTAGCTGTGAATCAAATTCACAAGCGCGCCTCCGTGTGTGTCTGCGAGACGTGAGCCGTGAACAAAGAGCAGGTGAAGAGCAGGCACCTCGTGCGGCTTCCACGCAAACGCTCATCATCCGCATTCTCAATCTCCATTCGTTGATCCAAACGTCCAGCCGCTTTAATGTGAGACCGCTTTCCTCTGCACGGAGATCGGGGTCGGCAGATGTCCCGGAGGACTCGTTCGACGAGGGCGACAGCGTCAATTGGGACTCGAGGACGGCGATGAGGCGATAGTATTCGGTCAATTGCGATTGCAGATGGTGGAAAAGACTCTGCTCAATCATGCCAACTCCTGCCAAGGACTCTCGGTCCCGGACAAAATGGTCCACCAAAGTGTATAAGTGGCCAACCTCAGAGAGCCTGTGTATGAGTTCTTTCGTCGGAGTGGGGATAAGATGACCCTGTCACGTCTACATCGGCTTCCGAAATGCGCTAAGTTGACATGTCCACTTACAGCATCTTCAGAGAACACAAGTTTCATGGCCACTCCGTCATGATCAGCCGCGGAGAAACGTATATGCTTTCCCGAAATGCCCTGCAGGAGGTAGAGGGTGTCACGTATAAGGACTTCTTCCGAAAGATGCGGTCGCCCTGCGGAGCCGTTAAACAGGCTGTCATCGGAAGGTGCAGAATCAGGCCTACCAGATCTGACGCGGAACTCTCGTAATAACTCCGCCTTTGACTTTCCCTTGGGAAGCCTCGGGGCAGGCACGGCATCGGCGGGTGACAATCTTGTGTGTGATGCCAGTGGGGGTGGAGGGGCAAGAGACGGGAGGTAGGAAGGGGCAATGGAGGGCGTGCGAGGGGACGATGCAAGTGAATGAAGGAAGAGAAGGGAATCATATTTCCTAGACAACACGGGCTGTCTGTGCATGAGCGGCCCTGTTCTCGAGCAGAGACACATAACGCACCTGCTCCAAAAGCCGTGACAAGAGGTTCGTAAACTGCAACGAGGGAATGCCATCAGAACGCGTCTGCATAACTGTGTGAGAGGCGTATGGTCAAACAGGACCAAAGCAACAAAGAAAGCACGCGCACGATGTCGTTTAACAATGTCAGCGAGGTGGCCGACGTCCTTTTCACGCGACTGCCCAATGTGACTGCGATCGCAGCGGTCAGAGCGAGGCGATCGCGCCGGGGCCTTCGAGCATGCGCACCTGCTGAGAACATCCTTGCAATGGGCCATGATGTCGTCCTTCAGGGAATCATTGTTGCGAGCCTGGGGGACTAGAGCATACACGAGGGTCTCGAGAGAGGAAGTGGTGGGGGACATGGCCGACGCGGGACTCGGAGGAGGGCGACGCGTCTGAGAGTGGACCGCCGTCGACGCGTTTGAACACATGTGCGATAAGATAAGATAAGATCAAAGCCATCGACGCCGGCTTACCGGCGACGACGGTGTCTGGCGACCACATTGCTGCAAGACGGCATCGACTCCCCCTCGTGCCAGGAAACGCCTGCAACATGCCCTCCGCGTCGGGTGCTCGATCTCCTACAGCTTTTGTTCTCCACGCGGTTACGCCGCCCGCCTTCCCAGCGCTTCAAAGATACGCGCGACAAGCTTCCCTCTTACCCGGCCGCCATCCAATACGTTCAGCTGACAGTCGCCGGCGCCGCTCCGGTCAGAGAAATCGCATAATTTGATCACGTCGACCGCCTCATATATATGGACCATCAGGGTGATGCAGACCTGCGCTGTGGACAGGCTTCGGCAGGCCACTATGCGGTCACATTGACATCCTCGATCTAGACGCACAAGCTCCATCGGGCCCTGTATCATGATTTCCATTCATTCTAGATACCTTCAAACGCGCTCCAGGGGTTACAGTTCCGCGGAGTCCGACCAACCGCACGTCCGGGTTCGTGGGACAAGCGACACGCCTGTGATACATTTGGAGAAGCCGGCGTCCTTCTCGCGCCAAAGTTCTTTGATAAGGACCTGCAAAGGACTACCGAGGGCACTGATGCCCTGCTTTTCCTGACTTGCCGCCAGCTTGGTCGCCGTCACCTCCGCTCCCGACCACGACATGGCTTGGATTCCAAAGAGGACTTTAGCAGAAGGTGTGGCATTTAACACGTACTTGCTTCGTCTATCAATCCTCATGGCGATCTATTTCGCAGTTGAGGCGATTCTGTGTGGCCCCGGGCAGCTGCACGAAGTGGAGAGATGCGTAGTTGATGGTCGAGTCCAACGAGTCTACAGAAACGCGTGGCAGTCGCTCCGTCACTTCTGGCTGTGGGCGGCAGCAGAGCACTCGGACCGAACGCACATCACCTTTGAGGGTCGAAAAATCACATTCCGTGATGCGCGCGACCGCTCGGCTAAAGTTGCTGCTGTTTTACAAGAACTCTATGACGTCCAGAAGGGGGACAGGGTGGTAATCTGCTCACGGAACTATCCCGACTATCTGGTCGCATTCTGGGGGTGTCATCTCATTGGCGCTGTGTGCGTCTTGGTCAACGCGTGAGTTTGTGTTAGGTATTGTCTGGTTTGATCTCACCGAGGGCGCTAGGTGGTTGCCGCTCGAGCCGACGATGCACTGTCTAATCCAAACGCAGGCCAAGGTCGTCATCATGGATCCTCCCCGCGCGGATCTTCTTGAGCACCACATTAGCACCATTGCCAGGAAAGTAGAGACGACAGGTTTTCTCGTGTGGGAGCAACACGAAGGTAAAGGGAAATGGGAGGGGATCGAGAACTGGTCGGAAGTGTTGGACTCTTATCAAGGCGATCCGCGAAGAATGTTGATTGAAGATCCTGGCATTGTCCCGGAAGACAACGCAACTATCATATTCACGTCTGGAACGTGAGCACTTGCTTCGTGTTGGGAAGCTCGCGAAGAGATCCATTCATCTGTCCCAGAACCGGCCTCCCGAAAGGAGTCTTGAGCACCCAGCGCATGTTCCTGACCAACATCATCAACGTGAGCGATAGCTCAGTCAAACCGGGTGGCTTTCTCAGTTCTATTTAGGTCGTTGCGGGCTCCAGACGCGCTATGTTGCGGAGGGGCGAATCCCCTCCACAGACTATGACACCAGACGGACCGCAGAAGGGTATCCTGATATCCGTGCCGCTTTTTCATGTCACAGGTACCACAAGCATGTCGGTATGTTGCTACTGGTTGGATCCCTTGAATATTTCTCAGTCTTCCGCCCAGATGGTGGCGACGATGACTGGCATGAATATTGTCCTGATGCGAAAATGGGTACCGGAAAAGGGTGAGCTAACCACTATTATCATTCGTACTCATCTTAAATCTACGCTTCACAGGCGCAAGGTAAATAAATGTCAACGGCTATATCCCTATGAATAATGTGGCTACATCTCTCGCAGGTTGATCCGGCAGGAGAATGTCGCCATTGCGGGAGGGTGCGTGGAGTGGCCATGATATGAAGACGCCGTCTGATGCAACTCACCCACAGAGTTCCATCCATGGCGGCTGATCTTCTGGCCACTTCCGCAGTGGGACAGCCCCTCGATGGCCTGCTCTTTGGCGGTGCTCCTGCCCCCGAATGGTTGGCGAAGGGGCTTAAGGACGCATTCCCAGACGCAGCACTGTAGAAGTCCATTCCATTTCAATAGTCATCCACCGCTCTAACTCCTTCTCACGGCGCAACAGGAGCCAAGCATACGGTCTTACAGAAACTAATAGCGTCGCCGTCAGTGTCACCGGTGAAGATTACATCACGAGATCGACCTGCGCGTACGATTTCGCTCTCCACATATGTGGAATATAGGCAACTAATGATTGTGTATATGGCAGGGGTCTGGCCACGCCAGTCAACGACATTCTGATTGTTAAAGACGAGAGGGTAGTACCACCGGGGGAGCTTGGCGAAGTCTGGCTGTGAGCGACTCACCTCAAATATTCTTGAAAGCGCTCATGAGGCGGCAACTTTAGGCGAGGTCCAAACGTCATGAAAGAGTACTGGGGAGATCCGAGTGAGTCTTAAGTTCAATCAAGATACCTACTCGCCTCATGTAGAATGCCTTAGTCGCCACGAAGAAAGTGATCACCCAAGACGGGTGGCTCAGGTCGGGAGATATTGGGTTTGTTGATCACGAAGGTTTTCTGTACATCCGGGATCGCAGTAAGTCTTATTATGTTTGTGCTCCCGCCAATCTGATGGCTTTATGCAGTCAAAGATCTCATCCTGAGGGGAGGAGAGAATATAGTGAGCATTGACATCTGGCTATATTGCAATTCCCTGCCCAGCTCTAAATATGCCTCAGGACTCTGTATCCGTGGAGAACGCCGTTTCTGCTGATCACAGACTTCTTGAGGTAGCAGCAGTCGGAGTGCCGGATCGACGACTGGGCGAACTGGTGGCCGTGGTCGCGTCTGTGAAGGCAGAGTATCGAGGAAGGGTGTACGAGGAGGAGGTCATCCGTGCCGCAAGTCAAAGGTAAGGCCGTCCTCGTCTCAAATTTCCGGGGGGACCGAATCTCAGCGTAAGTCTTCAACACAGGCTCCCTCGGTTCGCTGTGCCCGTCATGGTCATTCTTCAGGATGATCGTCTTCGTAAGTGCTGTCCTGTGCAGGAGATTAAGCTCCAAGGCTCATCTGCCCCATTAGCGCGTAACCCCTCCGGGAAAGTCATGAAGGTTGACCTTCGTCTAGCTGCCAGAGACGAGTGGCAGAGGAGACAATCTGGTAGAGTGGGACCGAAGTTGTGATTACCTGGCAGATTTGCCCGAAGGAGCCATCATATAATACTATGCATTTGTACCTTGAAAAACGCGGACCGCCTATATCCTTGTATACGGCCCCACGTTGTAGAATACTAGAGCATCATCATATGAGTTTGGTCAGTGCTGCTGCTACCAAGAGGTTGCTGCCATTAGTACACTGGTGACGCAAAGCGTGCCAAATGTGGAAGGCTGGCTTTAGCCGGCGCGAGAGCGGTGCAACGCCCCGTCCGACTGGCACTGTTCGACTGCTGCGTTCAATCCCCGGTTTTCTCTGGCCTGATCATCACCTCTCATCCTTCCAGCGTCCTTGGGGCGTCTGCGATCTATCCCTCACGAACTGTCACGATCTGAAACGACATGGAACGCTCGAACTCTTCCGCCTCAACCTCGTCTACGGGTAGTCACAATCGACATGTCGGAGCCTTCGCGTATCAGACTCGCCTTCTCGAGCGATCGTCTTCGAGCTCTGGATCCCTTTCAAGGTCGGGTTCCATCTCTACGGTGAACTCCCTTACCACTGGCAACGGTGTGCCGTCAACCCCAACCGGCACCCGGCGATGGACCCCTGGCCATCGCGTTGGGGGAAGCCTGGACACGGTGCGGGGGAAATGGGAAGAGAGGGTGCGGGCAGCTGAGACCAGTCTGGACGATAAACCATTACCGAGCACTCCGGAGGCAGCCAAGGAGCCAGAGATCCGGATACCATCTCCTTCTCAGGCGTCTCCGTACTCGAGCAACCTTGGGACCAGGTCCATTGACCATCTCCCTTCCGACTCTTTCGCGAAGCCTCGTGCGGACTTACAGCGCACCCCCGCATATCTCAAGCGACGTACAATGCCCGCGCCGATTATCGCATCCCCGTTATCCCCCAACAACACCGGAGTCACGGTGGAGAGCCCAGATACCGTACCATCGCCCTATACCGATGCCATATCACGACGCATCCGTTTACCACCCTCCTTTCCCCTTTCATCAACACCGATGTCTAATAGTCCACGGCTGACAGACGTTTCAACGACTTCGCCGTCAACTTCGTTCACTCGCACCCGGCGTGCAAATACTTTAGACGACGTCATACACCATGTCAACGAGCCCTCGATTGCCCCGGAAACATCTTACAAATCCATGCGAGCCGAGCTGAAGCCGGTCAGTGCGTCCACCACTGACCATCCTCCTATGACTTCCTCTGTTCGGCAGCGGCCAACTTCACTTCGCTTCCCAAAGTCTTCAGAGAGCTATGCTTCCAGCTCCTTAGCACTCAGTCGCACTTCCTCCTCCTCTAATTTGCGTTCTAGTTCTCCCAACAAACTTTCAAGCCGTCTCGCTGATGAATCACTGTCGAGTCCTTATACGTCTAGCCTGCGCTCTAGCTCACCAGAGAAGCTGCATTCGGATAGCATCTCTTCCCCAGACAAGTTCTCTTCTCATTCACTGGAATCTCACACCACCTACTCTTCCACTCTTGGCTCAGCATCACCCGAGAAGTCACTCGCGTCCGAGGCGTACACAGGCTCCTCCTCAGGTTCACTTAGGTCAGACCTCTTACCCACGTTGTCTCGTACCGCGCCAGCACCCGCACCGCCTTCGGCCATGTCCCCTACTCCCTATCGAAGTAGCTACATGACGAGCAAGAAAGCGGCGACATATGGCGAAAATCTCATTGTTGGCCGGAAGCTTGGCCGCCATCTGCCCAGGATTGCTAGTGGAGATGCTGACGACGACTGGGTGGCGGATGAGCCGAAGAAAACAGAGGAGATGTCCCGTCTTGAAAGGCGAACAGCGCGGGAGGAACGATTTCGTCGGACCCGAGGCGATATTCTGGCAACACCGAGGGCTAAAGCGTCTGACGCTGTCGGCCCCGCCAGCCCGACCACTCCAACGACTGCTGACGACGTCGCGGGCATTCCAGGGCGACTTCGACTGTCCAGGGACAAGACTCCCAGCTCGCCGGCAGCTCTGCTGCCATCGTCGAGGTTGACCCGTGGTCTCTGGGCCGATACGCAACGCCACCTGCTTCAAGCCTACGAGTATCTTTGCCACGTCGGCGAGGCACAGCAATGGATTGAGGGCTGCCTGGGACAGGAGCTCGGCTTCGGGGTAGTTGAGATGGAGGATTCGCTTCGTAATGGTGTCGTTCTTGCCAAGCTCGTGAGGGTTTTTCAGGGCGAAGGCGTTGTTCGCAGGATCTACGAGGTGATATCGCTTTCTAATTCTGTCAACGTGCGCATGCTCACATCACTACGACATAGGCTCCGAAGCTGGACTTCCGACATTCTGATAATATCAACTATTTCTTCAAATTTGTCAGAGAGGTCGGTCTTCCCGAGGTCAGCCCACCTTTTGATCGCATTTGCTACTCCCTGCTAACTAAGTGTCTGCAGAGCTTCATATTCGAGCTTACAGATCTATACGAGAAAAAGAATATCCCAAAGGTGATCTACTGTATCCATGCCCTGAGGTACGTGCAGGTGCGCTGGTGGTACTATAAATCTCGCTGATGGTCGACGATCAGTCATCTACTAGCTCGTCGAGGAATGGCTGAAAGGATCGGCAACCTCCTCGGTCGCTTGCAGTTCTCTGACGATCAGTTGCAGCGAACGCAGAAAGGCCTAAAAGACGCTGGAGTGCCAATGCCGAACTTCGGGAACGTGGGCAGGGAGCTTGCTATGGAAATCAACGAGGAGCCTGAAGTCGAAGTCGAGTCTGAGGAAGAACGTAAGGCTGCCTTTCAGCCTGTCGTGAAGTCTCTCATCGTTTTCATCAGGCCGCGACCGTCTCTTGCTGGAAGTGGAGCCATCCATTATTGCTACCCAATCGCTTGCGCGTGCCTTCCTCGTGCGCAAGGCCCAAGTCACCCTGCGCACTCGTTTGCAACTAGCTCAGCGTTATATTCCTCGACTTCAGGCCGTTTGCCGAGGTGCTACCATTCGACGCCAGGTTCAGCAACAACGGAAGCGGCAGGCACACCTTGGCCCTTGGATCATTGCAGTACAAGCAACGGCCAGAGGCATTTTACTCCGCAGACGTTGGCGCTTGTGGCTGCGGGTAGTGAGGGCAGCTTCGTCAGGTATTGTCAAGGTTCAGGCGCAAATCAGGGGGTACCTCATACGCCGACGGTTCGCTCAGCTACGTGCAGCCTTCCAAGTCAGGGTCTTATCTGTCGTGAAGATGCAAAACCTAGCTCGTGCTCGTATCGTGCAACGAGAGCAAAAGCAGCTTTTGCAAGTCTTGACAGCGCCACCGGTGTTTCGTTCGATCGCGAATTTGCAGGCAGCCGCACGGGGGGCTCTCCAGAGGGCAAAGATAGCAAAGCAGCTCAACCTTCTAGATCACCAGGAGACTTCTGTGATCGCATTGCAGGCTCAAGCTCGAGGCGTCATTGTTCGGAGGCGTATCCGCACTCAATTAGCCAAGCTGGACGATGCCTTGCACGTCGTCGTCCGCATTCAGGCGGCTTGTCGAACGTACCTCGCCCGGAAGCGGCTGCTGGCACTGATTCGTGGACTGCGCAAGGTAACTCCCATCCTCATACAGGTGCAGGCGCGTGCTCGGGCGAATCTTGCGCGTCAGCATCACGATACAATGAACAAGGCGCTGTCCAGAATTGAAGTGGTGAAGTCGGTCGGGGGTTTCCAAGCTCTCGCGCGAGCGGCCATCACTCGCAATCAACATCGCGAGCAGAACAAGCGCCTCGAATTCTCTCTGCCCGACGTCTTAGGATTTCAATCGGTCGCTCGCGGGGCTATTGTACGCCGCGAATGGTATGCCTGGCGAGACCACCTCCGTGACAATCAACACGTCGCCACCATACTGCAAGCCATGCTTAGAGGTCTTCTCCAGCGTAGGAAGTTCAGGGCCAAGATGGAGTACTTCCGTTCGAACTTGGACAAAGTCGTCAAGATCCAGTCGCTCTTCCGCGCCAAAGAGACCCGCGACCAGTATCGTCAACTTACAATGGGGAGGAACGTGACTGTCGGCACAATCAAGAATTTCGTCCATCTTCTCGACGACTCCGAGACCGACTTTCAAGAAGAGATTGACCTCGAACGACTGCGCAAACAGGTTGTGGAGAGGATTCGCGAGAATCAGGCCTTGGAAACGGACGTCAACGAGCTAGATGTCAAAATCGCACTTGTCGTGCATAACGTCAAAACCTCCGAAGAACTTGTGAAGGCGCGACGGCTATATGGCGCTGACACCGCTGCTGCTCATGCAGCGAGGGCTTCAGTACTTGCTGCCCATGGGGATCCCTTCGCCGGCCCAAACACTCTTGACCATGCGTCGAAGCGCAAGCTGGAGTTATATCAGCAGCTCTTCTACCTACTTCAATCTCGTGGGGAATACCTGGGGAAATTGTTCCTAGAGATGTCTTCAGATGCCGTCCCCGAGAAGAACCGAAGGTTACTAGAACGCGTCGTCCTGACACTGTTTGGGTACGGGCAAGATCGCAGAGAAGACTACTTGCTCTTGAAGTTGTTCCAGGTCTGTACCTCGCAGCTTAGCACTTCTCCTACTGACTGCTTCCTATTCTGCAGTACTCCATCATCGAGGAGGTTTCTGCTGCCACTAGCATCAATGATGTTGTACACGGGCATCCGGTATACATCAATATCGCCTTGCATTATATCAGGTCGAAGCAGATCGCTCATGTTCGAGAAGCGCTCAAGCCACTCATAAATGAGGTTGTCAACTCACCCGACCTCGATCTTGAGGTTGATCCCGCTCAGGTACGCCAATTCTGATATAACGCTCCTGCCTTAATCACTAGGATCATGCTGTTCTAGATCTACCGTGCTAGAGTGGATGCTGAAGAGTTGCACGCTGGTCGGGAGTTGAGCAAAACCAAGAATGTCTCGTTCGCTCAGGCGTTGGAAGATCCTATCATCAGAGCAGAGTATATCCGACGTAAGGATCTTGTGCCGTTAGATACTCCGCCTTTAATAAATTGACATGTTATCTAGATCTTCAAGTTCTACGATTCCAGTCGGAACGTTTCATCACTGCTGTCTTCGAATCGTCCAATAAAATGCCGTACGCGATGCGCTACTTGGCTCGGGAGACGCTGGCCGCGTTGCGAGTATGCTCCTTTTCAAGTAATTGATGTACAACGTGAACTGATATACGGGATTTAGAAAAAGTTTCCGGGCGCTGCGGAGGAATCTTATGCGGCTTGTATTGGCAGATTGGTTTTCTACCGATACTTCAATCCTGCGATCATGTAGGCATCGATCGCAGGTTCGGCACGAATTTACACCTGACTGATTCATTCTTTGTCTGGGTCTAGCACTCCAGAAACTTTCGATATCGTTTCGACGACGGTTCGTATCGAATCCCGGAAGAATCTCGCCCAGGTGTCCAAGGTCCTGGCCCAAATCACGAGTGGCAAAGAGTTTGGCGACGAGGCACCTAGCTACATCCCTATCAACGAATACGTTAGGAAAGCCATCGCTCAGTCAACCGGCTGGCTTTTGAATGGTACGGTCGCTTTCTATTCAGCATTTACTGCGTTTAATCATACTGTTTGCAGTGGCCGACGCGCCTGACGCAGAAAGCCAGTATCATGCTCATGAGTTCCTGGATGCTACTGTGCAGCCAAAGCCCATCTACATCTCCCCGAACGAGGTTTATGCTATGCATGGCTTACTTGCGCAACATATCGGTCGTGTAGTATGTTGTCACGTTCACTTATCATCTGAGCTGCTTACGGAGCAACCTGCGTAGGCTCCACCACGCGATGACCCTCTTCGAGTGATATTGCAAGATCTCAACGGCGTTCCGCAATTTGGGAACGAGGAATTAAAGGACGCCCGAGACAATGCTATCACCTTGGAATTGTCGAACCGGTTCGCGCAAGTCAAAGGTAGTGCTCTCGTTGATCAGCTCCTTCTCGATGACGGTCTGATGACTTTGACAAGATCTTCACGCTGAAGAAAAGGCCCTCTGGGTTCAGGCGAAGCGTGCGGTACTCGCCATTCTGAGAGTTCAACCTGGGAAAGACCTCGTCGAGTCTCTGATGCAGCCTGTATCGGAGGAGCATGAAGTACTTTGGGAAGACATCCTTGAGAGTGAAATGGAAAACGAGCATCAGCGACTGCGTCATCCCAGGCGCATGCCGTCAACGGTCAACCAAGAATCAGCCTATCGTCTTGAAGACATTCGCTCGTACGTCGTCGTCGAGCTATCGTGGTCCACCTTCATCCTGATTAGTGATTGAACAGATTGTCTTTCCGGGAAGTCAAGGCTCACGCGATTTATTTCCTCCTGGAGCTCGAAAAGCAGGGGAAAATAACGCGGGATGATGGCTATCAGGGCATCCTGAATGCCATAGCAAACGACGTTCGCAGTAAACATCGTATGCGTTTGCAGCGCCAGCAGGAGCTCGACAGCATGACTGACGCACTTCGTCATCTCAACGAGCGCAAGAAATACTTCGAGGAACAAATCAAGAGCTACAGTCACTACGTTGAGGGGGCCATGTCTACCATGCAAGGAAAGACGTGCGTACATGCGGCCTTTTTTGGAGCCGAGATTTTCGACTCACCGTCACTAGTAAGAAGAGGCGTATGACCATGCCATTCAGCAAACAGTTTTTCCATATCCGGGATCTGCAAAAGACCGGGAAGACTCCGGCGTTCGGCTCCTTCAAGTACAGTGCTCACGATTTGTACAATCGGGGCATCCTGCTTTCTATCGATCAGTTCTCGCCGCGACAATTTGACAAGATCAACATCGTTTTCTCTTCCAATCAGCACGGCGTCTTCACGATCGAGGTGTTTAACAGCGCTTTGGGTATCACAAACCGCGTTGCTGGCGCCGACGTTCAACTGGAAGACCTCCTTCAAGCTCAGTTCCAAGATCGCGCCTCACTCTCCTTATTCAACGGCCTCGCCAAATTTAATCTGAATCTTCTGCTGTATCAACTCAATAAGAAGTGCGTCCGCCGCAGACTTCACATGTGCAAGTGCTAACATCGTTTTTATACCGGCAGGTTTTATGTATGAATACCCCACCGCTGCATTATAGTGTACATTGAGCCTCTTCTAGTCATGTTCTGCTTCATGTTACTCTGTAGGATCTACTCTCCACTTACCATCACGTAGACCACCTACTACATATTGCGCATAGTTGTCACGATTCTCATGATTTATTTTCTGTTGATCTGCTGATTAACCTCTCGTCTCAGAACATGGACGCAACTTTGAACTAGCAGTCACAAAGTGTAGCGGAAGTCAGGGTGCCGATCTCCAATTGGAGCGCGAGTCTTCCCCGAATCCCACAGAGCTTGGTACTCTTCGATGTTGCTCTGCCGGCTACCGGCTGCTCTAGCCCGGTTTTCCCCTCTGCAGTACAGCCTGCAACAAAAGTCAGACAGTTCCGACGATCACGCAAAGGTAAAGCACTCACACGTTGGCGCCTACCAAAAGCCAGGCTATGCAAACGAATCCGAGAACGATGGAATGACCCTTGATATATCGCGGTGCTTGATCTGGGATGGCGATCTCAGATGCAGCGGAAATGATCAGAACTGTCTCAATCACCCTTTGTGTACGCGAATGTCGCGACGAAGCCTCTGCAGACAGGTCGTCGCACCTTTAGAACTAAGGACAAGCAGATGTGACCCACCCAGTATTAGCAATAGCTAGCTGAAGAGCGACGGTCGTTGCTTTTTTGTAATGACCGCTGGAGTTGTTGGGGAGGATGGATAGGATACACGGCGCCGAAGGATACCTGTGACAAATTGAGAAGACGTGTCAGAGGTATCCGAGAAATCAAAAACCTACAGTCCAGCAGCGATAAGAAATACCGCGCCATAGCGAGCCTCGTTAGTCGTCGCAGCGATCACCAGGATATACCCTAGTGAGAAGTCAATTGAATGAGCGAGATCGGGCTCGCATGTAACCCACCGGCGATGGTGAACGGGAGACACATCAAAATGATCGGGCCGCGAAGGCGATACCTATCTGCCATGAAAGCCACGACGACTAGCGTGGCATACGTGAGCGCCGACTTCGCAGAGAAATCAAACTCGACATTACCTGTCAGGACCACCGCGGGAATATAAGGAGGGACTTTTGGATGGCGTATCAGCTCGAGTATGCGCGGCTGGGCGCGTGATGATGCTATACCTGTGCGGAGTTGTGCCTTGCCGCCCGTGTATCCTAAGCCCGCGATGATGGTCGGACTTCGGTGCGAACTTTCGTCAGAGGTCATTGCGGTGCGGCAATGCGTACACTCACAGGAACAGTGAGAACGAGTAGAGACAGACAATGATACCAAAGTAAGCAAAGCCGGTCACCCACGCCTGGATGTCGAGCAGTCCTGTGATTGCCAAGCCGTTAGGGTCAATGTCCGAAATACTACATCGTCATGACGGTGGGCATACCGCGTACGACTTCTCTCCATTCAAACTGCTCCTCCTCTTGGTGAATGAGCACTGGGGCCTCCCTGGACTTCGATGCATCATAGACTTGCACCTGAGCTTCCGTGCTGACCTTCTCCGGGTCTGTTGTCGACGGAGATGTGTCGCGAACAGCTACCGCCGCGCTCGCTGTTACCACATGTACGGAGCGAAATCTGTGCACTGAGACTAACATCAGATCAAAGGAAACGAGAAAGGAGACGAGCGCGCGACGGGCAAGGCTTACGAGCGAAGCTCCTCTCGTCCTCTGTGAAGAACTTTGCTGCCTCTAGGCTTGCAGGTAAGATGAAGGCAGCCCCAATGGCGATTACACATGTCGCAATTCCCTCGAGGATGAAGATCCACCTCCAGCCGGCCTCACCAGCTACGCCGTCCATCTTGAGGATAGCAGTCGCAAGGAGACCTATTCAGGTGATGCACAACGTGACTTAGGTGACGCTGTCAGTTGTTGTACTCTCACCTCCGAATGCGCCTGACAGTGAAGCTAAACAAAGACGCAAAGTAAGTCACGATTTGAATTTGGGTTGCACATCAGAAACACGGACCGGAGGCATAAAATACGCCTACTCTGCATGCGCAACTTATCAGCCTGCCGAATAGCGAACGTGAGATGAGCAACTGGCCTCAGTTGCAACTCCTGCGGCTTGTACAGCGTGCTGAGGTACAGGACCTGTGACACAGTGAGGCTCAAGCTCCCGTGGACCAACATGAGGATCTTACAATGCCGGGGAGAATCCCTCCCTCGCAAAGCCCAAGAACCATGCGGATTGCGACAAGGCCGCCAAAGTTCTGAATGAGACCGGACAGCGTGGTTACGATACCCCAGCAGAAGACGAGGATAGGGAGCCATCGGTTTGGTTGAATCTTCTTCAGGACCCAGTTTGACGCTTCCAGCAGATGCAGGCTAAGTAGCATACTCGTACGAGGTGAGAGTCAACTCACGGAGCTCTACGATGATATATCTGCTTGAAATCAGTGTCTATTCATTGGACTGAGTAGATGCAGAACCGCGCACGTTATGTAGAACACTGAAATGCAGGTTAGCGCAAAACGGACGCTCGGGAGGGATGACACGCACCTGCAAGTCCAATGTTGAATTGATTCCCTCGAAGATGCGTGTCCTTTTCCAGACCAGCGATCCTGTAGCATCACGCGGTCTGTGTGTACTTCCCCAAAGGCTTTACTACGTTGTGCTCACCTGGCATTCCCGACATTCGTCCTGTCAATGAAATTTGCCAACCAAATCTGTGGGCATGTATATGAGACCAAACGGTGATCCGGAACGCAGCTGTTCGTCGCGACATGGCGGCCACGGACTCACCAGAGCCAAGGGTGGCAATACATGGAGGTCAAGCTTCCTCAGAACGGTCTTGGTGAGCTGGCGTTCCCGCTCCCGGTCTAGGCTCAAGAGATTCTCGTCCACGGAACTCGGAGCTGGTTCGGAATGCTTCATGGTGGGCAGAGCAGTCAAGGGGACTTGGCGTCCCAGCCTTCCCCGACAATCGAAGGCCTTTGTATGTGGTGTTCGTGATACCGTGACCGGTCTTGGTACCTCATGGTTGCTTCTCGACTACTCTGAGACGGTCATCTTCACATGCAGGCGCGGGCTGGCGGGGCGGCCTCATGCCGATGGGACCGTGGCTGCAAGGTGGGGTCAGCTGAGGGCGGTTCGCCATGTCTGAGGCCGGCAGGATTATGCAGTGCATACTTAGCCCACGGTGCACGCAAGAGGCGCACGGGAGACTCGCACAGTGCGGCACACTCGCGGTGACTCGCAAGCCGGATCTCCTAGATCCCATCTAGACGCGGCTGTGCTCGGTGTCCACGATAGCCAGTGTACAATAATCAAGACAATTAACACAAAGGTAGGTAGTTAGCATATACGATCGTACCTCCACTCCATTATGTAACCGTCCGTGCGGTCAGTCCAGCTTCTTCGTGTCCGCGAACAGCTCCCCGCGCGCACCGACCTGCTTCACCCCCTTGTTCGTCGCCAATAGCCCGATGGTCTTCTTCGGCCGCTGCCACCCTTCCGGCAGGCGCTCCTCCCCGAACCACTGCCGGATGTAGTCCTTCGGCACGCGACCCTCCTCGTCGCCCAGTGCCTCCACCGTCAGCACGACCTCCCCGCGCGAGATCGTGGTGTGTGTCTGGTTCAGCGGTTCCACAAGCGTCTGGTCGCGCTGCACTCGCGTCTTGACAAGGTCGTCGAACGTCAGGTAATCCGTCTCGGACGTGTCGAGCATGTCCTGCAGGAGCTCCTTATCGACGGGGATGGGCGCGTAGATATTGCCCTCGGGTGCGTCCGCGTGCGTGAGGGATGCGTTGTGCTCGATGTGATCGTGCTTGGCGAGGTCCTCGAGATCAAGCCGCCAGCCGGAGCCGCACCAGACGGTGCCGCCCAAGCTCAGCAGCGTTGCGAAGGGGAGGGATACGTGGTAGACCTGGCGGAGGGCGCGGATGAGCTGCGGGGCGGTTATATTCCTGCCGTTATGCGGCCTGTCAAGACGCGGCTAATTAGCGCGCTGGGTGAGGTGGGCAGGTGAGGGCACGAGGACGTACAGGTAGCCGTGGTTTGCGAGGGCGTTGAGGGCGGGGCACGGAGAGCGGCTTTCGCCCTCTGCGACTGGGACGAAGGGATGAGAGGCAGCAGGCTCAGTGATGTTCGACATGGCGGGCGGGCGGGGAAATAAGGCGAGCGTGTGTGCTGATTAATGTATAGGAATGATGAAGTTGATGGCCAGGAGAGGGAGTGAAGGGGGCCAGGAGGGAGCGAAGGGCGGCTGTTATATAGCTAGCAAATAGCAGGGAAGGCCGGCGATCTCAAGGACCGGGGAGGCACCGCGCTAGTCACGTCGAGGTGCCTGTCGATATGCGATGACTACAAGTTATGGGGCTGTTCCATGATCTGAATGCAATGATTCGCCAGTGGGCAGGCCGTGCGTGTAGAGAGAGAAATGAGGCAGACGATCCACAGCCTCGAGGCAGCGCTGAGAGTCCGACACAAGTCAGACGTGCAGGGGGCAGATCCGGAGAGCGGCAGCCAGAGGGACGCAGGCCGTCCAGGTGGGCGTTCGTACGGAATGGCAAAGTCCGATGCATGGAACCAAGCCTAAGGCCGCGTAACTTACCTTTGTCCCTTCAGCCGTCTTCCCCCCGCCAGTCCCCAGTCCCGCCGCGCGACGCCAGCCAGCCAGCCGCAGGGCCCGCGTCTGCAAAAGGCGCCCACGAACAGGCTTTTCCAGTCTCCGGACTCCCAAGCGCCTCGCTTGGCCGAACTCTCAAACACCGTCTTGCACTTCCCGTTCCTTCACCGGCGCGCTCATACCTGTGCCGGACCTCCACAGATGGCCGCCCCTGCGTTCCCTGCCCCAGTCATACCACCCCCGCTGCCCCCGGGCTGGACAGAGCATCTCGGTACGATCAATCCTGGTATTCATACGAGCTGCCGTCTCACACACTTTCAGGCCCCGCAGGGCAAAGCTATTACTACAACGCGCAGACCAACGAGTCCACATATGTGCGCCCCCTCCCGACATTCCCTGTCCTTGCCCAGGTCCAAGCGCAGGCTGCTGCTGCCGCCGCCGCCGCCGCCGCCGCCGCTCCCAAGAAGAAGGAGAAACCGGCTGTGAAGACACCCATTCCCGGCACGGACTGGCTGCGCGTCAAGACCACTCAGGGAAATGTGTTCTACACGCAAAAAGTCAAGAAGGAGAGCGTGTGGGTCGTTCCCGAGGAGATCAGAGAGGCAGTAGCAGCGCTGGAGGCCCAGGAGGAGGAGGTCAGGGTGAGGTCAGCGCGCGAGGCGTCGGAACAGGCGAAGAAGGCGGCAGAGGAGGAAGAGATTGAGAGGATACGAAGGGAAGTGGAGGCTCAGGTGGCTAAGCGCAAGGCGGAGGAGGACGTGCCTTTGGACGAGGTCGTCGTGACCAAGAGAGCGAAGGTCGAAGAGGACGAGGACGAAGATGACGAAGATGGAGAGGAGAGCGAGGAGGAGGAGGAGTGGCAGAAGGAGGCCGCGGCGCAGCTAGCAGCCGAGGCAGAGGAGGAGAAACAACGCCAGCTAGAAGACGAGCAAAGAAAGAAAGAGGAGGCCGCGGAGGAGCAAACTCGTCTGAAGGAGCAGATGAAGAAGCTCAACATGCCAGACCGCGTCGACCTTTCGATAGAGGAAGGCAAGGCGCTATTCAAGGTGTGCAGTATATCCCTTGCGTTTTCAAACGCCTGACCAGACCTCCCGCCCTCCAGACTCTCCTTCGCGAAAAGGACGTGAACCCACTACACCCTTGGGACACCTCTCTACCTCTCTTCATCTCAGATCCTCGCTACGTCCTGCTCCCGTCTGTTTCAGCCCGCCGTGAGGCATTCGACGAGTATTGTCGCGAGCGGGCGCGCGAGCTCCGCGCATCACGCGTCAAGAAGGAAAAGGAGGACCCAAAGGAAGAGTTTGAACGTTTGCTCACAGAGGAAGTGAAGAGCACGCGGACAAGCTGGACTGACTTCCGTAGGACCTGGAAGAAGGACAGGCGGTTTTATGGCTGGGGCAGAGACGATCGAGAACGGGAGAAGCGGTTCCGAGACTACATCAAGGAACTCGGGGAAAGTGAGTGCTTTACTGTTCTCATTGCTGCATACATGCATGCTGACTTTGTGACTTCAGAGAAGCGCGCGGCCGCCCAGAAGGCAGAAGCCGATTTTTTCTCGCTCCTCAGAGAGAGTGGAAAAGCGCTCGCTGGCACAATGTGGAAAGATGTTAAGGGAGCGTCCTTATCTTCTGTACGCTCTTCCCTGAAATAATTTTGGTAGGTGAAACGCGATCTCACCAGTGACCATCGATATGATGCGGTTGGATCCTCGTCGTTACGGGAGGAGCTCTTCCGCACCTTCTTAAAGGCCCAAGAATCGCGCGCAGCCGGTGACGACAGCCGGAGCATCGCATCCGATCACGACCACGGAGCCGTAGATAATGATGCAGACAAAGCAAAGAAGCGTAAGGATCGTAAGGAGCAAGCCGTGAGGGTGCGGGAGGAGAAGGTCAAGGCCGAGCGCGACCGGTTAGAAGCCGACATCAATCAGTCCCGTATGGGGCTCAACATGGAGGAGGCAGAGCTGGAGTTTAGGTGCGCCATGCGGTCCTTTTAGGTTATGCTAGACGCCGTGTGGCGCTCACCATGCCTGTGCTTTGCTTGACAGGACGCTGCTTGTCGACGCCATTCGCGAGCCACAGGTACGAGGGCCCCCACATCTAGAACCAGTGCTAATGTACGCCTGTATTGATCACAGACAACTTGGGATGGCAGCATTCCACAACTGCAGACAGATCCACGCTTCACGCGCTCGATCTTACCGCTCAATCACCAGCTGCATTTGTTTCATGAGCATATTGGCCAGCTGCGCGCACGGCACGTCAGCAACCTGCACTCATTATTCGCGTCAAGCGCACCTTCGCTAGCGACGCCGTTTAGTGCGCTCCCAGTAGAGTCATTGCTCTCGGCGTTACCAGTGACGAAGTTGGGGTACAACATCGTCAGGCTGGAGGATGATTTTGACAAGTGGCAGCGTGAGCGTACGATGGAGGCGCGCGCGGCATTTGATGAGATGCTGCGCGAGAACGCATTCGTCGATTTCTGGGGGCGCCTGGGCAAGATCGGCGGGGAAGGCACGGACGGGGGCGTCAAGAGAGACGACGACTTTGAGGAGGATGAGGGCGAGGCCGGCGGGGGGAACGTGGATATGAAGGCGTTGGCTAAGCATGTCGATATCTCTGACATGGAGAAGGTGCTGAAGGTGAGCTATCACATAGGCATGCGGAGTTATGTGCTCATTGCTACGGCAGTCCGACAAGCGGTATCTCATGTTTGATCATGCTCCCGAGCAAAGGGAACGATGGATACGGGTACGTGGATATGTCTACTGCCATCGAACTGCTCCTTACACTGCGCATCTAGGACTACTTGTCAGCGATGTCAGCACCCAAGATGTCTGTGCATGTTGGCTAGCATAGAACCAGGTGGTTGTGCGCATGATGTGTCTGTCCATACTTATATGATATGTGCGCACTGTGCAATGTGCATAATACCTCGTGTGTTCAAAACGGCTCGCACTGCGAATCGCGAAACGCGTCGACATATGGTCACGGGATGGCGTCAATGGAGCACGTGAGGGACCTGTGAGAATCGACGCGCTAGGTGACACGTCAGTATCACCAGTAGTTATAAGGCGAGGCGCGCTGGTGCTAGCTGGCAGAAGCCCTCAGAGTCCTTCCACTCACGTACAGGTGCAGCCATGCGGATCCTCAATCCTCTGCTCGCTCTGAGCCTCACCCTCGTTTCTTATGTCTCCGCGCAGGACTTGGGCGCCGAGGCACCAGCCGACAAGCATGGTTACCAGGTGCGTCGCGGCTTGTATAATGGAGGATGATACTGATGAGATTCATGTGTAGAGCGATGTTGCTCGCCTGCGGAACATCGTCATCAACAGGTGCGTCCGATCTGCATTTCTTCGTGGATGGATACTGATCATATGCTTTGCGCCTGCAGTCTCTACTCGCATCGGTGTGTCCTTGCGTTTATCTCCAGTCGATCTTCCTTGCCAACTGATTTGCAGAGAGGTTTTCTTGCGAGAACTTATTTCGAACGCCAACGACGCCTTGGAAAAGCTGCGTCTTACCGCCCTCACAAACAAGGATGTCTGGGACGGCGCGAGCCCTCTGAACATCACCATCCGTTCCGTCAAGGACGCCGAGGGCCCGGGCGGGCGCCTTGTCATCACTGGTGCGTTCGCATTCACCTCCGTGTCCATCTCCGTCTCATACCCTGCCTCCAGACACGGGCATTGGCATGACTCCCGAGGAGCTGACAGCTAACTTGGTGTGTCCACGCGCATATCTTGGAGGAAATCAATTGCTCACCGCAAACGCTGCAGGGAACTCTGGCAAAATCGGGCACTACCGAGTTTCTTGCGAGGGCTGAGGGTAGCCAAGACACCACGGGCACAGGCAACCTCATCGGCGCATTCGGCCTCGGTTTCTACAGCAGGTACACACTCGCAGTCGGCGATCGCTCTTGTGCGTTTCACTGACCTGCGGATTCAGCTTCCTTGTCGCCGACCGCGTGTACGTCGCCTCCGTGGCGGCGAAGACCGCTGCGAACCCGGATCCTCAGCAATATGTGTTCAGCTCCTCAGCCGACTCGAACGATTTTGTGACTTACCAGGACCCGCGCGGGCGCACATTGGAGCGAGGCACAGAGATTACTTTGGTGCTGAAGCCTGAGGCTACCGAGTATCTGAGCACCCAGACCTTGCGTGGACTTGTGTAAGCCTCCCGCTGGACTGCCGTGGAGCTACCGTCTGATCCTGTTGTTCAGTTCGAAACACTCGGGTTTCTCGTCGTCCTTCCCAATCTACTTGTTCGAGCAGCATGAGGACGAGGTCCCTGTGGAGGAAGAGGAAGATACCCCGGTGGCCACCCAAGAGGCGGCCGCTGACGTCGAGAAGGACGAAGATGAGGCAGTAATCGAGGAAGTCAACGTAGACGGCGAGGAGCCTGTGAAGGCTCAGAAGACCAAGAAAATAATCGTCGACGAATGGAATCAACTGAACGCTCAGCCTCCGCTCTGGACAAGGTGAGCCGCTTCCGCAGGGATGATATTGGGGGCTCACGCCTCGTATGCAGAGATCCCAAAAACGTCTCGAACGTAGAATATTCGTTGTTCTACCAGGCTACGTGGAAAGACTTCTCTGGGCAGCCGCTCGCGTGGACCCATTTCTCCGGAGACTTGGGCACCAGCATTTCTTTCCGCGCGATCATCTATGTTCCGCCGAAGCTGTGAGTGGCGCGATCGTTTTTGGCTTAGCTAGGCGTCATTGAACAATCACCATGCAGGTCGGAGGAGTACTGGCAAGCGCCACTCGAGAGCACTGCGCGTGACATTCGCTTGATGGTCAAGCGCGTCTTCATCACCTCGGATCTCGGGGAGAACTACCTACCCAAGTGGATCAGCTGGGTGCGCGCTGTAGTTGACGGTGACCGCGCTTTCCCAAGACCCGACTTTACACCCGGCTAACCTGCATTTTATTCCCAGCCGACGATCTGCCGCTCAACGTATCACGAGAGACGTTGCAGAATACTTCGTTCCTGCGTCAAGTCAAGAATGTCATTGTCAAGCGCGTGATCCAGATGTTCACCAAGATCGCCGAGGAGGACAAGGACACATTCCAGAAAATTCAGGAGTCCTATGGCAATACGTTTAAGCTCGGCGCGGTCGAGGACACGAAGAATCGCGATAAGCTGGCGGCCCTGGTCCGCCTGTCGACTAACCAGAGGAATTTCACCTCACTAGATGATGTAAGTCCTCGCTCGTCGGCCCTTTCGCTCACCCGTGTCTTATTTTCCTGGTAGTACTTCGAGAACAAGAAAGTTGGCCAAAAGCAGGTTCGGATATTCTGCATAGTAACACCCGTCGCACAACATGTTAAGCGCGCGGACTTTTGTACAGATCTTTTACGTCTCTGATATGGGCAAGACCGTCCAACAGCTGACGAAGAGTGTCTTTGTGGAGAAGCTGCATGCACGAGGCTACGAAGTGTTCCTGTTGACCGAACCGCTTGACGAGATATTGTTCCAAAACCTCCGTCAATGGAAGTAAGTCGGACCGTCCCTGTACGTGGAGTGTCCCTGATACATCATCCGTTTCAGGGGTATCCCGTTTCAAGACGCTGCCAAAGCCGGCTTGAAGTTCGGTGACGAAGGTGCGCTCCAGCTTCACCTTGTGTTTGTTCTCGCTTGACGTTGTGCAGAGCTCGACCCGGAGGAGGAGAAGGAGCAGCGCGAGGCGGTCAATGACAAATTCAAGCCGCTCCTGACCTGGATCAAGGACCAGGCCGGCAACGTCGTGCGCGACGGTGCGTTTAGCGTCCGTCGAAATATTTTTTGATGCCAGATTTGACCGTGCACATTGTAGTCATCATCTCTGACAGGCTCGTCACTAGCCCGTGCGCTATTGTGGCCGACGCTAGTGGATATACGGCAAACGTGCAGCGGCTCATGAGTGCGCTGCCACATCCTGCTCCATTTTTCCTTACCGATCGCTCGTCACTATCTAGGCTCATCGAACAGTCGCCAGGCAGCCAAGAATCCGATGCACGAGTTCGCAAAACGGCAGAAGGTGCTCGAGCTCAACCCACGCTCGCCCTTGATCGAGGGCCTTTTGCGCCGCGTGGAAGGTCTACCAGAACCCGAAGAGGAGCGCGACCTCGAAGCAGAGGACGAGCTCCGGGAGGTAACCGCCATCCTCATCGATGGCGCGCTCGTGCGCTCCGGATTTGAGGTACCCGACTCAGATGAGTAAGTCACGCCCGCACCCTCGGCTCAGCACTATTTCCGAGCGATCTTATCTCCGATAGATTCCTCGTGCGCGTCGATCGCGTACTACGCCGCTCTCTCGGCGTCTCAGAGACAGCGCCTACGGACACGACGGTCAAGCCAGCGCCCCCCGTTGACCCCGAGGTCTTGGAGAAGACCGTGGACGAGCCTCAGGCCGACGTGCCGGACGTGCCTGTGACACCCGGGCCCCTCGGAGACGAAGAGGACGTTGGGAAGGCACGCGTGATCATCCCCGACGAATTCAAGGACAAAATTCAGATTGAAATGGAGGAGATAGGCGAGGACGAGTACCCCGAGGTGTTCCACGACGAGCTCTGATAGGAGGCGATGGCAGTATATTATATCTACTTGCAATCCATTTTCTCGGACAACCTACTAGGCTCGGCGTGCACGTCGTGTGCACAAGACATAAAGCACTCACAATCTTAGACTGGACGAGCGCTACAGCTTATTGTCATCGGGCCCACTTGGACCGCTACAATGCGTACCGCCTCCTCGGATTGCAGTCCCGAACTGCGTAATTTCCTCAATCAGCATCGATGTGGTTCTAGGTGACTGCGCCACCCTTGCCCTTGTCGAGGGCGTCAAGCTTGTACATGTCCTCCTTGCTGAGCTCGAAGTCATAGACCTGGGCGTTTGAGCGGACCCGTTCTAGCTTGGCGGACTTGTGTAGGGGAACAAAGCTGACTCGGACGAGGAGTGAGCAAGGCGATACTGTTTGAGACGACGAAATTTACCAATGCACCAAACAAGGATCTGCGCTGGATCCTGGTTGTACTGATAAAGTGCTGTTAGCGAAGAAATATGTTGAACCACTGGCACAAATGCCCTACTTTCTTCGAGAGATCTTGCAGCACCTCGTCGTCGAAGGCACCTCTGACGATTTGAACGAAAATTCCGCAGTATGTAACAATCTCCTTCTGCTGACAGAAAGGATGCAACTTCCGAGGGCTCTCAGGCGAGATCAGGTGAATAAGTGACGCATATTTAATTACCTCCATTTGATTCAACGGAGGTATTTCCACTCGCGGATTTCTTCTATGTGCCCAGGAGAGATAGGGCAAGTGTCAGGATTTGGCGTACATGAAGCTCGCCGCTCACTAGTTAGAGACACCGGCCGTCCTGATCTTCCCGCCTCGGCCGGCCTTCTTGGCCGCGAGAAGAGCCTGCCATGTCTCAAATCGACCCGCCTTGCCGCCGACGGGACTGTGAATGAGGTATAGATCGAAGCAGTCTGCTCAGGGGTAAATTGCATTTGTACAGCCACAACCACACAAAACGTACCGAACGCAAAGCTCCGGAGGGAGTTACTTATTCACTTTTGCGAGCGTACCATCCAGTCCTTGAGCTTGAAGGCTCGCGTGCACTCGCACTCGCACTGCACAGCACTGATGAACAGTTCCTCCCGGGGTATCTTAATCTCCCTCACAGCCTCACCAACCTGATTCTCGTTCGCACAGAGTCGAGCAGAGTCGATATGGCTGAAGGGAACGTAGAGTCAACAGCCTTCTGGCAGATCAGGGTAGAATGGCATACGTGTAGCCGCATTCAAGTGCCGCTCTACATGCGGGTTTGCAGTCATCGTTGCCGAAGACACCGGGGCCCAGCATGGGCATTGTGAGACCTGCTCGGTGCACATATGAGTATCGGGCAACACATGAGACATTAAAGGCCAACCGCTGGCCAAGGAGACATGGGACTTGATGGTAGGGGAGGAGGTGGTCATGGTGAAAGGATAGGTAGCATGGATACCTGCCGTGCATAGGATAACAGAGCCTAGTGTGGACATGTCATAAGTAAGTAGCTTTCAAGTCTTCAGACGGAGTCAAATCTCGACAACGGCTTATCAGATAATCGTGGCCTCCACGTGGTTCGGGCCTCCTGGCCGCGACGCAGGCTGCTGTAGCCCACTCGTACTAACGCCCCGGGCCTGCGATCGTCTGAATCCTCGAGCCAGCTCGGACGGCAAACACTATCTCCTCGACAAACATTGGCAACGGAGACCTGCCATGGCTCCCTTCTCCCGTCTTCAGCTCGCTGCTGCTCTCATAGGTGCGTAACCAGGCAGCTGTGTGTGAGAGTCTTCCTCACCGTAGCTTGCCGCAGAGTACGACAACGACCCCACGAATCCCGATACACCGTTTCGCTCTGCACACGACAGTGCCATCTTTGCGCATCTGCGTAGCCTCCCCCCACTTGAACCCCGCAAGAGCGCAGACTACCTCGGCGTCAAGATCCCTACGTCGAATGGGAGTGGCGGAGATGGACGAGAGTCTGCCTTGGGCCATTCTCGCGGACGAAGCTCCATCGACGCTCTGAGGAATCCTTTCGCCGCGAATAATACCGCAGACGAGGATGATTTTGCGGAGGACGAGCCGCAGGACGACATGGAGGTGGATTTAGCGTCTTGGGGATTGGACTCGTTCATCCCCAAGGAGAAGGGTAGCAAGAACTCCAGGAAGAAGGAGAAATATAGCCTTCCAAATCCTCATCCCAATGCGCCGGGCAATGCGTATCGGTCGGCGCGTTCGATGAGCATGGGCAACATGGATAGTTTTGGCGCTGGAGGCGTCTTCTTGGATTCTGGCGCAGGACCGTCTGATGCTCGTCGACGATCCTTCGGGGATGCGCTTGACATTAACTCGGATCCCATTCGACCACCAATTCGCGCACGCGCTGCCTCTGCGCATGCTCTCATCGACACTTTACCTGTCACCCCACCTCTGCATTCAGTCCCCTTCCCATCGCGGTCCGTGCGATCCCCTTCACCCGCCGCCCTCGACGATGCCGTACTGCGCCCCGGCTCACGAGATGAACGCAGATACTCGTCGGCTAGCATGGGGTCGCGAGGTCTTCTCAACGATGTGGAAGAGAACCCAAACCCTTTCGCTCTCAAACCTCCTTCTCCAGGCAATGCATCACGTTTTGACCCTAAAGTGCGTGCGCGCACCTTGTCCATGGGTACCATGGGGTCTTTTGGCGGACAGGAAAATCAATTTGACGTGCGGCCGCCATCACAAGCGTCTCGGCTTGACCCAAAGGCGGTTCGCCACACGCGCACATACTCCAATGCATCCATGGGGTCCCGCATGATCCTTGACAACGACGATGCCTCTTTCCTTGGCGGTGGCCAGCGACGCGAGCGACCATATTCCACCATGGAGCTTATGCGACCCAAGGTGCTCGTTATGCCCAGCCCGTTGCAAGGCGCCACAGCACCGGCGCCCCCACCGACCTCTACTGGCAGAGAAGGCTTTGAGCTCACTACCGATGGCCCGCCTCTCCCTGCTGGCGCTAGATCGTCACGCCGGCTGTCTTCGGGTGCGCTTATGGGCGGCCTTGCGCCACCTGGTTCAGCAGTCCCCATTCCCTCCAATTCATTTACGCCCAACCCACGCGCCAGTCTTACCTTGTCTCAGCTGACCTTCCGTAACTCTCTCATGGTTGGCGGACAGCGTGATGTCGCTTACACTGACATCGACAGTAAGCTGCGTCGAGCGACTGAGGACGGCGAGCAGATAATCGATGAACTCCCAGAGGAGGAAGTTCCTGTGCGACCTGTCACGGTTGTGGTGGATGAGCCAGATGAACCAGGCCGACCGGCCGGAAAGCTATACGGCAGAAGTCTCGTCGACGAATTGGAGGCGCGCAAGGCCACTATGAGAGGGAAACAACGGTACGTTTTTCCATGCGTGTCCACGCGCCGCTGGGGATCTTACCTCACTATTGCGCCCAAACCAGTGTGTTCACTGGTGATGATCGGCCCTCCATGATGGCTCGCAACCCTCTGAAGCGCTCAAGCACGCTCATTGATCCTGCCGACTTGGTGCAGCGTCCCGTTTCGATAGGACCGTCCAACGCACGCCCCCCTCTCACGCGGAGGCTATCTGCCGGTACCAAGCCGTTGCTCGACTTTGGCAACGATGGTCTTTCTCCGTCACTGTCGCCCGGGCAGCAGCGGAGTCCCGGGTTTGGTGGCCCTTCGACACGGTCTGTGTTCGGCGTTGACACGCTGTGGGAGAGAGAGATGACAAAGCTGCGCGATATTGAAGCCAAAGAGGAGGAGGAGCGCAATAAGGAAGAGGCTGCCGAAGCGGCTCGACTCGAAAAGAAGAACAAGAAAAAGAGAAAGGGAAAGGGGAAAGAAAAGGCCGTTCCAGAAGAGATGCCCGTTACCAACGCCCCCCGCGCGTCTGCTGAACCGCCCATACTACCGGCAATTCCCAAGGGTATCACGAGGGGTCCTCCTCCCGTCAACGACGACGACACGGAGAGCGACAGCGACTCTACCGACGGAGGTCGCGGTGCGCCGCAAGAACGTAAGAGCGGGGAGACAGGAGCGGAGCGCTGGTTCGCTGGCTCCTCTGATGATGGGCACGACAACGACAACGGGCCAGTTCGCACGACTGGTGTTGGGCCGCGATACCCCAACCGCACACGCGGGCATTCGCAAGTCGCAGATGATGACAGTGATGAGGACCTTCCGCTCGCGGTGACGGTTCCTCGCGCCATACAACGAGCCACCCAATTCGGCGCTTCTGCAACGGCAGAATCTGATTCCGACGAAGAAAAACCGCTGTCGACCTTGTTGGAGAAGACCAAATTGAAGTCCAGCATCCCTTCTGTGAATTTCGACCAACCGTTGAATTCCGGGGTTCAGGAACAGGGATCGCACGGGCGCGACGAGGACGAGGACGAGGACGAAGACGAGGATAATCAGCCGCTTGGTCTGCGCGCATCACGCTTCGTTTCTATGCATTCACAGTCAGGACACGGTGGCGACCACGATGAGGAAGACGATCGACCGCTTGGTCTGCATCCGGAACACCAGCGCCGGACGCAATACTTCATGCTTCAGCAGCAGCAGCAAGTAGCCGCACAGCAGCAGATGATGATGCAGGCGCAGCTGCAGACGAGCATGATGTTGTCGAATGCGTCATTAATGGGGTCCGGGTTCTTCGGGCCTCAGATGGCGCCGCCGATGGTGATGATGCCCTCGCCCATGCCTGGCAGTCCCCCTCCTGGCGTGTCGGACACCGCAAAGTTTGGGCGGGTGGATAGGTGGAGACGTGATGTAGCTGTGGAAGGCCCGCCGCCCTAGTCATACGTTCACACCGACTGCCTTGTTCTCCTTTCATCTTCCGCTTCGGTAGTTTTTGCGGTCGGACCTTATCTCGATATCTCTCAAGGGCACCTCAGTTACGCATACATCGCTTTTCTTTACACACCGCATTAGTCCAGCTACTGCCGGTTACCCAGTCACACATCACACGGACACGCACAGTGCAGAGACATACTTCAATATTATTCATCAGTGACAAAATACAGCGGCATGTGTGTCAAAATGTCCGCGTAGATCTATGCAAGAAATTAACTACGACTGACAGTAAAATGTGTGTGCAAAGAAAACGAGCATGGCAGTAGCAAAGACCGAACGGCGAAAGCCAGTATGTACAAGGCGGGAGGGGCGAGGGACGAGAAAGTACGTAGCACATGGCAGTAAAATCATGAGGGATTCGTGATCCAGAGCTTGCGCTTAGGGACGGTCACAATCGAGACATCTCTGCGACCCATTTCGTCCTCAATCCGGCGCTGACGGGCGTCTTCGTCGTCGTCGGAATCCACCCCTTCCTCCGAGCGCGGGCTGGCGTGCGACGTCGACAACAAGTCGTCCTCGTGCGCTATATGAAACGGAGGCTGGTGAAGGTATGGTCCACGCGGATCAGGCGTAAAGAGTAGCTGATCGGTTGTACCCGTCATGGACATCGCCCGCGAAGCAAGCGGAGTTGTTGTGGGGACGGGAACGAATGGTGGGTCCCCGCGCAGCCGGCTGAGTAGCGTGGCGAGCGTCGATGTCTGCGGACGGCCGCGCCACGCGAGCGCCACCAGAATGACATAGAACGCGACGGTCCATGCCAGGAAGAAGCCGAAGGTTGCCCGCGGCGCCCGCGACCAAAGTGCGATCAGCGTGAGGACGCATAACCCTAATACAAGGGCGTGAAGAAGGGCGCCGAGAAAAGCCTCGCCTACCGGAGGCATTAGTGGCCGTTGGGCCGGTGTCGGCAATTCAGGGGCTAGCACCTCCGCAGTGGCGGGGGTTGGAGGCAATACCTGGTTGTGAATTTGCGTGAGAGCATAATCAAGTTCACCCTGAGGACCGAGGAGATATGAGAATTTGATATCGCCTATATTATAATATGTAAACGGGTACGTACCACGGCATGCACGCTGCGCCGGCGATCGAGCCAGCTAAGCTCGCTCAGGTTGCGTGGCATGCGGTGCGACGATTCGGACAGGTTGATCGTGCCGCTTGTGCTGTGGTGGCGGGTTCGCACAGGTCTGTTGACTACTTCGAAGGCATGTGTAGATGGGGCACCGACGGCTTCGGCAGCAGGATCAGTCTCGGTAGATCTACGGCCGACAAGGGTGTTCAACAAGCTGGATTTGCCCCAAGAATGGAGGAGACTCCGAGGCGTGGTATCAGGGAGCGGTGACGTGGCTTGCGAAAGAGCAGCAGCACTGTTTTCCACACCATCCATAGGCTGCCTGAATGAGTTGAGCTTCTCGGCCGTGTCAGTGGAGTTGGCGCGACGGCGCTCGGGTCTGATGTTGAGCTTTCCTTTCCGGACCGAAACAAACATGTGCCTCCCTAGGGGGTGGAGTAGGAAAAGAATGGGCATAACTCCATATAGAGCAACGAATAAAGCAAGACCAGCTCGTCCGTGCGTGGTCTTCAAGACCGTGTCAGGAGATGCACGTTTTGTGAGTGCGGTGTCGTTGGACTGCTGGCGGGTTGTAGAGGTGAACGACGTGGCCAAGCCAGCGAGGCCAACGCCGTACGCAACGACGACGGCGAGAAGACATGTAGATTTGAACTCAACGGCCTTCTCTGGTATAATTGATGTTGTTGTCGGTAGCGACAGTCGGTAGAGCAGGATCGCGGGAAGAAGCAAAACGAGAGATACGGGTGCCAGAACCTTGTGCACGACAGACGTGTCAAAGGCATGCTGAGAGTTGCGGGATGCAGGTGGAATTTGTGACGATGACGATGGTGTCGGTGATGAACGCGTCAATGAAGGACTGGCGGAGTGCGTCGCGGGCACAGACGACTGGGGCTTGTTGAGAGGACTGACGCAGCTCGTGAGGTATTGGACCGCGACGCCTTGGCCGGCAGCGTCGATGCCGGTCTGCAACTGACCGTTGCCGAACCCAGCCCATTTCTGGCCAGACTGAGAAACGGAGGCGTTGTAGGCCCGCAGGAGCCACATGTCCGAGAGGTAATTACCCGACGCGTCCTTTCCGCCGAAGACAAGGGCGTCGGCAGAAGAAGCGCGCGATGATCCAACGAAGGCGGACGGTATGGCGATCGCCGCTGCGCCTTCCCGCGGGGAAGGGAAAGTCGGTGACCCGCCGGAGCCAGGGTCTCCGGCTGGAAGAACGCGAGCCCATGTACCAGCTTGAATGTCAAGGACGTCCTACAAAATCTTGGTCAAGACGACTCGTGATCGCATGTGGGTGGGAGGGAACACACCACTTCGCCTTTTGTTGAGCCGCCCCCGTCATTCCAAGCGGAAGAGTCAAATAGGCCGAGAAGGACGAATACCTGTGAGTCGAAGCTTGACGAAGCCCCACTTTGGTTTGGGACGACTGCAGCGCCGATGCGAGGAGCTGCGCACGGATCCGGCGCGATGGAACTGCCTCGAGAGACGTCCATGACATATGCGCCTTGTTGGGCACATGAGGTATTAGGGGTGACAGTGCTGGTGCATCCGCCGTACGACACGAGCTGCTCCTTGACAACAGTACCACCCTCGCCGGACACGGCAGGCCGATCGTCTATTGTCTGTTGCACCCAGGTGGCAACGACGTTATTTGGTAAGTTGGAGGAAAGCGTGCCAGATATTTCCAATCGCCATGTCTGGGATAGTGGCACCGCTCCGAGGCCTGATCCAGTGCTTTGTGCGCCACCCATCATGTAGAACGTATTATTCGGCCCACTAGACCCTGTGGGGTCAAAAGGAACGCTGGTATCGATCCCACCGACAGCGTTGAGTCGGGCTGGACCACCTGGTGCGACAGCCACTGATGACCAGAAGTGATTATTGTAGTCGAATTCCTGGGGAATGATGACTATCCTGTGTCACACAGAGGGAAAGATTGACGGTACCCAAACATCAGATAGAGGCTGGCCATCCGCACCCTTCCCCCCGATGACAACATGAGCCTGGCGACTGCGAGTCATCAGAGGTCAGTCATCTCATCCGAGATTACTGGGCTTACTAGCTTGCAGCAAAGTCACCGCCTCCAATCGCAGCACTTCTCGCCGGTGGAATGGACCCAAGGCCAGTTGGGGCCACTGGCTGCGACCAGGTAAGGGTATCGAGATGGAGACTGTGAGGGATCGATGGTGTGAAATGCAATGGAGAGTCAGTCGCTAGTGAACAATACGCACAGGTATGTTTGGGACTGGGGGAAGCCCCCCGAGGACTCCCCGCCAAATATCAGCAGCGAGCGGCTTGATTCATCGTAGCCAATGGATGGGTCCTTGAGCGGAGGGGCAGGAGAGCCTTTTAGAAGGCCGGTGAGGTTGATCCATTGGAGAGGCGGAACAGGTGTGGATGTTGAGATGGACTGGGCGTGTCCGGAACGCGACATGAACGAGGCGAAAAGACATAGCGCAAAGAAGGGGCGGGAGAGGGGGGACGGGGACGGGGACGGGCCCATGGTCGTGACGGGGGCGGAGGGCGAGCAGGACAGCGGGCTAAGCCCGTGGGGAGCGACGAGGCAAACGCACACCGGCCGTGCAACCTCTCATGACATTCCCGTTATGGCAACTCCACGCTCAACCAGGCGGCCCGTGTCCCCGCCACCCACGTGGCGTGGTCATCAGCCACTTTCCCTGCCTCAGGCGTCCTAGGATGCCGCCATTGAAAGACTCTGTGCTATTTCCACGAGGCTTCTTCATTCCTTCTCTTTGCAGGGCATATTGGGGCGGACTTTGGATTACAGCGCTGCCGTGCAACACATGCTGCGCCTGTTTAGGCTCTCCTTGTCTCTCAGGAGGGTTCCTGTGCTGATCTTCTCTGGAGTCCGCCAACGAGTGCACGTTCCTGGTCCTCCGGAAGCTCGTTCGCTGACTGCCACGACAGCTTTGTGTACCTCTTGAGAAAGGTACTGACAGGACAAAGACCGTGACGCCGACCCCGCGCGACACAGCTCGGCAGTGCGGCATGTCGGGAGCCTTTGATCAGTTGTCGCTCTCATTGCGTACCACAGCGGGCTATGTAGGGCAGAAATAGGTGCAATAACAACCGTCATGATTTTCTGCATGAATAGACATTTGTCGGCGTGCATAACGCAGAACTGACGTGATAGTTACTGATAGGTCTGCAAAGTGAAACTCCGCCTGACTCCTGGGTCTCGGAACTTGAATTCGGGTAAGTATTAATTAATATACAAATCGTGGGAAAGAACTATTGGTCACGGTCGCGCCTCGCCCGGGCCGCGACGTCGACTTGGGACACCAACGCTCTCTATCCTCGCGTCATGGACAGCTTTCCTCCGAAACGTATCTTGACGGAATCAGAGCGCGCAATGAGCAATGTGTCGTTCACAACCTCTGCCAGCGATTTGTGAGCATCAGCTAGTGTGCTAGGCAGCATCAACGCGCTCAAACACCCCGTGTCAGAATCTCTCCCGACCTCTCCGCGCGGCTTCAGAACGTAGGATCACGCGTGCGGCGCAGTGCGTACCATCCTTGGCGCGACTTGATGCGCGATTCTTGTCCACCGCTGATACCCCACCTGCCTAGGCGTTTCGCAGGGCTATGCTACGGACAGATTCACCTCCGCCACTACTTCATCGCGCACGATGACGAGAACGATCTCCACCCCGCTCTTTTCTCTTGATGAAGCGCCTCTATTCCAGTCCTCAAACGATACACTTCATGCCGTGTACTCCCAAATGCCTCCGAACTCGTCGCGCGAAGGAAAGCGCCGTCGCGCCCATGCGACGATGCACGAAGAGGTTGATGGAGAGTACGCTGATGTTGACAAGCGAGAGGATGATGAACATTTCGATGGTGCGACACCGAGCACAGCGCTCGCCCATGGCCCCATTGCTCCGTTACGTCCCATGAAGCCCCTCCGGCGCACTCCCAGGACTTTCGGTCAAACCCAATCCTTGCCTGTTGCCGTGTTCGGCGCGTCTCCAGCCGGTGCCAATCCCCCCAACGAGGTCACAGCGCTCCAGAAGTTCGGCAATATGGAAGAAGAAGACTGGAGTGCCGCTAACTTTCCGAGCGTCTCCCCAGCCGGGACCCTACTGAAACCTTCGTAATTCCGCCGCCCATTATTTTATTATATTCCATCGCACCTCATTATGTTGCGGTACGTTGGTCAGGAGTTCATCCTTCAAGTTACCCTTCGAATTGTTTTTATCGTCCCAATCATCCCAACATCGTTAGTTGATTGCGCTGTCATTGATGCCTATTCTGCATACTCTGTCTGGAAGTTGAGCATTGTCTACCGGTCCGCCTCAGAACGGGCCAACAGCTCCTTGTGCGCCACGGCCGTATCTCTGCCTAACAACCCCGATTGTCAGATCTTCGAAGATCACGCGCCCGTGCAGTCCGTCTTTGTTCTTGATGTCGACGCCGCATGATGTTTGTTCTCGATGCAAGGATGCCATGCGTTCCCTGGTTCCTGGCGTTTTTTTTCCTGCAAGCGCGCGGCGAGGACGTAACCTGCCAGTGCGAGGGAGAACAAGGTCCGTCGCCACCCACACCTCCTCGGAATCGCAAGCGCCTGTTTCTTGTGGGCGCTTGTATTATCGCTTACGGTCTCGCCTGTCTTACCGAATTCCCGCGCTTCGTGCCTTTTCCGGTGCGTATTGTTGTCTTTCGCTAATTGTGGAAAACTACTGCCTGGTCTTTTTCGTCACCGTAGGTTCCGCGCAATTGTCTGGCCAGATCCCGGCGTCATGATCACACCCCCAAAACAGGTAAGTTCTATGAACACTTTCCTGGACGTTACTTGCATCGGGTCACAATTTATCACGCACGCTGTCCGTCATTTCAGTAGATCAGAAGCCACGACAAGTCACGCTTAAATAGAGGACTGCTGTCCCGTTCTTTCCCATCACTTTCCTCTTCGCCATGTCCCTGCGCCCGGAACGCGAACTCCAGCACTTCAAGTCTCCTTCTCCTCCCTCTGACAGCGAGACGTCGAGATCCTCTGAAGGGACGCTTTCATGGTACCGACATTCGTACGTCCTGCGCCACTCTGCATTGGGCCGCGAGCCCTTTGTCCAAGAGGCTCGTGTCCGCTGCGAGCACTAAGGCTGACCTATTCTGTAGGGCCTCGCCACACCTTCATCAACAGCACGCACCCTGTGCTTCACGCCCTACGCAATCCCTTCCTCCACTTCGAGACTTCCTACGAGGTGAAGGCCTCAGCCCGAGCTTGGAGGCACGACGCATCCTGCCGGACGGCGCGCGCTACGGCACTGTCGCTCCCGCTCACGCCGCAGCTCGGGAGGACGCACTGCAGAGGGCTCTGGGAAGGGCAACCACGTACCGGTGAGTCCCAGCGTTGCTTCAGCATAGCCCACACCTCTCATGACACTCTTGCTCCAGCCAAACTCCCGCACATCCCCCTTATGGCCCACCCGCCACTGTGGCGCACTCTCGTTCGGGGCATCACGTCTCAGATGGTGGCCCTCGCAGGGAATATAGAGACAGGTAACGCCTTCTGGCACTTTGAAAACGCGTCCAATACTGATAGCGTGCACAGCCGGAGCTACAGCGACTCTGAGAGGCGCAACCCCGCGCATGCTGTCAAGAAACCTGTGTACCCTGTCAACGTCCCACCCATGATTACTCCGAATGCCTCGCCCCCCGCACCCGCCTATCAGTCATTGTCGCCTTACTCTCATCCCGGTTATTCACAAGAACGCAGCTACCCTGCGCCGTCAATCTCGCAGGTTCACGACAAAGCCATGGAGGCGCTGAAGCGACCGGATATGTTCACGTGAGTGTCAACGCTCCTTTGTCGACCTGCCTCTGATCAGAACATGCAGGCACCGCTCCGTTTCAGCGCCGACGCTTTCGAGTGCGCATGCGTCAAGTCGTGTGGCCCACGAGGCGCAGAGGAAGCGCAAGCTACCCGAAGGGTTCGAGTAAGCCTTCTTTTGTTCTCCTTCCGTGCAAAACTGACTCATGGACTTTTCAGGCAGTCTGACTCGGAAGACGAGCACGACGAACTCGACCCTGATCAGGAATGTGCCTATGCAGGTCCCCGCTCCGTAGCCGAGCGGAGCAAAGACGTCCACAACATGGACCCACAACGGCTTGGGTCGGTGTCCTCGGATAAAGACTTGAACCCGAGCGGGCCGAGCGCGTACAGATCGAATCGCATGAATGATTCTCCAACCGCCGTTTCGCCGCGGTCCGATGGCCAAAGTGCAGACTTCGATGACGGTCCCACGTATTTCACCCCGTCCGGTGTTAAGCTCGAGGTCAAGGAGCTGCCCGTCATCTATGACACCAAGGAGTGGCTCAAGCACGTCGAGAGGTCCCCAGAATCGGGCAAGGCGCAGTGGCGATGCACATGGGAGACCATGAAGAATGGGAGCCCGATGCCGTGCGATTATTCGTCCAAGAAGCACCTGGTGAAACGGCACATCGAGGCGACACATCTACGTATCAAGTGAGTAGAGGGATACAATGATTGTGCGTTCGCACTGCTAATGCTCTGATTTCCCAGGCGATTCCAGTGCACATGGTGCGGGAAGACGTTCACGCAGCGTAGCAACGTCGCAGGTTGCCATCTTAATACCCAGTAAGTGGTCTCCACCAGCTCGCTCGGTCCAAACAGAACCTGACGATATAGCATAGCACCGGCGAGTCTCCTCATGGCTGCGAATTCTGTGGAGAGCGCTTCAAGGACCCCTCGAAGCGTCACAAGCACATGACGCGGTATCACTCTTATCGCCCAAACAAAGGCAAGAAGAAGTTCAAGGCGGCCGATGCTGGCCCGTCAGCAGTGTCCGCTCACGAGTCGTTACCGCCTTGGACGGTGTCGCCACCTAGCGGCGCAGAGTGACTTGTCTTCATTAGAGTCGTTGTCCCCGTTCCTATCAAGTTTGCCAATATGTTTATATAATCTTTGAGCCTTTACATATCTAGTCCACTTGCAGCTGTCTGTACACTACTGTCGCATTGCTTTCGCTATCCATGCAACTCGCTTTCGTTTCCGATGCATCTGTGCTTTGCCCGAGAGGTCTCCTGGATAGCGGGCACCAGCGCGGAAGTGCGCCGGCGGACCGCCGCAGCGTTGGCTGCCCTATTCCGAACTCCGTTGATATCGCTTAGCAGAGCAACAAGCGCGCACGTAAGGCATGCGACCGGTGATCGGACACTATGGGGCCATGGGTAACGTCTTTTTGTGTCCCAGAGACGCGGAGACGCGTGCTCGAGCATGCGACATGCAAACGCAGGTGTATCGAGGCGATCGCCGTGGCGGAGTGGACCGGGACAGCGGGTTGCACGGGGCTGTGATTGTCCAGGCGCTCGGCGGTCCGAATGGGCGCCAGCGCCCTGTTCACTTCTCGGCATTATCCCGGCGCCCGGCATGCCGAGCGCTCCACGTCCGTCATTGTCTGTCCCTTCAATAATGTCCCCCAAGCCTCCTCTGCTCGGCTCTCTGGCAGTCCAGGGCCCATCCGTGGCGCCCCAGCTCGTTCACGTATCCTCCGCCACATGTCAGAACCTGTCCCTATTCAAAGGTGCGTCTCTGTACTGCCCCCAACAAGCGTGATGGGTCTAAGCACCCCCCCGTCACTAGACCTTCTCCGGGAGTACCGCAAACTCGATGATTCGATCACTATGAGGCTGAACAGGACGACCGCACAGTTCAGAGACCGGGATCGACTGGGCGCCGGCGGCAAGGGCAGCGTCCAAGATCAGGCGTGCGCGTATCTCTGGAAAGACCTGGTCGGTCAGTAGACGCTGTCGGCCTGGCGTCTTTGCATGCGCTCGTTCGAAGCAATGACCTTTTTCCAGACAATTGGAGACGCCGCACGGAAATTATCAACTACTGCGTTCTTGCTGTGGACCGTTCGATGGACGAGAAGCAACGATCGCTTGCCGGAGCAGATGTGAGTCCTTCGGAAAAGAGACGGATCCAGAGTGATCTGTTCGCAGAAGACGTCAAGGTGATGCCCACGTATCCTGGCGTGTGTCTGGCGCCCCGCCCTAACCTTGGTCCTGGCCGCGCTAGCGCAAACACGTTCACAATGAGCTATCGGTTGAGAAGATCGTGCGCCAGCGCTCTGTCGATGGTGAATGTTCATTCTGATGTCTCTTGCAACCTGTGTTATTAACCTGTCCGGAAGCATTCACGTCACGCTGTCGGTACTTCCAACCCCCGTTATCTGATGCTGAGGCGCGGCAGTGGTGGGATGCTGGACGTTCACGTCAATAAGACGACGGAGGTGAGGCCGGATCTGGGCTCGCGGTAGGGTCGCTTAAGCACCTGGCCATTGTCTGCCCACTTTGTATCGCAGGTTTGTCCTGGAATATCGGCGATTATTATACGATGCGCTGTCCGGGACTCACACGAGAGGAGCCCATCACGTGCGAGGGAATGACGCAAGGCGAGACTTCGATGGCATGCAGAACCTAGTACGTATACATGCGGCGACATGCCTGCCTCGTCAGTGGCTCAGCGCTCAGCGCTCAGCGCTCAGCAGAAGCCTGGTCACCAGTACTTATAATGCAGAACCGTCTGGGAACGTCGTCGTTGATACCGAACCGCCATGATCACACACGCCTTGCTCGTTGTCTTTTCAGCAGTCTCCTCTGCAATCGCTTCCCCCGCGTCTGCCCAGCAGCCGTGGCAGCTGCAGAAAGATGTCAAGGTCCCCGTGACCCTCGGCGTTATGTCACGGTGCCCAGACGCGTTGTTCTGCGAGGCTGTCTTCGACCAAGTCCTCCCCAGAGTCGCAGACAAAATCGTCTTTTCTCTTACTTACGTTGCAAAGTGCGCAACCTTTCATTCTGGTTGGGTCGCCATAGCTCACCAAAGCACAGGGACAACTCTTCCGATCCAGAGTTCGGCGCGACCTGCAGGCATGGCCGCGAAGAGTGCGCTGGGAATGTGCAGCAGCTTTGCGCCGCGAAATACGCACCTTTGAAAAAGTGGTGGGAGTTTGTCATGTGCCAGAACTACCAGACGCGCGAAAAGATCGGGAGACCTGAAGTCGCCCTGCAATGCGCGCGTGCGGCGGAGATCGACTGGGAGGCAAGCCAGGTCGGGCAGTGCGCGGGCTTGGATGCTAGTGGGTTGGGCGAGGAGGGGATCCAGCTTCTCCATGAGAGCATCAAGAATACGAAGGAGCTGAACATAACGTAAGCACGTGACGCATTATACGCAAGCGATACGAAACCCATGATATGACAGGAATAGCTGCACGGTAGTCATCAACAAGCGAAAGGTCTGTGTCCGTGACGAAACATGGAAACAGTGCGAGGTAAGTAAACTTTCCTTCTACCCCGTCCTCTCCACCTGACTCGTCCTCTATGCAGAACGGTCATGACAGGATAGACTTCATCCGCCAAATCGAGGCCGAGTACCAGAGGCTGAACAACGTCACTGGCGTCTGAGGCGCGGCAGGAGGAGTTGCGATGAATGGACAGTTATTGCTTTGTTCGCAGAGGAATTACTGTGGGGAGTCCATGTATAGTGTCACGAGCCCAAGACTAGTTCGTATCCGATGACAACGATGTTGAATCCTATGAGTGGTACTGTCGACAGTCTCAAGTCAGGAAGCTTGAAAGCAACGGGTAGGAACTGGCTACGTACTGCGCATGAGCGTCCTTACTGCGCTGATGAGGTTGATAATCCGGCCCTTCACGCCCACATCGTATGTCCCGGCTGCATTTCCGAACGCCCCAGTCTGGTCATAGGGCTGCTGGAAGCCATTTGGTGGTGGAACAGAGGACCAGCCAACTAGGAGGCCCCGTCAGTAAGAGTATGTTGAAGGCAGCGGGGCATGCGCGTACTGCGAGCGAGAAAGCGGTCCTCACTGAGGACGGCGAGGGCGTTGATAAGGAGAAGCGCAACGTAGAAAATGTGACCAAGGAAGAGCATGTTGACCGCCCGCGTCGCTCGTATTGTGGGTGGTGGTGGAGAGCAGAAACGGCGAAGCTGGGGAGGTACGTGTCGCGGTGGCGCCGAAGCGCTCGGCCGCTCGCACTTGCTCTTCCCGCACACCATGCACCCCGTCGGCCACAGTTTGCGTACTGGTAAGCATCTCTGTTCCAATGGTACTTGGCTGTTCTCATTGCCGCACGCAGTGTCCGCGCTCCGCCGAGGCGTACAAGCGCCCCAACTAGCCTCGACATCTCGTGTGCTGGTATGGGAAGCTCGACGACAGTACGCGTTTTCTTGACTTTTATCCTCCCGGTGCTGATTTTCCGCTCCTTCTTGGCGCAGTGCGTCGTTTGGGAACCCGTTTGAATGGGTCCGAAAAACTCTCGCACCGACGTTCCGGGACAAGTCCGCGCAGGCGACAGAAGAGGCGCGGCGCAAGCAGGCGGAGGAAGGCAACCTGAGCGTGTTCGACTCCGCAGGTGCAGCCCCTCCTAGAGAGACTACGCCGACACAAGTGAAGCTAGAGAACAAATCGATGGTTGTGAAGAATAAGAGCGATCATGTGCGTGCGCTGTCTGCTCTCCTGCCCATGTAGTCTGACCGCAACTGGCATCTGCAGCATAAATACTCGACTGCGAACTTCAAAATATCGCACCGAAAGCTGAACAAGCTCGGGAGGCAGATCTCCGGCAAGCCTATAGACTCTGCCATCCTGCAGATGACGTTCAGCGAGAAGCGCGCCAGCAAGCGCATCCGCAACATGCTCGTCATCGCAAAGCAACACGCAGAGCTCAAGGGCATCAATGTCAAAAAGATGGTCGTCTGTGTGTATCTTCAGTTCCGCAGGCTAGCACGGACATAATCATGATAATTGACGCTATCCTCGACAGCTGAATCTTGGGTCACGAAGGGCCCGCGTTCACTGAAGCGTCTGGAGATCAAGGGCCGCATGAAGCACGGTATCCGGGTGCATCCAGACTCTCGACTGAGCGTCGTTTTGCGGGAAGGAAAGACGCGGCACCAGCTGCTGGAGGAGGACCGGCAGCGGAAACTGAAAAGGATTGTGTCTGCGGGCTTGGTCCGAGAAGACAGGCCTCTGCGCAACGTGGGCTCAACGTGGGCCTGGTAGCTAGCACGTCTACGATACATACGTCTGAGTTCTACAGTAACGAACTCATTGGGTCACAATCTGGAAAATAATTACATATGAACCGTTCACTGCGCAAGTCGGACTCGGAGACGCGTTCCCGAAATAGATCGTGACACGTAAATCAAGTCCGTCACCACCACTTTCGTGTCTTTACATCCACCCCGCGCTACACAGCGCAGGTATCTTCCACCATGGCCATACGTTGGCTACGCTCGCCTCTGCTCCTGCTTGGCCTCCTCATCCGTTCTCACATCTCTGCCGCCCACTCATTTGAAAACACCGCCATTGTGCGCACCGTCGAGCTCGGCGGCGCGCTCGTCCACGTCACGACAACATATGCTATCCGTGCACTCGAAAGCGGCTCCCAGAAGTACACTGTGGCGCTCGGGGGGAAGGAGGGTCAGCTTACCAGCTTCCTGGAGGCGAAGCTGAAGGGCAAAAGCGAACCGTTGAATGTGGAAGGGCATCCGCTTGACCCGACAGAGTGCGTCGACTTGCACGCGATGCCTGTTGCTTTACTGATTAGGCTTTCTCTGCAGAGGAACGTATGAGTACACCGTCGAGCTGCCCAGTGCCCTGTCTGTCAACGGGACTGTCAACCTGGTGTTCGACACCGTCCAAACTCACGCGACACGCCCGTGGCCTGCGTCGGCCGGGCAGAATGACGGACAGGCTTTGCTGTACGAGTCGGACTTGTTCGTCTTGAGCCCTTACAAGACCGTCACCCAAAGAATCAAAGTCCGGTACGTGCATGTCATATGTCAAAGAACCTGAGTCTCAATACACTCCAGTTCGCCATCCCCGCGCATTATCTCGCACAACACCCCTGAGGGCGTTAGTTTCTCGACCGAAAACGTTGCAACCCTCTCGGGTGCGACGGTCACGTATGGGCCATTCAGCAACATCCCAGAGTCTGCGAATGCAGAGTTCATTGCGCAGCACCAGAAGCCAGTCAAGGTTCGCTACAATTACGAGCATCCCGTGCCCGAAGTCAAGTCGCTTGAGCGCACTGCGGAGATTAGCCACTGGGGCGCGAACCTCAACATCCACAACGATGTCCTCTTGCACAATGCCGGTCCCGCGTGAGTGTGACCTTGTCTGTCGCATTGAATGTCGTGACTGAAGATATTGCAGGCTGAAGGGGCAATTCTCGCGGATCGATCACCAGACGCAGGTGTTCCACCAGCGCCTGGCGCCGCACATTTTGCCCGCGATCGCGCTGCACCTGCCACCTGGCGCGCACTCGACGTACTACCTCGATCTGAACGGCAACGTGTCGACCTCGCGCTTCCGCCCGGCGCCCTCTGTCCCCAAGGCCGCGCAAACCAACAAGTACAGCATCCTCGAGCTGCGCCCGCGCTACCCGCTGATGGGCGGCTGGAACTACACATTCACCTTCGGTTGGGACTCGCCGCTCGCCGATTCGGCCGGGTACGACGCGAAGACGGGGAAGTACATCGTGGGCGTGCCGCTTCACACACATATCGCGGGCTCGGTTGTGGACAAGGCGAAGATCAAGATCATCCTACCGGAGGGCGCCACGTATGTATCCCTGTTGTGCATGTCGTGTGTGTGGAAGTCTAATGCGTAGCGATGTAGTGACGTGGAGGTGGTTACTCCCTTCGCGCCAATCTCTCAAGAGCGCTCGACGGTCGTCACGTACCTGGACACGACGGGCCGGCCTGCTTTCACTTTCCACTATGAAAACCTGACCGACAAGCACACTGGTCTTATCTATGTGAGCACTCTGCGATGGATGGATTGCCCAGTTTGCTGACCGTCGCGCGCAGGTGACGTATAAGGTTCCATTGTCCGCGCACCTGCAAAAACCAAAGGCCGTCGCGGTTGCTCTTCTGGGGCTCTTCGCGTTCGCCCTCGCAGCGAGGCGAGTTGACTTCCGCCTGAACAAGCCTTAAACTGTACGAGTACCGACCCAATTGACACGATAAATACTTCAAAACCTTGGCTGGACAGCACTGCCGCAGGCGGCGGCAGAGGGGAAGCGCGATATAAGTTGCTTCCGGATTCCGGATATATATGCTACATCATTAGGTACGTACATCGTTCATGCGACCACAGAACCCCCAACATCCTGCCCATCAAGCGCGTGTAGGACTATGTAAGGGGTGTCTGCAAACCTTGCGACTCTAATGCATTGAAACTGTGAGGTGTGAAGATCGTGCACGCCTCGGGTGTAGGGGCCCTACGGACTGTGATAAGCTCATGCCCAACCGCGCTGCATGGGAACAGAATGCGCGAACTCACGGGTCAAACCAGAGATACACGCCCTCCTTTCCATCTTTGTTGATACACGCAAACAACAAGCCCAAATTCGTCTTCTGCCCATAATCGAAATGCAGCGATGTTCCTCTCCACCGCCATACCGGGTTTTCCAAGCCCTCGGGCTTGTCACTGAGCACCAGCTTGTACGGCATCGGTTCGCCCGGTACGGCTGTTGTGTTCAGAACATTGACGGAGAAGATGTACGACTCGTTCGTGTACTGGTAGAGGCGGTTGTGACTTATGAAGAAGAGGGGCGCGTCGGCCGGCCGGGGGAATCTGGTGACGCTTGAGTTTCCGGGCACGCCTGTGATCTCATGTGAGCAAGGCATCTGGGGGTGACTGAGAAGCCGGACGCACCTGTGGGAGCGTTCAAGGCGAGATAGTACGGCTCGTTGTACGGCAAGCCCTTGGCCTCGATGGCACTCGCGATCGGGACGAGCGAGCTAATTGACGACCTCGAAGAGAAGTGCTCCCAGGTTGGGACGCCCGAGACAGCTGTGATGTATGTGAGGCTGGCAAGCAGCAGACTGTGCAGCATATGCATGGCAACGTCCTTCAGGGCTCAAGGGAAGCAGATCGTGTCGAGGCAGACAGCGCAGCTTTATACGTATACGAGGTCTCGGGACCTGTCCTGCATCGGATCAGCAACGTGTCCATCGTCGAGCGGCTGGTGGTCAGTAGTCAGTGGTATCCCCGAACCTTTGCCTGGATTCGAGTTCCACAGCCTGGAAAGAGCATGGCGACGAGCACGCTTGGCTCCGAGAGTCATTTGAATGGTTTCCGAATGTCCACCTCGCTCGGCGATTGATTATACAAAGAACATGGAGGTCATATGGCCTGGAGAGGATAATCCAAGGAGATGCCTCGGTGCGCCGGGCGTGCACATCCTCGGCAGTGGCCGGACGACTTGTTCGCGTGCGCGTGCGCGTGGCTTGCAGGTCGACGCGATGCTTCGTGTCGCTCACTCTGCCCGTCGTACCCTTCGCACTCCCGTTCTCAATGCATCGGACAGACAGCGCTCGATCTCAGTGGACCTCGGCAATCCCTTTCCTATTCACTCGGGGCCAAAACGACCTTCCGCGAGAAGCGATCGGAATCCTTCCACGTTCTCGAGACGTCCTCCGCGCTCAGATGAGCCCTCGTCCCCGCGACTCTTGACAGCGTATGCTCTCTGGGAACGCATGGCGGCGCTATGTCAACGAAAAGACGTCGAAGGAGCATATGATATGCTGCAAAACGCACCGCACGACGCGCAGAACGTAAAAGTCTGGAACAGCCTCATCAACGAGAGCATGCAGGCGAAAAAGTACAAGCTTGCATTCAAGATCTACACAGATGTACGTGTCTTTCCAGTGTGCTCACGTTCGCGCTGAACTCGCGAGTACAGTTAAAGCGCCGCGGGTTCTTACCGAATCAACGCACCTTCAATACCATGATGACTGGCTACGGGTCCATTCAAGACTGGAAACAGTGCACAAAGATATTCGAGAATGTAACCGTCGTGTATGAGAACGCAAAGGTTCACCTCGACCAGTACCGCAAGGACCCGGAGATGTGGCAGCGCAGCAGAATTCCCGACCCGGACCTGGTCCTCTATCCCATTGCTCTCTACATCGACATCCTCGGCGATGTAGGGCTTCACCAGAAGGCGTTTGACGTCTTCCATGACCTCGACGCGGACGGCATCTTTGCACCAAATGCAAAGGTCTTCGAGAAAGTGCTCGCGGCCATCGCCAAGCGGGAAACGCTGCCGCACGACGGCGACGTGGCGGCGCAAAATATATCGGACACGAAATACTTTTGGCGCCGCCTGTCAAAGCTCATGGAGCAGAACCCGGATGCCAAAGTCGACTCCAGGGTGCTAGAGTCAGCCTTCAGTGTCCTCGCCAAAGGTGGAGAGTCTGAACACGCCCTGATTCTCTCCATCTTCCACGATTTTTGCGGTCTTCCCGTGGACGGAGACCGCCGCCGCCCTCGCGTTGAACTCAATCGATACGCGTATGATCAAATCTTGCGGGCGTGTAATATCATCAAGCGACATGACCTTTGTATATCCTACGGTGACCAGCTCCTGGACGGTCCAGACGCATCCGAATTTCGCTCATATCACGCCGCGCAGATCTTGTACGCGCGGCACTCCCTGGCGACTGCAGGTGACCACACACAAGCTGCTCATGCGCTGCGCCTGCTAGAGCGCACGCTCGCGGTCCCGTCTAGTGCGCAGCCGCCTACCCCGTCCACCCTCGCCGTCGCCTTCAATCTCACCTCGGCGTGTCGCGATTGGAACACGGCAGTCAAGCTCGTCGAGCTCCTTACTGGCATGCCATTGGCCGAGTCTGCCAGAGCCGGCGTAGAGGTGGAGTACACGCAGGTAGATCGGAAGGATGGCAAACCCTGGAAGTTCCATCCGCAGCCCAGGGTCTGGTGCTACCTCTTCCGCACCGCTCTGTCGACGCGCAGTCCTGAACACGCACATCAATGTCTGCAGCTGTTTCACACGTACGGGCAGGAGATCGTCACGAATTGGAGCGCGACAGCGCGGGCGGTCAAGCGCAGCGACAACGCGTCCGAAGCGGAAGTTGAGGCGGTCGCGGTGACGCTCCCGGCGCTGGTCATCAGGGCGGTGGATGTTGCACTGAGCGAAGACAAGGTGGACAGCATCAGCCGTGTCACATGGCTGGCGATGAGGAGCGAAGCGAAGCGCAGCGAGAGGAGTGCGAACGACGCGCCGAAGCGACACCGACAGCCCAAGAGGCCGCCATTACAGTCTAGTCACATGTAGAGCATGTTGCAGAATGAGTTCAATAATATGCCATTAACCCAAAGGAAAGTCCAGGAGAGCGTGAGGTGCCCTACAAAGTAATAGAGGGGAGGTATACGACATACATCAATGCATGCAACGATATCCGGCTTGTATGCATGTATGAAAGCAAGCTAACTAGCGACGTCAGCACTCAAAGTGCCGACTCGCGTGTATATAGTCAACACACATCCTACCACGGCGTATATACAGCGCGCCACATCCGCGCGCAGCAGCTCACGCCACAGATTTCGGCCGGTCAATGAGCTGCCGGCCCGCCTTGAGCGTGCCGCCATCCGAATAGCCGTGGAAGGCAGGTGATGGCGGGACGAAGGTGTCGTCGGTGAGGGCCATCGAGACGGGTTCGTACTGGTGCCGGGGTGAGCCTCCCTGGTGCACCGAATCGCGGCCGTTGACCAAAATCGACTCGAGCGGTAGCGGCATGGGCGTTGTGCGGCCCCTCGTCCGCCGCGTGCGTGGCAACGACATCCCGCCATGGCGACGGCACAAGTAGAAGATCGCGATGCCGGCGAGGAGGAGCACGACGAAGCCATTGAACGCCATGACGGCAATCAACGCGGGGAAGTAAATCGACACCTTGTTGAGCGTGTCGGTGATATCGTCCGAGAGTGACACAGTGGTCCGCCCAGAGCCAGTGGAATTGGCGGCGTTGTATGTGATGTTGTCGCGAGCGACGCTGCCGCGAACCGACGCGAAGTCGGCCGACGCCTCGTTGGGGTCTACTATTGGAAGGAGCTTGATGTACGGGTTGCCCATCTTCCCTGAGGAATCAAAGTCGCCAAAGCCGTACACGGAGTACACGGAGCGCAGGAAGTTGTCGCCCACAATCCAGTCGCTGAATGGACGTCAGGGAAGGAAGGAGAGAAATGGGTGAAGGCCTCACAAGTTGCCTGCTCCGACATTCGAGATGTCCTGCGGGACAAAGGACCCGACACAGCTCTTAGTATCCGTCAAACTCGTGGGCACGACATCGAGTGGATGTATTGGGAAGACTTGGCCACTACGACAGCATCAGCGCAACTCTAAAAGCTTGAACACGGATTTACGCACTTGAACTGCAAAGCCACGTCGACTTCAGCATTGCACGGGACGGACCACTGCCCGAGAGCGCTATCATATGCAGCACCTGGTATGTTGCCGTAGATGGCTTGGCAGACGACTGAAGGGGCGTAGCTACCGCGAAGTCAGACAGACACAATATCCAAAATCAAAGCCAACGCACGAATAGGACGTCCCACTGTCCAGCAGAACAACAGCCTTATTTGTGGGGGCATTTGGGACTACGGAGGTAACGGGAACCACCGTTGACCCGACGATGACAGCGTCGAGAAGTATATTCCAGCGATTCGGGTTTACCGGAGGGAATGTGGGAATGGGAGTGGTGTCGTTGACCGCTGCGTACTGAGGGTCCGTCTCGCCGACGAGGAATGTGCCCTCAACTTCGGCTTCCGGGTCGTTAGATCTCTGCAATGAGAAAGCAATATAGTTTGGCTCGGAGGGATTGTCAGCGAAAAGATTGTAGAGCAGGCTACGGCCTGTGGCTTGGCTTGTCTGGTTGACAAGTGCGTCTATCGTGGACAGAGATGTGAAGCCGAGGCCAAGGATGCCACTGGTGCCATACGTGAGTGCAGGGTTCTGTGCTGATGCAACGTCCAGAAATGCTTGTTTGGGGACGTTGATGCTGGAGGAAGCCACGTCAGGATGACTGGTAGAGATGGTAGTATGCACTAACCCTGCAAACTTTGCCGTGGCGTAGGAGACATAGCCGTACGCCCATCCAATACCATACTGAAAGGATGAAATCAGGACAACGCTAGGGGACGGAGGGAGGTACCCTCACAGTCAAGTTATAGGTTATCGACTGCAAGTAAAATGTGAGCAGTGTCGGACAGGCCAAACGGTGCGATTACACGGACCGACTGTTCAGTATTTGGTATTGGATGGGAGGCGCCCTTAATCCAGAGGTCTGAGGAGCCTGTGTCAAGCTGCACGCGATATTCTGCGCGACATGTCAGTCCGTTGAGATCAACCTGCACTAGCAGTGGCCGAAGACGGACCAGTGCCTCCCAAAGTGATCTAGTAACGTCATGAGTCCCGGAGTGGAAGCAGATATAGGTGGACTCGCATTGGCTATGTATATCATGTCATTGACAGTGCTATCGACGCTCATAAGTAGGGCGCTGGCTGTCATGCGCGGAACAGCGCACCTTAACCCCGAGTCGGCTGGGAGGGTGGAGGCTGCCAGCACATGGGGATGGAAGACAGCAAGCTTCCCATCGCCACTGCGTCGTGCGGGGGCGTGGCGCTTTGCTTTTGTGAGAGGTATCCGGATGGCGACAGCAGTTGCAGCGTGGAGAGCGAGGAGAGCATGGAAAGCATAGTAGAGCTTCATGTCGGGTCGACGGCAAACCAAAAGAAGGTGGATGGGGAAGCCCGAGAAAAAGAGGGACGGTGAACGAGAGGAGGGAGTCCTGCGAGCCTTCCGCAGGGGAGTCGGAGGGAGGAAGAGAGCCTCTGCCAGTGGACGCGGTTCGCGAAATGGGAAGAAGAGGTGAGCCCAGATAGTACCGTGGGAAGGCCAAGTTTGATTGCAGCGCTGCGGCCCTGCCCGCCCAGCGACCGAGAGGCGATCATGTCGAGGGCCGATATCCCAGTGTTTCTTGTCGCCGGAGAGGTGTCAAGCAAATCCCGTTTGCCTCGGTATGCACGCTGGGCAGTCGACCATGACCTGAGGCACCTCTGCGGCCAGGTAGCACTTGGCTTTCTTATACTTACGCGGGTGATTATTATTATAAGCTCCTTTTTCTGGATGAGCGATGTTTCGCTGCATAAGTACTTGAGAAACTTAAATAAATAGAAAACATACCGAACGCCTACCCCGCATTACGACATAGCCGGAACCCGGCACCGTTGCAGTCGCCACTTCCCCATAAATACCATGTTCGCACTCTCGCGCCTCTTGTCTTCACAACCATGGCCCCTCCAGCATCTCGCAGCGCTATTCTCCGCCTCATGGATGCCTCTCGGCATACCGCCTGCCCATGTCACGGAGGTGCACATCATCTACATGTGCCGTTCAACCGGAGGCTCGCTACTCCTGTGAACGTCGTAGAGAAGGAGTACGCGTTTGAGGTGAGTTGCGCCTCTCTCTCTGCTCCTCGTATCGCCAGCCTGACCTGTGATGAGGTCGCAGCCTCGAACCTTCGCTTCGGCGATGGCGTTACACGCGAGGTCGGTATGGACCTGAAGAACATGAAGGCTACCAAGGTGCGCAACAGCTAGCGTTTGCAGCACTCACTCGACGCTGACATCCTCTTGCTGGGCCCCCAAGGTTGGGGTGTTCACAGACTCAAACGTGGCGAAGCTCCTGCCCATGAAGATGGTGCGTCGTATTACGTCGATGGCGTAAATGGTCAAATCCAACACGTTTCAAAGGCTGTCGATTCGCTTTCCGCACAGAGCGACCTGCCTTTTGAGGTGTATGACAGGGTTGTTACTGAGCCCACCGAGGATAGTTGGAGGGATGCCATTGCCTGGGCGAGGCAACACGACTTCAGTCATTTCCTCGCGTACGCCAAGTTGGATCCTCGGACCAATGGTTCTGCTATTCACCTCTTTTTCCATACAGTGTGGGTGGTGGAAGTGTCATTGATACCGCGAAGGCTGCCAATCTGTACGTTCTCGTTATACAACACCGTGAACACTACCAAACGTTCATTTGAAAAGCTTCACTGTCTACGGCGAATCCGATTTGTATGACTTCATCAATGCACCGATAGGGAAAGGACTTCCCATAGCGAAGGCACTACGACCCCTCATTGCCGGTACTTCCATTTTTATGTTCTGTGATTCATGATCTCATTCGTGGTTCCCCGAAGTCCCCACAACGGCGGGCACAGGATCAGAGACGACAGGCACTGCAATTCTCGACCTCCCTTCGAAGTCATTCAAGACAGGGATTGCGAGTCGCTCCATGAAACCTGTGCTGGGAATAGTGGACACGTTCAACACAGAGAGTTGTCCGACGGCTGTACACATAAGTGCAGGGCTGGATGTCTTGTTCCACAGTCTGGAGAGCTTCACCGCCATTCCGTTAGTCTCTGGTCCTCTGGCTACTTGACACCTACCTCAATTTGCTCATGGCAGGTACACCGAGCGGACACCCCGGCCATCGAATCCCATTCTCCGGCCAGCTTATCAGGGGAGCAATCCAGTGGCAGATATATTCTCGTCATGGGCGTTGGAACAGACTGTCAAATTCCTTCCGCGGGTCGCAAAGAACCCGGATGACACTGAAGCACGGAGACAGCTTTTGTCAGTTCCAGGCGGCATCTGAATGGATGATGCGTTGCTGATGTGATGCAAATTCTCAGGTTGGCCGCGTCATTCGCAGGCATAGGATTTGGAAATGCAGGAGTACATCTCTGCCACGGAATGAGTTACCCAGTAAGCACTGCGATGGCGTGACTTCTTCTGAGACCCACGGACGGTATATATAGATATCTGGCTTGAACAAAAAGGGACCTAAGTACAAGCACGCCGGTTATGCCGTGGACCATCCCATCATCCCTCATGGCGTTAGGTACGTGCAATTCCCGTGCAAATCGGACAAGAGCTGCTTCACTGACTCCATCTTTTTAGCGTCGCCCTTACCGGTCCTGCAGTCTTCCAATTCACCGCGCCGTCTTCTCCCGACCGGCATCGCCACGCGCTGGCCGTGTTCAGACAAACGTCGCTCACTGACCCGTCAATCAACTCGATTCCGGACAACGCCATCGGCGCGCATCTGTACGAGGCTATTGCCAGTTTTCTCGACAGTCTCGGCGTGCCGCGCGGGCTCAAGGCGGTCGGGTACACGAAGGCGGACGTGCCGATGCTGGTGGAGGGCACGATCCCGCAGCGGCGCGTATTGGACCTCGCGCCGGGGATTGGTGATGTCGTCGGCGAGGATGGGACGGAGAATCTGACGAGGATGTTGGAAGCTTCATTGGAGTACTGATATATGGAAACCGCGAGCACGATGTACTTATAATTTCAAGCAAATTGTATCTACGTCTGGGTCTCATTCCTGGAATCCCGGGGTACTGACCCTGATGCAGATGAGGCGCCGTGGCGCGTGTGAGCCACATTAATTGGACTCACTTGCAACCTTCATGAGCGCTCAGCCTCGCCGAAGTCTGTTCCGCCCGTGCATTGACCTCCATGGCGGCCAGGTCAAGCAGATCGTTGGCGGCACACTGTCGGAAGATACTGCCGCACTAAGAACCAACTTTGTCTCGAGGTAGGCCCGCTTGATGTGGCGATCTGACTGGTCAATTGACTTCGGCAGCGAGTCACCTGCATACTTCGCGACACTCTACAAGGAGCACGGTCTTTTGGGTGGACACCTGATCAAGCTTGGCGCTGGAAACGAGCAGGCTGCACAGGATGCGTTGAAGGCATGGCCTGGTGAGTTCGGCGTGTTGCCGTGATGTCGCTTTCATAGACTATCGGGCAGGTGGGCTACAGATCGGCGGTGGCATCAACGACCAGAATGCCCATATGTGGATCTCTCTCGGGGCTTGTAAGGTATGTCACGCGTGATTTTTGAAGGTAAGTCCGTTAAAAGCGTGTGATCCAGGTCATTGTTACTTCGTATCTGTTTCCCGGTACTCGCTTCTCGTTGGAGCGATTACAAGCGATATCGCTTCTCGTTGGGAAAGAAAGACTCGTCGTGGACGTAAGGTACGACGTCTTTCCGATGATACCTTGTGTTTGCCTCGAGCCGCCTCGTAGCTGTCGTCGGCGCGGCAACAAATGGCTGATCGCCATGAACAAGTGGCAAGACATCACCGACATGGAGGTCTGCCAAGGTCCGCACAAATTCGCATCGTGTATTGCTGATACCTCTACCGAGATGACGTTCCAGAAACACTGCACATGCTGTCTGAGTACTGCAGGTAGGAAAAACATCTGAACTTGTATGCACCCGAAATGACAGCAACTTGCACGGGCGCGCACAGCGAATTTCTCATTCATGCCGCGGACGTGGAGGGGCTGTGTGAAGGGATAGACGAGGCCCTCGTCTCTAGTGCGTACGTTTTTAATTGTTTGTTGCGGCCACTTGATAGCTTGCTTTAGAGCTTGGCGAGTGGGTTAGGATTCCCACAACGTACGCTGGAGGAGCGAAAGGTTGGGGTTCACGTTGCCTTAGATATAAACGGTGCTAGACTCGTGGTGGCAAACAGATCTATCAGACTTGGACCTCGTCGAACGACTGTCCGGTGGACGGGTTGACCTGACCTATGGAAGGTAAGTAGGAGACGAGGTCTATCTTGTTTATAATCGCTCATTGGTTCTCTAGTTCCCTTGATATCTTCGGAGGGAAGCTTGTAAGGTTTCAGGACCTTGTTCAGAGGAACCAGACTACCCCGTGACGGACGGGAACACCGAATGCGTAGAAGTTGGCGGGGAACTGTAAGACATTTCGGCTCACCAGATCGGCGATCTGTTCTCACAGCGTACGGGGGAGTATCAGTTTACACAAGCAGCTGGCATGTTACAGAGCATACCATATCTAGGTTCCGTGCTTATGCACACCGTCGATAAGCTGTACAAAGCCATCACTACAGAATTGCTCGCGCGAAAAAGGAAGCGAAGTGCTCGGGCAGTACTATGCCATAGAATACTGGAAGGAGGACGCGGACGCAAGCAACAACGCTGGCCTGGTATCCCACCCCACTCGCTCATGTATGCGGCAGTGGTGGCAATGTCTTCTCTGGATCCACATTGTTCAAATCCAATCTTGAGGACACAGGGCTTGTAGATGAGGCCAGCCTCGAAAGACGTCCGTTGCGGGTGGTGGCGAATGCAATGGCTGTGGCAGATGTCGATTGCTGGATACGCGAGCCCGGGGTATCGGGGTTGCGGTACGCGGTCGGCAGTATATCACTGGGCTTGTCCAGCGTGATTGTGTCGGTATATGAACGCTGCAAAGCACAGAGAACCACGATGACGAAAGGGTACATCGTCTATATACTTCTCGTCAAAAAAAAAGACATCATGACAGAGCGTGATACTTACAATCAGCTGCGGGAGCAGGCCGATGAGCATACTATATGTCCCGTTGTCTGTATAGAAAGTTGAAGTCAAAACAACTATAGCACCGATCTGGGCCGGGGCGCGTGAACAATGAGCCCTCTTAGCAGAACATGTTAACAAATACTACATACCCAAACAGTGCAGTAGATCGCTCCAGACTCCACAAGTAACAGGAGGACAGCCAGAGCTCGATTACGCCCGATTCTGATGCGGACCGTTAACGATGAACGGTAGTGCAGCCTGGAATGCCGGAGTCAATATCTAGTCAACGTGAACAGATTTATATAACGCCCACCAGGTACGATATGCGATCATCGCTGTAGTCACAGCGTTTGTGGATAAGGTGAGCGCATAGCTGGCTACATTCAGGCGATATATTGTCGTATAAGAGACCTCGGAAGCTGGTATAAGGTAACCGGGCCGATTCTGCAGGATAAGTTGAACCAGTACCACGACGAGAGTGCCAAGCAAGAGGATAATGGGGCCGATCGCGGCGCGCCAGGAGCGTCCCCAGATAACCCACGCTCGCCAAATGACTAGAGCGTCCCCGAATATAGCCTAGGGTTCAGAACAGTTAGCTTCGATGGCCATCCTCCCATTCAACCACTCACATTCATGTATGGGAGGGACTCAGCGATATTATCCAAGGTCGCGAGCCTCATAAGACGTGCTTCCGTGATGTCCAGGGTTGTGGCAAGCGAACCTATGGCAATGGTATCGAGAAGTGCGCTGACAGTGGCCACCAAGTACATGACTGTCATTGCCAAAGCCAAGCATTGATTCGTACGGTTCTTTCTGATCTTTTGGCTTTGTGGTGTGAGCAGCTCGTTTGATGGTGGAGGCAACAAGACTGGGGGCAAACGTACAGAAGAGCGTGCAGAGTCAAAGAGAACAGGAGGGTGTTTATGCCTGCAACACGATCAGATGGCTAAGCCCCGTGAAGCATACTGATTACTGACCGTAGAGATACATTTCTATCAGGATTCCAGACAAAACAGTGCCCTTTATGGCCATGTTTGGTACTTCCAGCAAGAAAGGAGCAGAGGGGAGGGATGAGGGATCCGCGAGGACTTTATAGCTATCTGGCGAGACATGGGTGGGAGCTTGCGCCAATTAACCTCCTTCCGCAGGCAGCGCGAGGAGAATCTGATCATCAGAGAAGTATAGTATGGCTGTCGCTGTGGTGTCATCAGTCAGCTATATGAGAAGCATGTACGCGCCAGTCGCCAGTAAGACCGCAAGAGCCAACCAAGTAACAGCGCATCCCAGCCATCCCAGAAAAATGAGTAGCTTCAACTGGTCGACGGCATCGGAGAGGTGAACCAGTAAGAGCAAGCAGTAGACAGCCACCAAAGCGTGAGATGTTGATTCCCTGACGCTCGAAAGAGCGCGTCTGCACAGATATTGGACACATTCTTCAGTATTAGTGGCGCGGGATCCTGACCCGGCTTTCTGTTAGTTGCGACTAATTTGCGACCGTTGAATGTTGCGATCAAAGTTTTGATATGCACATAGAGTACATCGATAAGCTGTATAAGTTCACCACGACAACATTCGCGGGTGCACGAAAGAAAGCAATAGATAGAGTCCCCTAGGGTACACATTTAGCTGGGTAATCATGTTTACATACTCACCTTGATGCCCCAGAGGACCGCGATATAGCAACCAAGGTGAGAGGAATGCTGCCGTGCGACATGATGCGCAAGCTTGTCTGGGCTGCAGGACGAAGCGATGAGTCTCTCGAAGGTGCCCAGCGGCAGATCTAGAGTACTTAGTCTCCGTAGCTGACTCAATGACAGATGATATGTAGTCGATCTGACATACACAGAGTGTGCAGCTCCGAGCTGATTTGCCGGCCGGCCCGGTCAGTAGCGTGGGAACAGTGGCTTGCAGCTGTACAGTTTGCCTGGCGAACATTCCCACGTGTCTATCCACCAACGCCTACCTAACGCGCGCCGTCGAAACCAGCATCCTCAAGTCACAATGGTCGGCAAGGTCAAGGCATACGAGCTCCAGTCGAAGTGCGCTGCCCGTTCTCCGCTCTACGCTCTTTCGCTGAATGCTCTCCCGCAGGTCGAAGAACGACCTCTCAAAACAGCTCGTCGAGCTTAAGAATGAGCTTTTGACTCTGCGCGTGCAGAAGATCGCCGGTGGCTCTGCGAGCAAGCTCACCAAGATGTATGTGCATCTATAAATGAGGCGCAATGTAACTTGTGCTGACAACGCTACCAGCAACACCGTTCGCAAGTCGATCGCCCGCGTGCTCACGGTAACCAACCAGAAGCAGCGGCAAAACCTCCGCGAGTACTACAAGTCGAAGAAGTACCTACCTCTTGACCTTCGCAAGAAGCAGACGCGAGCGATCCGGAGGCGGTTGACCTCTGTGCGTGCTCCCCACCTTGCTTCGATGCCTGCCCACTAACGTGCAATGGCGCGCCGATGTAGCACGAGAAGTCGCTGAAGACAGTCCGCCAAAAGAAGAAAGACACGCACTTCCCTCTGCGGAAGTACGCTGTCAAGGCATGATCGGAGCCTGCAGTCGTTGGCGGAGAGGACGAAGTTCCTGTGATGATGTCGTGCGCTATATTTTAGTATGAAACCACCCATGCATCGCTTTGATCATGCCCCAGCCTTGTACACCACATGCCATCATGCCGAACATGGGTCTTGACCCGCAACACCCAATGCTTGATATCGACGATCGACAGATGCCTTCCCTACTCGACGCAATCCCCCTGGAGGCTTGGCCTTTCAGACCACGATCATCCATGACATCCTTTTATCATGATCATTCGACAAATATGTGTGATTCATAGATAGAGTTCAATAAATACAGCAACGAGCCAACGTTAGTCTGCCTTGGTGCGGTCCTCTGCGACCGCAGGGACGGGTCCCTCCTCCGGCCGCCTCCCGGACACTTTCACGAATCTCGTCATCGCATAGTCGGCGCCCGAGAGCTACGAAGCTGGTCAAGCACAGCGACAGAGATAGGCTACTAACGGACGTACCCATTGACCGAAGTCACGCACGAAGGTCGGCACTATCCGCAGGTACGGCGCAAAGTGGACATAGAACGGGAGGTAGAGCGTCCTCGAATGCTGCTCGTCAAGCGCGGCGATGACCTTCTTGGTGATGGTCACAGGGTCGAGGGAAGGAACGAAGAAGCGGAAAATCCGGCTTTCGGACAAGGTCACCGTCGAGAAGAGCGGTGTGTAGACGTGGCCTGGCACGACCAATGTTGTGCGAATCTTAGGGGCATTGTACCTGGCGAATGCTAGTTATCGTTAGGCAAACATCTAGACGAAGAGTGGCGTACCTTTTGTCAAGCTCGTACCGAAGCGACTCATGGAGCGAAATGAGGGCTGCTTTTGAGGCGTTGTAGTCGGCTGGAAGGAACAGTTGTCACTGGCACACCCATGTGCGATACAGCGCAAATGACTTACTCATCTGCGCCATCCCTACGAGACCTGCGACAGAAGCCATCGTGATCTGAGAATATTAATGACATGGCGCGATTGACGATATACAAGCACAATACTCACAATGTGGCCAGTCTTTTGCTTGATCATCTCCGGCAGGAAGGCTTTGAGGATCCAGAAGTGGGACAGAGTGTTGACACCAAAGGTTCTTAGCACTAGTCAGCACATGCCTAAGACGCTGAATTCGAATACTCCATACTGTGTGACGTCTTCAGAGGACAGGTCAAGAATAAGTTTGCCTTGTACAACGCCGGCGTTGTTGATGATAACGGTCGGGTGACCAAGCTAAACAAGGATCTTAGGAGGAACGAACGTAATCTTGGACAGGAACTGACCTCTTCGACAACTTGCTTCTGCACTGCTTCTACCTCCTCCCATTTAGAAACGTCGCACTTGAAGTACACGATATTGTCTAGACTCGGTCATGAGCCCACAACTTGCCAAGATGGATAGAGGTGCTGACAGTTCTCGGTGACAATCGGCTTGACGTCTAAGACTACGACGGTGACATTGCGGACAGCCAAGGTGTTCGCGAGAAGCTCTCCGATTCCAGAGGCACCTGACAAGGATGGTGAGCTACTGGCAAGTATACACCATGGGCGCAAGGCACCTCCCGTGATGAGGACGATCTGCTCGCCCCAATCAAGCATACCGGGGCCATAGAGCAGGCTTCCCTGGTTGCGCCATAACCTAGAGTACCATTTGGTAAACCCTGACGGGTGTGAGACGCTTGGGGCTGGACGAAGACGATGGAACTCACAGAAGATGCTGATGACGACGAAGTACACAGAAGGTACTACGACCTGGGTGTCGGTGTAGTCCGCCCCGGAGAAGACCGCCAACAGGGGCAGAAAGAATATGAAGAATGGACCTGCCGAGGATGGAGTTAGCCAGGTGAGAGGGCGAGGAAGGGTCAGACTCACTGAAGAGGGTGTGCGCGAGGACCTTGACGAGGAGGTCGACGTCGAATGTGTCGAAGATGGGCTCGCCGGGTTCTCCTTGCGTCTGGAACTCCATGTTTTCTGGAAAGAGAGTGCGGAGGATTCGAAACCAAAGGACGAGCCGTTGGGTCACTGTAAAGGATGAGTGTGTGACGTATAGCCGGAATTGGGCGTGCCTGATGCGGGGTGCAGGAGGATTGTCGGCAGTGAACGGTGACAAAGGGTCGTCCGACGTCTCAACCGTCGACCACCCTGCTTCCCCTTTCCCAGCTCACCCAATGCCTGGTCAACCGCGCAACAGGAGGTCCACCCCGTCCTCCAGGACCAAAGCCAATGCCTCACGCACACCTGCGACCACCTTGCCCCAGGGCCTTGCGGGCGCGAAGGCAGAAGAGTCGCCCTCCTTGTTGAAGATGTTCCTCGTCTTCCCCATCCTGGCCATCATAGCAGGCCTCTCCATCACGCTGCACTTGTACCAGCGCGCGATCGAGCCCCTCTATGGCTCCGTCGGCGCCAACTTGCACGCGAGCAAGTTCGTTTGGTTTGCCAGCATTGCTGGAATACTGGGCCCATTACCTCCTGCATGGCCCTCACTTGGCATTTCAGGAGCGTTGATTTGTGCCCTTCCTTTCACCTCGTACTGGGTCGCGCTGTACACTTCAAGGATTAATGACATCGTCATTGGGACTCTCCTCACCCATTTCATTGTCCTGTTCCCGGTCATCTATTTTGGCGTGTCAGTTGTGAAGCGGATCACGGTGCGTCTACCTTGTTTCTCTGCTTCCTTGATAGCTGGAATTTCCACTGTCACGAGGGCACGCTAGAACTTGAGCTGAACGCTTCTCATCTCAGATTTACTTTGAAGGCGAGAACTCAGAAGGGTCGGCTGTGCGTCTTACCATCCTTCCAGCCAGTGCCTCCACGATTACTGGCTTCGAACCCATTTGGGGCACAATCCCGTTCCTCGCGGACAGAATTCTCTCTGACACGCAACTCGTACGTCTTGACCTCACCAGCTTAGTTGGAAGCACTGAGCTTATGTGCATTGAGTCTAGCTCTACATCATCGGCGCGGTTGCCCTCGGCCTCGCCGTCACCGCCTTGCCACTCAGAGAGGAAGGCACCACTTTCCGCATCACACCAAAGCTCGTACTGGCGAGTTTCGTGCTACCCGCCATCCCATACGCCTATAGCTACCTCTACTATCCCTACCTCCCTTACTCCGTCCCCGTACCATTCGAACACCCCGAGTTCCCTGTGCGGATTCTCTATTCCACAGCGTCCGTCACTGGCCGGATCGTGGTCGGTGAGACCGTGACGCCTGGCGAGTTTGCGTCTGGCAACCAGGGGTCGTATTCGTACTCTCTGAGGTACCTCCGCGCTGGCCATTCCCTGCTCGGCGGTGTATGGATTGGAGATAAAATCGGCGTTCGGTCGCAATCTGTCAAACCTCTGGTGGACAAGGCCGGGTCGCCTCTGGGCGACTCGATTTACTCCGCGTTTGCGCTGCAGGAGGCTGCCCGCCTTGTGGACCCCAAGGAACGCGGTATCGTCAAAGGCAAAGAAGAGGCGCTTTTCATGTAAGTTTGTTTCCTATGTTCCGTTCAAGAGCGGCATCTCATAATGGTGTAGTGGCTTGGGTGCCGGAATTTCAGCGACTGCCTTCAACCGGCATGGTATTGCAACGACCGTGATCGAGATAGATCCGGCAGTTTATAATGCCTCCCGCGACTTCTTTGGGTTGCCAGACCTTGGCGAGGGGCGGGTCATCTTGGAAGATGCCCGCCGCACTGTTTTCAAGAAGGCGCGTGAAGAAAGCGAAGTCACGAAGTATGACTATGTGGTTCACGACTGCTTCTCAGGCGGAAGCGTGCCTGCTGAGCTCTATACGGCGCAATTCTGGGACGATCTCAAGGTCCTCATGAAGCCGAAGGCAATACTCGCAGTGGTACGCCACATCTTGGTATAGCATGGAAGCGTTTTATGGAGCTGATTCGTGGTGTAGAACTATGCTGGAATATTAGGCTCAGAATCGTCGAAGGCGATTCTTACCACGCTGACGCAGAGCTTTGGACAATGTCGCCTTTTCCATGACACCAATCCCAGTCAAACGGAGGAACAGTTACTTGCTGGCTTCTATAACGTGGTATGTTCCTGTCACTCCCTCTATCTCTCTTCTATTCAACACGGTCTTCGCTCAGGTATTCTTCTGCTCGCCGTCTACGGAGCCGTTGAGCTTCCGGAAACCTGTGGAGGCCGATTACCTTAACTCACCGTTACGCTCGCACATATTCGACAGCCTGACTGCCAGGGAGGTCCCTCTAGGTCTCGTGGGAGGCACCTTGGAGGGAGACGATGAGAAATACGTGCTGAAGGACGAACGCAACCGCCTGCATGACTGGCAACATGAGAGCGCGCTGGAGCACTGGGACGGTGAATACCAGTTCTCTCTAGCGGTCTGACTGCCGACTCACGATCCTCCTCAGTGATGCGCGAGCTTCTTCCGGAGCCCGTCTGGGCTACATACTAGGCCCGTTGAAAATCGGCATTATGTCGAACAGCACGCTCGTATTTTGCGACCTATCTACGACATGTCGGATGACCAGGAAAAATCGGCGGAACACGGATTATTTAAATATTCTTATGCTACGACATGCATAGACCCGAGTACCCGAACCCACGCCACTAATGCCATACTGTATATTCTCAACGAGCCAAGTGGCATGAGCACGCGATGCGAGTTGGATCGTGGCGTCACGGTGTCATGCCAAATTGAAACGCACGAATGCGACGCCAGCGCCAGCAAAGCAACGACTGTCCTTTCTTTTGTCCCCTGCCCACGTAGCTCATCCCAGGACGTATTGCCCTCGTAGCCAGAGATCGCCGAGCGAATAGCGCGTGTCGGGGCACTAGCGAGGTCTGCCTGGACACAAACTGAACTAGCGACCATTGTCCCTCAATGACTGAACATCCTTCGGTCCATCACGGCTCCCCCCTGTCTTCATCTCCCGGCGGACGCTCCGTAAACCTCAACTACTCCCGCCCACACTGGCCCTGGTCGACGTACAGCCATCGCTCGTCACAGTCGTCTATATCTGTCCACTCAACTGGCACCGTGTCGCGAGGCGGCCAAGACGCCTGGGACCCGCGCTCGCATCCATCTAGCTCCGCGGCCACGCCGCCCGCTGCTATGTGGCCCATCTTCAAGCCGTCGCCGAGCGGCACGAACGTGATGCCACTCAATAACCGCGACCAGGACGAGACGACACGGCATTGGTCGTTCACGGTGCGCTGTGAACTCACGCGTTGGAGACGTCGTCTGATATTTACTAGGCTTTCGAATGGGTTGTGAAAGACGTATCCAAGCTACGGGGTTTCGTGGAGGGAGCGGAGAGTGCGAGAAGCGCAGAAAACGGCGAGGTCAGGGGGACGGATCGCGACGACTTTGATCTACTCAGGGAGTCCCCTGTGCTGGGGGATGGCAAGTTCAAGCTGGAGATAGGTACGTCGTGATAACGACATGCCTCCTTGAAGTTGCTTCATGATGCGGCTGCAGCCCGGTCGCAGCCGCCATCTGACACCGCGTCAAACACGGACACGGGAGCCGACACCCAAACACCCACTCTGTCTCTCTACGTGACGTGCCTGATGATGGACTATGCAAACGCTGAGTACGAGATATCGGCGTCCATGATGGCTGCTATCAAGTGCCAGGATGACCGTGTGGGTGAGCGCGGCGCGCGGTCGGACTGGGCTTGGGACTTCTGGCAGACCGAGTGGACATTCCGCCAGGAGAACGAAGTTTGGCGTAAGACTATTGTTCGTTTGCGCTAGAGAACCAGCTCACAATGAAGGGCACTTCTTAGAATGTCCGCTTCCTTCTTTGTCGTCTCTCTTGGAGAACCCTCGGATCCGTCAGACCGACTCCTTCGTGATATGCATCCAGATACACAACCCCATTGGGCCGTTTTACCCCCAACACCCAACTTCTTACTATGTACCGCGGGATCTCCTCGAAGGCCTGGAAGCATCTCTTGACAATCCCAGTAAGGAGTGCTCTTCATGCCGTTCAGAGTCAACTAATCACTCTCGTCGTCTAGATACTGGCGACGTGCAGTTTATATGCTTGGAGCGCGTACAGTCGGACAATGTGACTCCTCCGCACACTGCTACGTCGGAGAGCCGGCGCTCATCTTCGTCGTCCTCACACGAGCATACAGGCGCCAGCATAACAGCGAGGAAGCGGATCATCTACGCACACTCCGATCTCCTCACTCGGCGCTCAGAATACTTTGCGACGATGCTATCTTCTACGTTTGCCGAGACAGCTCCTTCCGGAGAACGCAAAGTCTACACTGTCGTTGTGGAAGAGGCCGATTTCGTCACAGTCTACTGGTTGCTGAAATGGGTCTATGCCAACTGGCTTCTGTTCTCTGAGCACGACGACCCCCGAGCTGCTGTCGAAGGCGTCGGAGCTGGCTGGAGTGCTCGCTGGCTCAATGCGAGGGGCATCGCTGGCGAATGGGACTGGAAGACGTTCAGCAAGAATAGTCATTTCGATGAAGCCACCATTCGAGATGAAGTGAGGAGCGCTACGAGCGGAGAGAGCGTCCACTCTGCCATCGAGGGTCGACGGACCGCCAGTGGTGACAAGGGCAAATTACCCTTTCAGGGAGCCCCTGCCCCAGCTACTCGGTCTCCCGCCCAAAGGCCTATACCGTCGCCGTCCAAATCCACTCAGGTTGCTTCAACCCCTTCTCGAAGTACCGCAACCTCGCAGGCACGCCGAACCGTCTCCCAGGGTACCCCAAGCCTCAACATCACCGTCCCGGACTCGTCGCGATCCACCACGCGCACCCAGCCTATCCCTGTTCCCATCCCGTCGACGTCTTCACACCACGGGCTGTCCCCTCGCCACCAGCGATCGCACCCCCATTCCTCAACATTCTCGCCAACCTCGGATCCCAATGCCCATCCGACTCCGCCGCCGCCGGCAGCGTCTGCGCTTTCCGTCTATCAGATTGCCCATAGGTACGGGATGCCCGGCCTAGCCAGCCTTGCTCTCGAACACATGATGTCTACCATCACACCGCAGTCCTGCTTTTCCCTTTTGCTTGCGACTATAGTCTGGGATGAACTTCACTCCCTTGTAGAGGTAAGCACCCGCAGTGCCGCCTTGCTGTCTACCCATGCTCAGTAGTTTCATAGGACTACGTCGTTGAAAAATGGGATGAAGTTGCAGTTTCAGAGGAGTTTGAGCGAGGCTGCGAGGAAGTTGCTGCCGGAGAGTGAGTGTGTTTACTTGATTTTTTCTCGGTTCGTGTCTTCTGACCGTCTTGATTTAGGTGGGGTGTGGAAGGTGGTAAGACCATGATGGCTTTGTTCAGGCGCCTTCGATCTCCCGCCGGACTTGCATACGGTCGCGCTTGAGCGTCCCTTATAACAGTCATATGCCACATCTTCATATACCTTTGCATCTGTATCATGTCCTTAACACAATCACTACACCGTCTGGACACTTTGTACGGATTGCAGGCTGTCACATCCGGCGCCTATTTTACCGGGCCGCCATGTGCTCGACTTTGTTATCTGAGTTGTGCTGCTACTGCTTGCGTCTCTGTTCTATCATCATGTTTGTCATGTTCCAGCGCAGGTCTTTTGCTCTTACAAGTGCCCTACGGCTGCGGCCAAACGGGAGACGTTTGCTGAGGCGAGGTCTGGCCGTTCACTCCCCTACTGTGAGGTGCTTCAAATCTTGTTAGACGTGAGCACACTGAACAATCTCTCAGACAACGTCAACAGCGGCGGAGTCGTTCCGTATCCCCATCATTGACTTCAGCAAGTACATTCACGCGACCTCGATCGCGGAGAAGCGCCGTACCGCTGACGAGATCGTCAACGGCTTCAAGGAGGCCGGATTTATCTATCTCTATGGACATGGGATCCCCTCTTCCGATATCGACAATGTCTACAAGAAGGTACGAGAGCAGTCAGCATCTGTAGCATTTGGAACTGAAGAAAAGTTGAGAGCGCACAGTTCTTTGCTCTTCCATCGGAAGTGAAGGTGCGTTGATTGCAGCTCTCCTGAGCTACCTTGCTTTAACGCGTGATGCAGGATAAACTGGCCTGGGAAGACCCCCGCTCAAACCGTGGATACGTCAAGATTGGCCGCGAGCGCGTCACTCAGTCCGACGACCCGGATGAGATTGCAGCTTTGCGCGCTAAGGCTCCTGACTACAAGGAGACGATGGAAATAGGCCGGGATTGGGACGAGACATGGAAGAACCAATGGCCACAGGAGTCCGACGTCCCAGCTTTCCGAGAGACGATGATGCTTTTCTTCCAGGTGTGTGCTTAGCGATCGTGTTATGGACGTCTGTGCTCACCTGCGGGTGGAAGACATGTCATGACCTGCACAAGCAAGTCATGGGCTCAATTGCACTTGGGTTAGACCTGGACGAGGTATTTTTCCAGGAGAAGATCCATGAGCAGTACCACAATCTGCGGCTGCTGTCGTACCCGTCCATCAAGACGTCGCTGCTGCGGGAACACGGTCAGGCGCGAGCGGGAGCACATTCAGGTTCACTGCAACCGAAACGCAGCGCTGTTGGGTTCATGACTGACACCGCGTTTGGCCAGATTACGGAACATTGACATTGCTGTTCCAAGATTCGGTGGGTGGACTGGAAGTCCAGAACCCTCATACAAAGGAGTTCCAGCCAGCGCGTCCTATCGTGAGTAGAACAGAGACCATCTTGTTCCTTTCTCATTCAACCTGGCAGCCCGGAACAATTGTCATCAACGCCGGCGACCTGCTTGCCAGGTGGAGTAACGACGTCCTGCGGTCGACCCTGCACCGCGTTGTTGCCCCGCCTTCCCTCAAGATCAGCGAGACAGAAAGTATCACGCCCGCCCGCCAGTCGATAGCGTTCTTCTGCAACCCTAATGGCGGAGCAGAGATCTCGTGTCTGCCGACCTGCTACGGCCCCGGCAACGAGAAGAAGTATACATCGGTGACCACGGAAGACTACATCGTGGGTCGCTTGTCCGCGACGTACACATAGGTAGAATGTCATCGAATTTCAGTGTCTTTCGTCGGTACGTCGTACAGGGGAGTAATTCCGGCTCTCCGTAGGATTTAGTGTAGACGTGTGCACATCCCGCTAAGAATATCAGCTCGACACCAGCAACTCGGCTAACGCGACTGCTGTGATCATGTGACGCGACGCGCTTTGTTTATTGCACACGCGCTGCACGTGGTTGATCCAGTCCCCTTCTTCCGCCCCGCCCGCCGCATAGGCCTTTTCTTGTTTTTCCTCTTTTTCTTTGCACCACTTCGTGGGGCTTTCTCATTGTACAACATGAGCGAAGCGGACGGCACAGACGTCGCAGACCCCGTCACCCGGGCGCTCTCCGCCCTTCCGCAGCTCTCTGCAGAACAGATCCCCAACCTGGACGACGCCTGCCCAATCTGTCTCATCTCCTTCCGCACTATTCTGGACAAGTCAGGGAGCGAAGCGCTAGGCAGGGACATAGAAGGGGTGACGAAGGTCGAGGCGTGCGGGCACGTCTTCTGCGCCGAGGAGTGAGTGCTCCCTCTGTCAGGTTTTCGCAGATCATGACACGCCTGCAGTTTGTCGGAGTGGATTCGCGGCCGTGTGAGTGGTCTTCGCACCTCATCTAGTGCGTGCAAGTAGTTTGCGTGTGCTTACTGCAGTGCCTTCCACAGCACGGCACCTGCCCTGCCTGCCGCCACGAGTTTGTCCCCGAGCTGCGCCCCGTCGACTCCGACGCCGAGTCAGAGGACGGTGACTACGTCCCCACGGAATACGACGCGGACTCCGACTTTGATACGGACGACGACGGGTTCCTCGATAGCGACGGCATTGACATCGAGACGATGGACATCGAGGCGGACCAGGCTCCCGTCGAGGGAGCGGCTGCCAGCATGAATCGCAGGCGCCGGGATGCTGCGTACTTTGACGACGGGGAAGTGGACGACGGAGAGTTGTGGTGGGACGAGGGCCTTACGGATGGGGAGTCCATGACTACGAGCGAGGAGGAGCTGTTGATTGGAGAGCGACTCCCGGGTGCGTCCCCAATCATTTGCTCCAGGCCCGTGCTCATGTCTTCTGTTCTTTCAGGTTCCGAGATGGATATCCAAGTGCACCTCAACTCGGAAGGGGAGTATTCGATTGAGGACGAGGGTCAGCCAGCGCCCAAACGCCAGACCTCAGATGGTCATATGTAGGGGCGATACCAGGGTACCCGTGTGATGATTTTCTTCTTTCTTGTGAGCCTAGCCATTTGTACAACTATTGTCAACCACTATGTATTGGGATTTGAATTCTAGATGTTACATGTCTCTTCTGCGGAACTCGCTCTATGCAGATACGCCCACTGAGCTAAGTTGAAGGCTGCAGGATTGTTGCCGCCACTTTGCCCTCCCTCTCCGGTAGCCAGACACCAGTATATTTACCACTCCACCGTGTCCCTCGTCCACCGCCTTTTAGACCTTTGAACTGTTTCTTCAGCTCCTCACCCACCACCTTGACCTTCTTGTCGTCCGATCCAAAGAGCAGCACAACCGCGGTAGTCGACGGTGTCTGCGACGATGGCGAGGACGACAGCAACAGCGTGTACCCGAGCGGCGCATCCGGTGCCTCAGGCAGCGCCGCCGCGAACGCCGACGAAATGGACAGCAAGAACGGCAGCGCTGTCGGCGTATCGTCCGTGCGCCCGACGTACCGCGTCCACTCGCCCGCCCCGCCGGCGGCTGTCCACGCCCGCATCTCTTCCGCGAGCCCCGCACCGAGCGCGTCCGCAAGCTGGCGCTCAACCTCTTCGACGCGTTTCTCGCGGCGCTTGCTCTCGTCCACGACGAGCGCAACGCGCTCCGGCGCCTCGGGGGGCCCGCACGACAGTGCGCCTGCGGTGCGCGCGAGCAGGCCCTGCACCGCGCCGAGGTGCGTGAGCAGGCGCGGGCCCGCGAGGAAGTGGTGGCGCACGGGCGCGCTCGCGCCGGGGGGCGGCGGCGGGAGGAGGTACGTCTGCAGCGACGCGAGCGAAGGCAGGTGCGTGCCGCAGCACGGGCTGCGGTCGACGCCGTCGACGACGACGACGCGGTGCACGCCCCCCGTGTAGTCGCTTGGGAGCCCGCGGCCCGCCGCGCGCCCGCCGGCCAGTGCGTCGTCGGCGTCGCCGGTGTCGATGCCGGCCTCCCCGGCTTGCAGCTCGGCAACCTCGACGTGCACGCGCCGGCCCTCGAAGACGAGCCGGTTCGCTTCGTCCTGGATGAGCTGCACCTCGGCGGGGGTGAGGGCGCGCGGGAGGTCGACGTACGAAGGCGCGGGGTGCTGGGTGAGCGACCACGCGAGGGTGGGGAGCTGGAGCTTGCTCTCGATGAGCGCGGAGACGACGTGCTGTGCGGTGTGCATGCTCATCTGCAGGACGTCGTAAGTCCAGCTCGTAGGAGACTTGTAGGACGACTTACGTGGTCGAGCCGCCGCTTGAAGCCGCCCTCGCCGAGTGCAAGGTGGACTTTCTTCCCGGTCGCAAGAAGGTCCGGGACACTCTCCATGCCCGGCTTGACACTCACGTAGTGGGTGGCCACGCCGCCATGCCTCTTGACAAATTCCACGTCCCATACTTCACCGTCCTCTGTGGTCAGCAGCCCAATGTCATGCGGCTGCCCGCCGCCCTCTGGGAACAGCACGGTATCGTGCAGGACGACTTGAAGATACGGCTGAGTGAGAGTCGGGGCGGCAGACGCCTTTGCCTGCTTCATGTGGCCCTTCTTGCTCCCGCCACCAGAGACAGGCACGGGCTTCAGGTAGGCGGTGGACACGACTGTCGTGTCGAGCGTGCGCAGCAGCGGATCGCCTGCAGATGATGGCAGAGCAGCTTGAGCTCAGAGACAGCGCCGCATGAGGATGGAGGACACGGACGTTGGCATGTTAAGAGGCCGACCGGGATGGTGACACTGGTATCTGCGGGTATGCGGAGGGTGGGCGAGACGATGCGATGGTAGTCGGGGGGCGTCGTCGGGGGCAGGACGAGGGCGGCGGCAGCCATGGGGGTTGCGTGTGGGTCTCCCTCGGCCGGTGACCGTGACCAAGCTCGCTGTCCCGGAGATTCCACGCTTGCCATGTGCATGACAAGGCACCGGTGCCCCGGGGCCCGCACCTCGCATCCTGCAAATCAATCGGCTGACCCTGGGGGGTTGGTTGTGGCGGCCCGCGGTGGAACCGACGGCGGGCCGGGCAAGGTTGGTTCGTTCCGCGTCGTGCTCATATCCGCGAGTCTGTGTCTTGATCTCCTGCTGCTTCGCGCCCCTCATGGTGGGGGCGCCTGCCGTATAAAGGCCCGCGGTTCATCCACCTCGCCCCCCGCCTTGCCTCCTCCCTTCCCCCATAGCCCACCATGCCGGGCTCGCTCAAATCCGTCACCTCCGTTTCCAAGCCCTTCCAAGAGGCCTCCGAAGACCGCAGGGAGACCGCAACGCTGCCCTTGGATGTCGACGCAGAGTTTGGCGGCCCGGAGGAGAGGCAGAGGCTCGAGCGCAAGCTTCTCTGGAAGCTCGACGCCCGCATGTCCATCCTCATTGTCATCTACATCCTCAACTACGTGCGTCCCTCGTCTTCCGCATCTGTCGCTGGCTGATCTCGCGCAGATCGACCGCAATAATGCAGCGTGTGTCTCCTTGCCCCCGCCGTCGAGATGCGTTGCTCACCGTGTTTGTCGTTTGCAGAGCCGCCAGATTACGTGGCTTCGAGAAAGATCTACATCTGCACGGGAATCAGTTTGCCACACTGCTCAGTATCTTATACGTCGGATATATCCTCATGCAAGTGCCCTCGTAAGTTGTCACAGCTCCCCCAACGTTTCTGCCCTTCTGATGTTATTTCCAGTAACATGTTCCTGAACTACATTGGAAAGCCATCCTTATACATCCCAGTCTGCATGATGATTTGGGGCATGATTTCCTGCTTGACGGGTGAGCACGATCAAATCTTGTCGCTATCTCGCGCACACGAGGCTTACGCTTCGCAGGTACGACCCACAACTTCACCGGCGCCCTTCTCACGCGGTTTTTCCTCGGCTTTGTCGAAGCTGCGTTCTTTCCGGGCTCCCTCTTTCTCCTGTCAAAGTGGTACAAGCGCTCGGAGCTCGGCCTCCGCACCGCGCTGCTGTCCTGCGGCAACCTCACCAGCAATGCGTTCGGCTCGCTCATGGCGTCGGGCATCCTCAGCGGCATGCAAGGCAAGCTCGGGCACGCCGCGTGGCGCTGGCTCTTCTACATCGAGGGCTCGCTCACGATCTTTGTCGCGCTGATCGCAATCTTTATCCTGCCGGACTTCCCGACGACGTCCGCACGCTTCCTCACGCCCGACGAGCAGCGCCTCGCGGTCCTGCGCATGCAGGAGGACGTCGGCGTCTCGGACGAGGTCGAGCGGAAGGGCTCTCGCTTCCCGGGCCTTGTCGAGGCGTTCACGGACTGGCGCATCTACTGGCTCGCGCTCGCGCTCACCAGCATGGTCGTGTCGCTCTCGTTCAACGCGTTCTTCCCGACGCTGACGGCGACGCTCGGCTACTCGCGTACGGTCACGTTGCTGCTCTGCGCGCCGCCGTGGATATTTGCAGCTATCGTGGCGTTCATTATAAATAGGTGCGCGTTGTGGCGTTTTGGGTTGCCGACGGTGGCTCATTCGTGCCGCAGACACTCCGACAAAGTGGGCGAGCGGTTCTGGCACATTACGACCCCTCTTGTCATCGGGCTTGTGGGCTTCGCCATCGCCATCTCGACTATGCGCCTCGCTGCGCGCTACGTCGCTCTGTAGGCGTCATCTCCCTCATTCACATCGCACCCTCACTCACTCACTCGCGTGCATGTAGTTTTTTCATGGCGCAGTCCTACGCAGGCTTCATCTGCTTCCTCGCATGGACGTCGAACACGTTCGCGCGCCCTGCGTCCAAGCGCGCTGTCGCGCTCGCGTACGTCAACGCGTTCTCGCAGCTGGGCAACATCGCGGGCGCGTACGTGTGGCCGGCGAACTGGGGCCCGAAGTACCGCCACTCGTACGCGATCTGCATCTCGTGCAACGCGCTGTGCATCGTCATGTGCGCGGTGTTCCGGCAGGTGCTGAAGCGGGAGAACGCGGCGCTGGAGAGGAAGGAGCAGGAGGAGGGGCGCGAGCCTGGGTTTAGGTACATCCTGTAAGCGGCGCAAGGCTGCTAGTGCATGTATTTTTAGTACGAGCCAGTGGGGCACGGAAGCGACATGGAGGAATAATCCATGTTGAATGAGTGTTGGATGTTGGATGCATGTGTACGGGGTCGACATCAGCAAAACGTAACAGAACGGCTGTGCCAAGGTCAGCCAAGGAGACTAAGCAAAAGCCGCAAAATATTATGATGCCTTAATTATATGAGCTTATATGGCTTCCCTTTGAATAGCGACGACTCCATCCCGGGGACAGCACCAGTTAAACCGGGCTCAATACTACGCAAAGAGCATACAGGAGGCGTGATTGCACTATTGTGAAAGAGACTAGGTGCGTATACCCTGTGAAGAGAGCAGTGCCCGAGTATCATATGTAACGTTATCTGCGTGGTATACCACGCGTAATATCAGTATAACTCCCATGATATTTCGTCAATGAGAGAAAGGCTGTGTTCTCGGCTGATAGAAATGATGGATAACAAAGGATGACAGGAAGTGTCGGTCATGAAGAGATGTCATGTAGCCCAGCTGGGGCATCATGCGAATTGTGTTGCAAGCCAGTGTCAGGGCAATGGGGCTCGTCATTGACAACCCGTGATGGTGATGGTGATGAGGCCTCGTGAAAGGAGCTGCGAACGGTAGACGAGCTCAGAGTCAAGTCAGCGCTATAGGACGACTATCGCCATGTGCTCTTATAGACGAAAGAGGGGAACGGTGAGATTCAGATAGACTAGGGGATGGGATGCAACCACTGGCAGGGCGGCCAATGCAAGTGTCGGTACACGGTAGGCCTTTTCAAAATTAATAGGAAGACAGATACCGGCAAGATTAGCTTGGGCGCCCATAGATGCAGGGTAGTAATTGAGTCGCTCGGCGGGCCGCACCTTGCCTTGCGAACATCTTGTGAGCTCGGACGTAGCAGCCCACTGGCAAGTAAGTAAGTACCAGCGGCCTCCTCGTGCGGGACCCCTGTCAGCGGAGCAGACGCTGCCACTGGAGGTATGTACGGCAGCTCGGCAGAGCAACGGGTCCGCGCATGGGCATCTTTCGCCGCAAGCAAACGTGGATTTTTGAGTTCCGCCGCGGGCCTTTGCCTGACCTCTTTATCCGCTTGCTCTCTTAGGTGCGGTCAACCACTCTCTTTTCTTTCTCCTTCTTGCACACGCGCGTTCGACCGCTATGGTCTCTCCCTTCCCCGTCGCCCTCGCCCTCGCCCTCGCCCTCGCCGCCCTCGCAGCAGCCCACGGCGGGCACGATGCGACACACTCTACCCGCGACCTCCCCGCCCACACCGCATCCCGCGACCTCCCCGGCTCCTGGTACCACGCCGACGACCACCCCGTCAACGCCCTCTTCCGCCGCCAGAACGTCGACCTCGCCAACGACGGTCAGACCTACCCCCAGGTCGGCTCCCCAGGTCAGTGCGTTCGCGCCCGCTGCCTGCAGCACGCTGACTGAGCCCGTCGCCCCTAGCCTGGTCCGCCGCCTGGCCCGTCTCGACCCCCGACTCCAACGCCATGCCCCAGGCCTGGAAGGATGCGCTCAGCAACGCTGTGGCCGCCGGCAAGATTCCCGACATCCCGGTATCATCGGGCCCCGCCAATGCGAACCCCGTGTACCCCGCAGGCAACGACCCCAACACGCTCCCCGTGTGCTCTGCGACGTACAAGTGCCGCCTCGCGGGCGACGTCTGGGATGGTCCCGCCGGCACCGTCGGCATCAGCTTCGACGACGGCCCGCTCCCGGTGCGCATCCCTCGGGTTCTGTGCGGCGATGTGAGATCTAACCGACGTGTCGCGTGCAGACGTCCGACCCGCTCTACGCGTTCCTCAAGCAGAACAACGTGCGCGCGACGCACTTTTTCATAGGGGTGAATATCGTCAGCAACTGGAAGGAGTTCAACACCGCGTTGCAGAACGGGGATGACATCGCCGTGCATACGTGGACGCACCCGCACATGACGTCGCTGAGCAGCCTCGACGTCGTGGCGCAGCTCGCGTGGACTATGCAGATCATCCACGACTCGAGCGGTGGTCGCGTCCCCCGTTTCTGGCGCCCGCCCACCGGCGACACCGACGCGCGCGTCTCTGCTATTGCGAAGCATGTGCTCGGCCTCACGACCATCGTCTGGAACCAGGAGTGAGTGCCTGTTACTGTTCATTTTTGGAACCGAACTGATTGTCGTGTGCAGTACTGAAGATTGGAGTCTTGGTCAGCCCGGTGGCACGACCCCGCAGGCGATCGCGACGAACCTGCAGAAGTGGTACACCGGTCCGTATATGCCTCCCGTCTCGGACGATGGAATGCAACTGACCGCCTTACCAGGCCCGAAGTCCCCCGGCCTGATCATCCTGGAGCACGAGCTCACGAACGGGTCCGTGCAGGCGTTCATCAACGCGTTCCCCCTCATCGCGCAGAACGGCTGGAAGACCGTGTCGCTTGCGCAGATCGACGGGCTGAATGCGCCGTACCAGAACGCCGTCGGGTCCACGGGCGCGGTGACATCTGCGAACATCCTTGCGAACGCGGACGGTGTGAGCGCGACGCCTTCAGGCTCGTCGTCGGGGTCCCCGAGCAGCAGCACGCAGTCGAGCTCGTCCGGGAGCTCGTCGTCGGGCAGCTCGTCGAGCAAGAGCAGCAGCAGCGCGAGCACGAGCCCGTCGACTGTGAGCGGGCAGTCGGGCTCGTCGAACGGTGCGCGTGCGCTGGGACTGCCCACGGCACTCGTTGGCGCCGCGGTCCTCGCGGTGGCGGCGGTCGCTGCGTCCGCGTAGGCGCTGTCCTGGTTGCCCGATTGTTTTTGCTGCCGCCTGCTTGGCACGACCCGTTTACGTCTGGGACTTTGTAGACGACCCATCGCACATATGCTAGGCCCGCATAATTGCTACCATCACGGACAAACTGCTTGTTGCACTGTATTGCCTTGTCATGAACGACCGCATTGAGTTATTTGAGTATCATAGTGTAGACACGCATCACGGACGGGCTACTAGTAGTGTAGCACACTCATTACACGGTCATTTATTGGGACTGACTGGGAGGCAGCGTGAGTGTGGCGGGACTGTGGCCGAGCTGGCGGTGAGAGCGGTTACTGCCGAGCGGTGCCGATGACGGATGCCTGCAGCCCTGGCCGGCAGCGGACGCGCTGGGCCCTGCATGAGTCTCTACTTCAACTTGCGCGACTATCAGTTGGACGCTGTGCTGTGCCCTCCCTTGGCTCCCTAGCGCTGCCGCGACATGAAACGATCCGACCCGCCCGTGCGCGTGCTCCCTCCGTGCCCCGTATAAGACAATCCCCGCACCGCCATGTTTCCCTCTGCCTGTCTCCCCTCTGCAGGCCACCCTCGTCATGTTCTCCCTCTCCCTCGCCCTCCTCCTCGCCCTCTCAACCGCCTCTCTCGCCGCCCCCGCCCCCCCCCCGCCCCCGCCCCCGACCATCACCACACCGCACCCCGCGCCCTCTCGTCCCAGTGGTTCCACCCGGACAACCACCCCGCCCACGCCCTCTTCCGTCGCCAGACAAACTCCTCCGCCCCAACCGCCACCCAGTTTCCAGCAGTAGGCTCGCCCGGTACGTCCGCCTTTAGTGCTTCTGCCGTCCTCCCGTGCTCTTCCTCACCCCGCTATCCTCAGCGTGGGCCGCCCCATACCCCCAGGGCACCCCCGACTCCAACGCCATGCCCCAGCCCTGGAAGGACGCCCTCGCCGCCGCCGTGCAGGCCGGCAAGATCCCCACCATCGCCCCCTCCCACCAGTCCGCGCCCAGCGCCAACCCCACCTACAGCGGCCTCGATCCCAACGGGCCCCAGGTCTGCTCCGCGACGTACAAGTGCGTGATCCCCGGCGACACAGAGGTATGGAATGCCCCTCCGGGCGTCATCGGTGTCTCCTTTGACGACGGCCCGCTCCCCGTAAGTCTTGCTTCTGTCATTCTGCTTCTGCCCGTCGGGGGATGTCTGTCATGCGCGGCACCTTAGCGCGCCGCCCCCCTTGTCGCCGCTGCATGACGCCACATGCTAATCAGATCCGCGCCTGTCTGCAGGCCTCCGACAAGCTCTACGCCTTCCTCGCCGCGAACCACGTCCGCGCGACGCACTTTTACATCGGCGGGAATATTCTGCAGAACTGGAAGGAGTTCAACACCGCGTTTACGAACGGCGACGACATCGCCGTGCACACATGGACGCACCCGTACATGACCACGCTGAGCAACGCAGACGTCGTCGCGCAGCTCGGCTGGACGCTCCAGCTCATCTACAACTCGACCGGCGGCCACCTCGCCAAGTTCTGGCGCCCGCCGTACGGCGACGCGGACACGCGCGTCGTCGCGATCGCGAAGGAGGTGTTTGGGCTCACGACCGTCATCTGGAACCAAGAGTGAGTTCCGCGCGCTGCCCTGCGACCAGCCACACGTGCTGACAAGACGCCGCCCCAGCACGAACGACTGGAGCCTTGGCGAGCAGGGCGGCACGAACCCGGCGGCCATCGCCACGAACTTCAAGAAATGGCTCACCGGCACGTCTCCCTCCTCCTCCTCCTCCTCCTTCTCCCCCGCTCCCCGCTGACCGCCCGCAGGCCCCAAGTCGCCCGGCCTCATCGTGCTCGAGCACGAGCTCTCCGCGGGCTCCGCGCAGGCCTTCATCGACGCCTTCCCGCTCATGCAGCAGAACAACTGGACGCTGCGCTCCGTCGCCTCCCTCGACGGCGCGTCCGCGTCCTACCAGAATGCGCAGGACTCGCCCTCCCAGCCGAACCTCCTCCCGCTCACCGCCGGCGGCCTCGACGCGTCGCTCGCGCTCACCTCGTCCGCGCCCGCGGCGACGAGCGTGTTGCCGAGCGCGATCGCCCCGAGCGCGAACGCGCCGGCGGCGAGCGCGTCGGGGATCAACAACCAGGCGGGCGGGAAGAAGAACGCCGCGCATGCCCCGCGCGCGCCCGCGGCGGCGCTCGCGCTGTCTGCCGCGGGCGTGCTTATCGGGCTCTTCTGCACAGCATGAGCGCAGGCGGCCCTGTGCGCGTCGGCAAAAAACTCTGCACTGGACTTTACGCAGCGCTTGGACTGTCCTGTATACCGATACTTACGTTGTTTGTTGTCGTTGCTGTTGTCGCTGTTATTCCGGACGATTATTACCTAGACTTTACGCCGAGCCACGGACTCTCTCGTTACGCTTTCCTCCACATGTTAACGCTGCTCACGAACCCTTACTCGACTTGCATAAGTACCCTGCCGTGCCTGTTGCTGCCTGCGGACATCCTGTGTACCCTGCACCTACCATCGCATAATGCATATGATATTACATACCTGCGCCCGCCGTGCCAGCATTTGACCTAATGAGAAACGTTCTCGTTATCTTGCACAGGCGGATATCTGACACGCGGCGCGCGGCGGGTTGATCGAGTACATGTACTGATTGGCTTTGCGCCTTCGAGATCCAAGGCAGACGGCGACAGAACCTTCTGTCGATGTCATGGAACAGCCCATGCCTCCTCCTCGTGCGGTGCTAGTGGCGTCACAGCCCGGAGGCTATGTACATGTATTCATTCGTACAATGTCCCTACATACAGACGTATGGAGCGTTCCATCGGCATCGTGAGTGGTTCGTGGTTCGTAAAACGGTCATAATGTACGCAGCGAGGCAAGATGGAAGCGCGCAGCGCGCGCGGTGATACAGTTCGACGAAGCGCGCACACGATCGTGAGCGGCGGAGAAGCAGGCAATTCAAATCTAGGGGCCAGTGAAAGACGGAGCGCGATTACTAGAGGTGGTAGGGTGCGTGCAAAATAAATAAGCGTCCATAAGATACGAGGAGCGAGGAGCGAGAAAGGAACGAAAGCGATGCGGGGGTAGGACGGTTGCCCAAGTGGTATACTGGGTGGCGCAGGTGGACGTGGGGCGTGGGCGGCGCGCCGATACCAATGGTGCGGAGTGGGCTGAGCAGGGCATAGTACTAGGTGGCGCAAGTGTTCAGAGTATACTCGGCCACTTGATCTTGAGCCCTTCTAGCCACCGCATGTACAGCAGCTCCGCGATAGGGGAGCGCTTCGGCGTCGCCGCCGCCGGCTCGCCCGCGCCTGCGTCGTCGGATCCCGACGCCGTGGGGACGACGTCCTCGACGACCTCGGTGACAACGAGCCCTTTGCTCGTCATTTCGCTCTTGCGCGTGACGCGCTTGTGCGGGAAGAGCCCACGCGCAGTGCGCACGTGCTCGCGGACTGCGACGTTGCTGGCGCCCAAGGTTAGCACTTAGACGCCTGGAAATATATGGGAGCGGAAACGTACTCATTCATCCCTGTTAAGATGTCGAGGATCACGTTGTATGCAAGGTCCGGATTCACATCCCTCAGCTCGGCGAAGCCCCTTGACAGCATGCTCAGCGACTCGATCTCCCGCGCATCCATATCATCACTGATAGCCTGCAAATTGGGCGCACATCAGCTGGAGAAGCACACCCGACGTGAACAAGCCGCATACCTTCTGCAGCGTGGGCAGCACGATGTCGTCCACGAGCGACCGCCCCGCCTTCGCCGCCTCGCTCGCCGCGCGCTGGTGCGCCGACCCGCGGTCCTTCTGCACGGGCGACGTCGGCGTCGACCCGCCCGCGCTCCCCGACCCGCGCCCCTCCCGGAAGCTCCCCACAAACTCGGACGAAAGCCGCAGCGACCCCGCCGCGTCGAACCGTTTCACTGGACGGATTGTGTCGACGCCGGTGCCAAGGTCCGCCTCCCGCACGACGGTGCCCGACTGCGCCGTGCGCGCTGCGTACGACAGGCGCCGCGGTGTGCGGACGTATGCTGGGGGTGCTCCGAGTTCGGGGGACGCGCCTGCCAATGGGGGCGTCGAGGGTGGGACAGTCGGGGAGGTTCCCTCCGATGACTCGTCTTCCTCCGCGGAGACAAGCGCAGGCAGGTCTCTTGTAGGGGCTGGAGGACGAATAAGCACAGTGGAATGCGCCGCCTGCGAGCTCATTCCGATGCCGTTCGACGCGGGAGGAATGTCGCTGCCTTTCGTGGCCGCGTCGGTCTGGAACGACTCGCCATCCTCCGCAGACTCGAAGAGCGAGTTGTTCTCTTCGTCTTCGTCCGGTATCATCCCTGGCGGCATGAGGTCCTTCGCCATGCTCCGGAACGTACCCATTGCCGCATTGGACTTGATAGTGTCAAAGTTCCAATCGCTACGTATTGTTCCGTTGTCCCAGGATGCGATGCTATTTCGTGCTGAGCCGGGGGGCGCGGCACCGGCGCGTGGGGGCGAGCGCGCCCTGTAATCTTGGTACCGCTCGGTCAGCTCTGTAAGATACGACGTCTTCTTCGCTGTCTTGATGAACCGATGTTGTAAGAGATCCTTGGCAGACGGTCGCTACATGCTCCAGTGTCAAAGCAGCGTGAAAGCCAGTGTACAGACTGAAGAGACTTACGAGCGTTGAGTCCTTAGTTAGGCACAGCGATACAAAGTCCTTGAACGCCAAAGAAAACGGCCCATCAAGGACTGGGGGTTTCGCCTTGGGTATGAGGAACAGGACTCGCATGGGGTGATATTCCGCCAGCGGCGGTTCGCCCTTCGCCATCTCGATCGCCGTAATACCCAGGCTCCACATGTCCGCCTTCGCGTCGTACCCCGCCTGCCGGATAACCTCAGGTGCCATCCAGAATGGCGTGCCGACGAAGGTATGCCGCAGGGTGTTGGTCAACTGTGCTGCCACACCAAAGTCGGCGAGCTTCACTTTGCCCGAGGCAGAGAGGAGAACGTTTGCGGCCTTGATGTCGCGGTGAATTGTGCCCTCACTGTGGAGGTACTCAAGCCCCAGAAGAAGCTCGCGACAGATGACGGCGATATGAGCCTCGGAAAAGACACCGGGTCGCAGGAGATCCAAGCAAGAGCCTCCTGCCAGGTACTCCATGACGATCCAAAGCTTGTACGCAACGACGAAAGAGCCATAATATCGCGTCACAAATTCAGATTCGTGCTGAGCGAGGTTCGCGATTTCTTGCTGTATCTCGGATATGTCGTCGTCCGAGTCCTCCAGGTCTAAACAAAGAACGTAGGCATGATGTCGTCAATGCGGATGTAAAGGGGTCATCAACGGTGGGCGCACCAATCTGTTTGATTGCCACTATCTGCTTCGTCTCGTTGTGCATTGCCTTGTAGACCGTCCCAAAGCTGCCTGTCCCAAGCTTCTCCATCAGCGTGTATTGGCTGGCGGGGTTGTTGCTGGGTACGGGGTATGGATCCCTGATCCTCGACCGCTGGGGCGAGGGGGGTGTGCGCGTCTGCTTCAGCTGCGAAGAGAACGTGGTGTCAATAGAGGTACGCCGTCTGACCCGAGAGTTGAACATGATGGACAGTATCTAGACAAGGACACCCGGCGCGGATGCGATGGTCGAGAGGCTGCAGGCAACCGTGAGAGCTGTAGGCAGTTCGAGGACAGAAAGGCCACTGCACGTGGAGTCGTACTGCCTCTTTCAGGGCTTACGGACATGCGGCATCATGTCTGCCTGCAGGCATCTCGGGAAATGCGAGCTCCCGGGGTTGCGGAAGACTCGAGCACATAAACTGTGATGCTCACCATCGTGAATCGTAAAAGTCGTCAGAAGTTGTCGTGAAGGTTGGTACTTTCTTCAAATGGACAGGCAGCGACGTCGATGCACCGCTCCAGACACCAGTCAAGGGCGAAGATCCAAAAGCGGATACTGGCGGCTGTGTTGCGTCGGCTGGACGTGGACAACAATTGCCGAGGAAAAAAGCGTGGCTGTGGGTGTCGACAGCGAGCTGCTGGAGGGTGAAGAGGGGCCGGAGGCCAGCGGGGGACGGGGAGAGGCAAGGACAAAACCGCGGGAGCGAATCTGACGTCGACAAGAAGCTTTGGCGCGCCGTACCGCTTATGTAATGCTCCCGGCGCGGCAGACCGTCGGGCGAGGTCCACAGCCCGAATATGGCTGCCAGCAAATGGTCCGTAAGATGCGTCTCTGTTCGTGGCTGGTACATGATAAGTATATATACATCTCGTGCGCGCGGGAGGTAAAATAGAATGGCTGGTCGTTAATACATGATGCGTCGTGAGGGTACATGAGGAGGCATCTCCAAAAGTCTATATGCGAGGATTAGGCTAATATATGTATGGGATAAATATACAGGACTGCGCGGATAGGCTTTTGAGGTCCAGGTGTCCAAATAATTTGATGTGAAATCAAGATGAAAAGGTTCCTTGTCCTTCCTGTGAGCTCAAGGTCAGCGCCAACCAGAGAAACAGTTTCATCCAAGCGTACCAGAAGGCAAGTACTCAGGACCAACTAGCAGTCATACCGTCGACCGTACGATGATACGAGGCAAGGAACATGTCGTACGACTCGCCTTCCGACTGCGGCACAGGACGGCGTGGAGGGTGAGGACGTGCGTATGGGTGGTTCACGACTGCGTGCGCAGGAATACCGTAGCTTTGCGTGGGCGGGGGCGGCGTCACGGGCTCCTGGGGCGCATAGTAGTCCTTCGACTTCGACTTCGACTTCGACGGCCGCGACGCTTTGGGCGACACTTTCCGGGTCCGACGAGACGAGCTGTTCGTGAACTTGAGACTTTGGTAGTCCTGCGGCGCGTGCTCCGGAGGAGGAGAGGGCCCCGTCTTCGGCGCCACCCATAACGGCGTCTGGCGTTGCGATGCGTAGTTGTCGATCCGAAACGCGTTGTACCCGCAGTCAGAGTGCATCCCTTTTGACTTTCCCTGCTGTGCCACTGGTCAATCATCGCACATACAAAGCCATATGCACGTGGATGTACCGATGATGTGGTTGAAAAGATAGTCTTCATCTTCGATAAGTCAAGAGGCCAGTGAGTCAATCGCAGAAAGCTCAAGATGCAGAGAAGGAAATGTCGTTAAGAGGGTCGTGCCGGGAGAGTCGTGTGAGAGTGCGCTGGGGAACGATACGTTGGACCAGCCAAAGAGGTGGCTTTTGTAGCTGCCCAGCAGCTCGCATCGTGACAAGAGAGAAGGGAGGCAGAGCACCAACCCCTTGTTCGACCAAGGCAACAACAACGCGTGCTAGCGAATTATTTTTGTCGGGCGTACGTGACAGATCCCGTCGTCAGGCGGGCCCGATCTACCGTCCATCTAACACTGGAGCAGGGACATGGTCAGCCAACGCACATCGATCAACAAGAGCACACCGAGCAACGTGAACAAACAAACAAGCCCGAGAGAATAAGGGGCGCTAGTAAGCGACTCGTAGAGCCTACAAGCAGCGCTCGTTATTGAACAAGGCTCCGATGTCAGTGCAGTGGAGACGTCTTCGGTTTCTATGCAGCGGCCGAGAATTAGATGAGGATCAGCGACGAGTTCTGTTCAGAACGCGCTTCAAGAACAGAGTAAAGGTTCGCCACAGTACTTGCATCATGCTGGCGCCGCCTGGCGCAAGGTCAGTACGATTCACGAGGAGCGGTCCGACCGGCAAAAAAGCGTCGTCAAGCTGGATGACCCAGAGCGCGAGCCAATGCCCTTCATACCATTAAAGGGAAGCGCAAAGGGAAAAGAGAAGCCGAGAATAATAGCAGACTGCTGTGCAGGGTGTTGTTGTTGGTTGACCGTCGCACTGGTTTATTGGCGCGGTGCAAATCGCGGAGTTTGAACACTCGCGAGCGTAACGGGCCACAGGCTCCCCGAGTCCCCTCGCCGAGTCCCCTCTTACCAGTGGCAGTAACCCAAAGAACCATCACTTGTACATCGCCTAGATGTTTGCGAAAAAGCAAAGATATTTCTACAGGAAGCCCACATCACAAGGCTGTTTCTGATCCTTGGTGTGCGGAACATCGTTCAGGTTGAGATGACAATACGTGCAAGCCTTCGCCCGGATCCGCCGGAAGTGCCGTGCCATGATGATATATGCAAGAGAAATAGATACAGTAACAAGTCGCCCGATACGCATGCTGTGGTGTGTAGTATGGTTACTGTACAAAGTTGCAAGTGCGGATGTCTATGTCTATCTGCCAGCGCCAGTGCCAACGGTCGCCCCGATCACCTTCCTCGCGTCCCTCCCACGAGATTGCCGTGCGCCCTGCCCTTGTTCCACAAAAGAACCTGGGGGCCGTTTGCTGGTCGGCACACCCTTTGCCGTCACAGAAGGCAAGCGGGAAGCCGGCGCCGCGGGCATGCGCGCGTTTATTGTACGCAGGGAAGTCCTCGTGGTGACGGGCCGCAGGTTGGCGCGCGGGTTGCTGGTCACCTTCGCATCCCTCGGGTCCCTCTTGCCATTCGTGGGACGCGGACTTCGGGGCGCAGGGCGCGGGCGCGCGGACCCTTTCGCCCGCGGGGTGCCGGCAACGCGACGGCGTTTTCGGGCGGACGAGTCGTCCTCGCTTGGAGGGTTTGTCGTCTGCCTTCCCGCTCTGTCGTCGTCTAGAGTCTCCTCGGACGTTGTCCCTTCCGCGTTCGCTTGCAGCGATGTGGACCTAGATTTGGGCAGCCGCGGCCGTGTGTCGTTCGTGATTGTAGTCTTGCGCCGAGGACTCCTCGTCACTCGAGCGTGCTGGTTCGGCTGCGATTGAGGGGAAGGCCGCTTCCTCCCAGCGACGCTTGACGTGAGGGAAGTCGTCGCAGAAAGCGCAGGGGATGTGGTCGTGCGCAGGGTCGATGCACGTTCAACAGTCGATAGTCGAGCAGAATCGCTCCGTATGCTGGGCCCACTTGACTCGCTCGACGCCACTGTGGCCGCCGTCATGATGGAGAAGGTCGACCGTGCGCGGTCCATCGGCACAGCGCGGGTACGCGTTCGCAGCTTGTACGGCGTCTTCAGTGTCACGTCAAAGTCATCTTCCTCGGTTTCGTACTCTTCATCTTCGTCCTCTTCATCATCATCGTCAGATACTATGTATCGTGTTTCATGTTCTTGAACCCCAGACATGTGGATGTCGTCGCTCAAGTCACCATCGGAGCCGGGGTTCGGGAGCTCACGCGGTGACAGGAGCGACTGGCCAAAAGACTGCTCAGATCCTTGGGTTGGGTGCGCATGCGGGTGTCCAGATGCATCCAATCCAATTTGCTCGGATTGCTCTGGAATCACTGTGAATTGGGATGGGTGCAACGGGACCGGCATGGAGACACTAGAAGAGTGATGCACTGGAGTTGGAGGGTACGCGGATGGGAACGGAGGGTAGAGACGCCATTCATCCACTGTGCCAGCTTCGGAGTTGAAGGCAGGGATCTGGGGCTCCGGCATCGCCACGGGGGGCGCATAGCTGGAGCCGGGCGCTGCGCGAGTCGACGCGGGCTCTTCATCAGAGTCGTACGCAGATGCAGAAGGATGCCAAATCTGGTGGCCATCTGGTGCCGCAGGTTGCGCAGCCGCGTAAAATTGATCCTGTCTGATATCCGTTGGGCGACGAGAGTGCCGGGCCTCATCCGGCGGGATCGAAACGTCCGTCCATGCCGGACTCGTGGCTAGACTCCGTAGACTGTCTGTATCCCCTTCCGTCTGAACGTCATCAGGCGTCGGTGTGCCACGCCACCATGAAAGGACGGCGTGCACAGGAAGCGACAGTACTAGGAGGATAAAGTCGCCAATGTTGTGAATGAAGTCGAGGATGGAATCGAGTGTGGAGACATAAGGCTTAATCAGAGGTCGTATAACGTGCAGGTAGATGGGTTCAGCACTCTGGAGAAGCAGGTCAGTGCGAGATTTAAGAAGAATGGGTGACAACGCACTCGTGCACGAGACAGTATCAAGAACACCAAAATCACAGACTTGATCTCTCCGTAGAAGGGGATGAAGATGCTGAGAAAGCGCTCGACATTGACCTCATACGTGGCGAGGCAGGCCTGGACTAATCGGTTCAGAATCGGAGGACAAGCAGCAGCACGGCACGCACCCAGACAATCCATATAGCCATGCAACCCTTCATGTCCCGCTTCCTCTGGGTGATGGCTCGTACACTGGGTCTTCCATTGTTGCGAGAGGATGGCGGGGGAGTCTTGAGCGTCTTGAAAGTGATGAAGATGTTCTGAAAGACGAGGTAGGATCGTAGTGCCAGAAGGACGAGACCCATGGCGACCACGGGTGTGGCGGGCTAAGCCAGTGGAACTGGCGCGATCGATGTGTGTCCAGAGCAAGTGGAGGAGAAGAGAAATGGGGGAGTGGCAAGAGAGCTTCGGGCCTCGTGGACCCGGCCAACTTTGAGGTCACAACAAACGCGGTCGCGCCTAGCGCGCGGCACGTGGCATTGTGCGTAATATCCGTATTCGGTTCCCACGGAGCGCGACTCGTTGAACTCGGGCGTTCCTTCTGCCCACGACAGCCATGCCCAAGATTCGGACAACCAGAACCAAGAAGCCTCCAGAGGGATATGAGGAGATAGAGTCGGTGTGTGCGTCTTGGTCGTTCCCTTCGCGAGGCTGCTGACCTCTGCCCAGATCCTCGACGACTATGCGAAGAAGATGCGTGACGCCGAGAATGAGTCGCATGAGGGCAAACGCAAGACGGAGTCTCTATGGCCCATCATGCGGATATCACATACCCGCTCCAGGTACATATACGAGCTCTACTACAAGCGCGAGGCCATCAGCAAGGAGCTCTATGACTGGTTATTGAAGGAAGGGTATGCCGATGCAAAGTGCGTGGACCTAGCGCTTTTCATGTGCTCCTTCGTAGGACTGATGTCTGCTACCAGTCTCATTGCGAAATGGAAGAAGACTGGGTATGAGAAACTCTGCTGTCTTCGGTGCATTCAGACAAGGGTGCGTGTCAGGCGGTAGCCGCCTCGATCGCGTCTTACATGGCTTGTTTTAGGACATGAACTACCAAGGCTCTACCTGCCTCTGCCGCGTGCCCAAGGCTCAGCTACGAGCTGGCACGGTGGTCGAGTGTGTACACTGCGGTGCGTCGTCCCGAGCTGCGTCTCTGCAGGCGTGCTTACTGGCTGTGTGACTGCTAGGATGCCGTGGCTGCAGCTCCGATTCGTGATGCAGGGTCAGCTCACTGTTCTCTTCACGATGTGTCTCCTTGAGACGCACGCATGCCCATGCACTGGGCAACTGTAGCTGCCCCTCATCCCGGGGCCACCTGTATAGATACTCTGTTCGCAATGGAAGTTGGGCTGTAGCCGCCAAGGAAGGCGCTAATCTGCAATCTTTCATTGAAAAAGCTAAAGAGGACATATGATCTGTGAAAAGGGTCATCGTCTCGCTCACCGCTGCCCTCGCATGTTGCGCAGGCACCGGCGTGGCCAGTCGAAAACGCTCACGTAAGATGGTCGTGATACAGGCACAATCGAGCCTGTGTACTAGCGGACCTGGACCAGAGCGCGACATAAAGGGCTTGGGGCTTTTTGTCTCTCCGTCGTCTGAGCTCTTCGGTTAGTTCTGTACCTTCCCCGCATTCTTCTGCAGCTTCTCACTCCTTCCCTCCCTCCCCTTTCAGTTCGACGACATGGGCGAATTCTCCACCCAAGTCATCACCGTCGCTCATGGCTTCGTCCGCCGAGCCGCACCAGCGCAGGTCTGCACCATCCGTCTCATCCTATCTTCACCTCTTCCTCATCACTAGCACAGGCTGGCGTGTTCTCTGGATTAAACCCCGCGACCTACAACCCCAATGACCCCTTTGTGCTATGGGTTATCCAGACCGGTGAGCGTATTGCGTTCATCGGTGCGCCCAGTTGTTGACAGCCCCTTCCCAGTCATCATCATTGGCATGACCCAGACCCTGGCCTTGTTCCTCTCGCGCATTCGACAGCCTCGGGTCATCGCTGAAGTTATTGCAGGTGTTCTCCTGGGCCCGACCGTCATGGGCCGCATCCCTAACTTCACCGCCACCATCTTTCCCCCGTCGTCCCTCTCCTTTCTCAGCTTGACCAGCACCATTGGCTTGGTGTTCTTCCTCTTCCTGGTGGGCCTGGAAATCGACACCAAGATCATCAAGCGCAATGCGAAGGCAGCCGCGGCGATCTCAGTCACTGGTCTCGTTTTACCCCTAGGCCTCGGGGCAGCGCTTGCCGTGCCCCTTTACAACGAGTTCGTGGATCCAGGCGTCAACCGTGGCTACTTCATCCTCTTCGTCGCCGTCGCTGTCGGTATCACCGCGTTCCCGGTACTCTGCCGTATCCTCACCGAAGTCAAGCTTCTCGACACCACCGTCGGTGTTGTCGTCCTTTCCGCTGGTGTTGGTAACGATGTCGTCGGATGGGTCTTGCTAGCGCTGACCGTCGCCCTGGTCAATGCCACCAATGGCCTCACGGCGCTGTACATCCTCCTGACCGGAATCGGCTATGTAATATTTCTGCTGGTCCCTGTCAAGTGGGCCTTCCGTTGGGTCGCGAAGCGGACTGGAAGCTTGGAGAGGGGAGAGCCCACGGCAATGATGATGACTCTCACTCTCTTCATAGTTCTCATATCCGCCTTTTTCACGGACATCATCGGCATCCACGCTATCTTTGGTCAGTGATACCCCAAGTCGTCTATTATTCGCCTAATTAATCGCTCTCGAGACAGGCGGCTTCCTCGCTGGATTGATCATTCCCAAGGATAACGGCTTCGCGATTTCACTCGTTGAGAAGCTCGAAGACATCATCGGCCTGTTGTTCCTTCCTCAGGTAAGCCGGGGAGTTGTTATACACCCACCGTTACTCAACCGCCCCTTCAGTACTTTGTGCTCTCTGGTCTGCGCACCAATCTGGGCCTCCTGGACAACGGTGTTACTTGGGGCTACACCATCCTCATCTGCGTAGTGGCGTTCTTCGCCAAATTTATCGGCTGCGCAGGGTCAGCGAAGGCATTCGGGTTCAACCTTCGGGAATCCGGCGCTATTGGCTCCTTGATGGCGTGCAAAGGGTAAGTGCATGACTTCATCGTTTGAAGAACGGACATTTACTTACTACTTCCTTAGTCTCGTGGAACTTATCGTCCTCAATGTCGGTCTTTCAGCTCACATCCTGGACACACGTGTCTTCTCGATGTTTGTCCTGCACGCCCTGGTGCTAACTTTCATTACGACTCCGCTCACCATTTGGATCTACCCTGCGCGAGTGCGTGTCCACGCCGGCGCGGCATTCGAGAAAGCGCAGCCCATCCACGGACAGCCGGCCGGTGGCCTGCCCTCGAACACCACGGATGATTCGATCAAGACGAAGTTTGCACTTGTCTTGGAGAACATCGAGCAGCTTCCGGCCGCGATGACGTTCACGCAGCTGCTGCAGACCCCTCTGTTCGCGACGAACACGTCAGCAAGCAGCATCGCATACGATGAGAAACACGCGACGGAACTGCCTCCGAGTCTACCTATTGTTCAGAGCCGCTCCCGCGCCATCGTTGTGGACGCCCTCCGCCTCATCGAGTTGACAGAACGCACATCTGCGGTGCTCAAGTCACAGGCAGCTGGATCGCTCGTTCACAACGACCCCATTTTGTCGGTATTCCGCACCTTCGGTCGTCTCAACCGGTTCCCTGTGTCCGCCTCACTGGCCGTTGTGAGCCATGACGAGTTTTCGACGAACATAGCTGATCATGCGCGCGAATCCGGGTCCCAAATGGTCATCGTACCCTGGAATCTCCCCGTCTCCCCTACCTCGGAGGACCCCACACACAGCCCATCTTCGGTCCCTGTGCCCTACAACCCCTTCGACGCGCTATTTTATCGTGCGTCCGGGCGCGAGCATGTCTCACCGGTGGTCTACAGCCAGCTGGTACGCAAGATCTTTGCGCACAGCCCTACGGACGTCGCTTTGTTTGTCGACCGCGGATTGTCTGTCGGCTCCAATGCTACCACCACCGCCTATCCCCACATCTTCCTACCGTTCTTCGGTGGCCCAGACGACCGCCTGGCTCTGACATTTGTGGTCCAACTCTGTGCGAACGAGGCGATCAGCGCTACCGTTGTGCGGATACGGAGGATTGAGAAGGATGATCTGTCACCCGTCAATACCATCGAGGATATCAAAGTTCCGGAGAGCAACTTTATTTCACATGGGCATGTGCGTCTACTGTGTTTAATTGGTGAAGCATAGCTCTCAACTGACGGTTTGATTGTAGACGTTGATGTTCCCTGATACTTTGTATGGCCAGCGCGATACGCAGACACGGATACAGTCAGACACTGTTGACAACATCCTCTGGGACCGCTTCACATCGTCAACGTCACAGCACACCGCAGAGACCGCCTCCGCGCTGTCCCGCATCTCGTTCGAGGAGGAAAACACCACCCGGCCACTGCACAGCATGCTGGACATGGCCACCGCAGATGCGAAACGGAACTCATCGAAGCCTCCGTTCGTTGTTGCTGGCCGGTCGCGGCGCATGGCGGTGGAATCGCATGACGTGGAGCTGCGCCAGCTGCTGTCGGAGCACAACGCCTCGTTGGGATCGGAGGCGCCGAAGACGTTCGGAGAGGTCGCCACGGCGTTTGTGGCGACGGGTGCGAACGTCAGCCTGCTTGTTGTGCAAGCCTCGCCTTGAGGTGTGCGAGCGCGGGCGGAGTGGTTTACTTGCTGTTCTTACGAAGCCTGTCGGATGCGGCGTTGGTGTCCCCTATCACCGTGTTACATCTCGGCCACGACATTGCTCATCTACAATATTTACGTGATCTATCGTCCACCTCTGAACACGCCTATGTTATAATTGCACGTTGGCGACTATGCACGGAGGTTCTTCCATAAAAGGCATGTCTTGTGGACATTGCCTCCGACTCGCGCGCTCCGAGTCTGCCTCACTTCGCACACAAATACAAGGCCCCAGTACAAGGTCAACGTCGCAGCGACGTGCTTTCTTTCCGCTGTACATAAACTGCTACAGCGACCGAGATGTCCACTGAATCCTTCTCCCTCTTCTCTGTCGACAGCGGCCCCCGACTCGATCAACACCCCCAGGCGCTGCCACGACGATGATACACACCCTGCCACCACCCACCCAGCAAACTACTCGGTGCTTTCTTTGCGGTGAATTGAGCGATGCCCATGACCTGGGCAACGGCTTCACAGCCTGCCCCGCCAATGCCGAGTCGTCCTACATTGGACGCGCCTCTCCTGCGCCGACGTCAAGCACAGCCGAGGTGGAGGCCATTCTTCTGCGAGGCGGATCAGAAGCTTCTTTGACTCCAGAGCGATATCCAGCCGGCGCAGGCATCGCCGGGCAACGTACAGCGAATGCAGTCGCATCTGCATCTTCGCGATTCGGGTCACCGACCAACCGCAGTCGGACATCTTCCGTTCGCGCTGAACCCGTCCTTTACGACGATCTGCCCGTGGAGCCCATGGATGTTCATGTGCTTCCCCGTGAAAATGCATTCGACAAGGCAAATAGGATCGAACACTGGCGCACATACCGTGTTCGCTCCTCCTTCTCCAAGACGACACATCTGCCACCCTGGCGGCAAAACGCGCATCGCGGTACAACCACAGCTAGGTATTCCGGTCTGGAGCACTCGCTCAAGATCACGAATGCGATGGACAACATGGACATGCTGGACCCCAGTGATGTCCGCGCGGCACACCAGCGCACTGTCCGCATGTCGCGTTTTCCCTCCAATCCGCGCAAGTTACGACACAGAAGCTGGGAAAACAGGGTGAACAAAGCGTTACGTCGTATGTCTGGCCGTCGATACGACAGGCACCCGACACCGCCGCCTATGCCCTATGCGCACGATGTTGACGACGACATGCCCCACTGGACGGAGCGCGAGGGGCCAAAGATTCTGACCTTCCAAGAGCTACAGGACGAACGTCCTGATCTATACAAGGACCCACTGGTCGAGGACTGGAGTGAGCAGGAGGGCGCCGAGGCGAGCACAACGCTAGACGGCTCGACTTTGGAGGGCACGACTCTGGAGGGCACGATCCAGGAGCGGAAGCAGCCTGACGCTGCTATCGCTCGTCCACTCAAGTCAATTCTAAAGGTCCGCGGAACTGGAGACACTCCTCCTGCAGACGACTCCGACTCCGACTCCGACTGCGACTCGAAGACCTACATCGCGCCTGCACGCGCCACTCGTGCGCAGCAGGAGGCGGCGAGACGCGACCTCAGGAAGGGCATGGCCCTCAAGCAACGCAAGGAATTGGAGATGCTCGCTGCCTGGCATCGCATGATATACGAGCGCATCCCCGTCGTCAATCCCGAACCCGAAGACAGCTACTCTGAGGCCCCTCCCACCCCGCCTGCGTGCATCGACGACACCATGGCCCGCTTCTTCGACCCCGTAAAAGCGGCAGCCCCTCCGCCGTCTGACACGAGCAACAGCGTCGCAGACGACAAAACGACGAGGCTTGCCACGCACCGGCCGTGGCAGTACGTCAAAGAGACCCTCGACAACGCGCAGCAGCCACTGTTCGCGTACTACCACACGTACGCGCAGCATATAACGCGCGCGAAAGAGGAGATCACGGCGGCGGGGCTCAAGTCAGGGCTCGTGCAGCCGAACTCGAACGCGGAGACATGGTGGATAGTGATTGGGCGCGACGAGAAGGGCCTTAAGGAGTTCGCGCTCGCGCACGAGGAGTCGACGCGCACAGAGGTCGGCAGCTTCCACATGCAGATGGGCCCGCTGCGCTGGGGTGCGAGTGTGCAGGAGATCGAGGAGGTGCTGCGCAAGGCGGATGTTGGGAAGGACCTGCCGCCGCAGCTGCCCGTGCAAATCATGCCTCCCGGGGTCGTCCCGTGGGGCATGCTCATTTGGTACGCAATGTCGCTGCTGTGATCCGCGCTGCGTCGGCGACACTCAGTACGCTTTGCAGTTGCTTGCTCGCTGCATGGGCTTCTCTCTTCTTCTCTCGGGCTCTCTGGACATGTAGCTGACTACGACACTTGGATATCAATTTATATTGCGGAGTGGTTATCATGAAACGCGCAGCCGACAAGGTGTGGGTTTCAGACGAGGTTCCCACTTGTAATTATCCGGAGGCACGCACCACCTCAGGCCACTACGGGTGTGACCAGCGCTTCGACGACGAGTTTACGCTTGGTCTTTCTTATTGAATTCGTTTCTGCTACGTCTGTGATCACCTTCGCGACGCACCTGCTCTTCAACCACGCCGTCTCCTTGCGGCCGCGGGTGACGTCGGGGTAGTACTCAGGCTGTGGTTCGCCGCGGGTGGTGGTGCGATACTATGTACCTGGCTCCTCGGTGGTGAGGAAAGAAAGGCGACCGACCTCGAGGGAGGAAAGTTCGACGGTAGTGTCGTCCATTTGTTGACAAAGCCGTGAGTCCTTAAATATAAACCACAGCACATACCTTTCAAACGCATCATGATAACTCACACTGCACGTACGGCACAACAACGTCCGGCTCGTACGAAGCCAAACACGAGTGCTTGAGGATTCCGCTGTTGAGATACACGTAGGACATGTCCGGAACCTCTGCCCCCTAATTCAGATACACGGCGTGTGCATCGACACGGATTGCACAGCGGGACCACTGGCCAGAGTCGTCTGGCATAGCGCCCGGCGCTGTGACAGACGGGCCGAGGAACGGCAGTACCATCATAGCGCTCTCCCGACACGCTTATGTGCGCGCGCCTGGCGGCCTGGGGCGCAAAAAGAAAAGTTGTCGGCGAAAGGGCTCGGACCACCTTTTCTGGATCAGTTGTAAGTATGTGATGCTCCGTTCGCGCTCGCCGGTCGCCATGGTCTTAGTATCCGTAGCTTGACCTTTATGGTATCAGATGATAGTCGGTCTGTACCAATTCTGTACCCATGGTCTCTCATGGAGATGATGAAGGTGCTTGCAGGTAGTTGCCAGGCTACAAGTCACAATCCCACGCCACAGGCGCGTTTTTTTTTTTGATCGTACTAATAGGCTTCAACATCTGAGGCTTTCGTGAATGACTACTTAGTCTACTGTTCGATCTTGACTAGATTGGTCCAACTCTAGATCTCCGCTGGCGTCGACCAGTCGAAGCTGCTCACTTGGCTACGATGGCTGGGAGGCGTCGCCGTTACTTGGCTCTTGCGGTCACCTTACTTGGCTCGTACTCCCGTTTCTCATTTAGCTGACTGATGAAATCTCACAAGGACAGCGATACTAATACTTCTCTTATGATTAGGTCCTACTATGTGTTGCCTGCGGAAGCATGTTAAGCTGCGCAAGCTCCCACACCTGTTTCGCCATTAGTATAGCTATAGAGTCCGCGAATCCCTGCTCGCTCCCCTCTTGCTCCTTTAATCTTGCTGGCAGTATCAAGCATGGCCACAACCATCTTGCTTTTGTCCGGACTCCTGGTAGAGTTCTATCTATACGGTCAGTAATCAGTATGCTCCGGAGCTCGGCCATCTGATCATGTTGCAGGCATATACACCCTTCTGTTTTCTTTCACTCTGTACACTCTCTTGTACGTTCGCCTCCAGTCTGGTTTTTCCCGCCATAAAACGAGCTGCTCACTCCCCTTGAAAGCCAAAAGATTAGAAAGAACCGCACGAATCAATGCCTGGCTTTGGCAATGATAGTCATGTACTTGGTGGCCACTGCCAGCGCACTTCTCCATGCCATTGTCCTAGTTTCGGTCGCCAAGACCCCATACATCACGGAAGCATCTCTTTCCTGGTTCTTGACCTTGGAGAATTTTGCCCAGTCCCTCCCATGTATCAATGTGAGTGGTTGAATGGGATGATGACCTTCGAAGCTAACTCGATCTGAACCCTAGGCCATCTTCGGGGACGCTATAGTCATTTGGCGCGTGTGGGTTGTCTGGGGACGCGCCTGGCGCGCCGTGATCGGCCCCATCCTCCTCATGCTTGGCACTCTCGCTGTAATACTGGCTCAACTTATCTTGGGGAATCGACACGGCTACCTTTTACAAGCTGCCGAGAGCCTGGTCTATTCAAAGACATTATTGCGCCTGAATGTTGCCGGCTATGCGCTCACCTTAGCGACAAACGCCATGGCTACAGCGCTGATCGCATATCGGGCTTGGTGGGCGTCACATTGATCTGTCACGTTCGCATTGACTCAATATTGATTACGGTCTTCCAGGCTGCACTACCGTTCATCTTCAACGGTCCGCATCAGAATCGGGCGCGATCGAACTCTGGCGGTCCTCCTGTTACTCGTGGAGTCTGGAGCGATTTACTGCGTTATTTGGGTATGTAGTATTTGTAACATGCTCTGCTAATTGTGCCCATTGATGCACCCCGCCCAGATCGCTGATATAGTTCTTTGGACTTTACCTGTTAGTACAGTCGGAGGTTCATTCGATTTCTTCGTCCCCCTGATCCCGCAGCTCATGGTAAGTAACGCTCTGTCACGATTTCAATTTTTTCTCTGACAGGAAGTATGTAGACGATGTATCCTACAGTCATCGTGGTTCTCTGTGCTATGCAGCGGTCATATACCGACACTATTACGCTGGAGAAGTCCGATAATCTACTGCCGACCGCGTACCGCTCCCCCCATCCACCGGGGTCGCGTATCTAGCAATTTAGCCTTGCCACAACCATTGCATTTGCAACGTCTCGCAAGAGGATTGCTTCTTCTACAAGCCCTGTGTCTTCAGGGTTGGATGTGAGCGATGTGGATGTGGAGAAGAAATTGGCCAGCGTCGTTTTTTTTTTCCCGTATTCTACTAGCAGTTGCCTGCTGCAGCAACATCCGGAGATTGTGGAACTGTAGGATTTTCACAGTATGTACACCTCTATGCTACGATACCACGTGTGAAAAGTCCGAGAGCATACAGTATGAGGGTGGAGAGAAACAAAGCGACCCGAGGACGGGTATTGGCCGGTAGAGCACTAAGTATACTACCTGCCGACAGCATCACATGCGGGCGGCTGCAAATTATCGCGGTCGGATTGAGAGAACTTTAAGTGACTAGCCAAAGTGGAGACCCAACAAGATTTACGGATCTTTTGCGAAAACTGAGCCATTAGTGCCAGCGACCCGAAGACTCCCTAGCGGGAATACCTTCATATTGACGTCGAAGTCGCTGTCAAGTCTAGTCATAGATGTATAGATATTCAACAGATCCGGAAGCTTAAGGGGAAGGACGACAGGAAGGGCGCTTTTTAAATTTGATCTTTTAAATCTGAGCTTTTTCCCATTCTAGTTTATCACCAGCTGCCAATATAGGTGGCATGAGTGTATGTGCATGTCAGTAGAAGATTGTCAGGAGGAGGCGCACGTCAGATGAGGAAAGGTCAGAAGAGACGTCAGATAAAGATACGGTATAAAGATCGTGACAGGTTCGTGAGCTAGACAGCCTGCAAGCATCCCCCCATCAGCACAAGGCCTGCACAGATGAGCGCGCGGACACTCACAATAAAACCAAGCGAAGAATCAGTAAATAAATGATATATGATCTAGATGGCCCACTCCTCCACGGTGCCGAATCCAAATCCACGACCAGGCACCATCTTCGCGCCCCCACCGCGCTCCCTCTCCTTCCCGATACCCTCCTCTGGCCCCACGCCGGCATGGAGCGTCGGACCCGCCGCGAACCATGTCCTCCACCACGCTTGCGGCTCGTCGTCCTCGCCGTCCTTCCCTCTCCCCTTCCCCTTTCCCTTCCCCTTCCGCGCCCGCTTCTTCTCGAACCCGCGCCCGCTCGACACGCCCGCGTAAGATTCCGGCAGCTCCGCGAAGGAGATGCGTTTCGGGGTTGACGCGCCGCTCCCGCCGCTCGAGAACACCGGCGACGGCGGCACCAGCCCATCCGGCGTGGGCAGCCCGCTCTTGAGCACGCTGTGCCGCGGCGTCGCGCGCGACGACGCGCCGTGCATGTGCACGTGCTTCGGGCTGAACAGGCGCGAGATGCTCGCAGTCGCGGTCGAAGTGCCGAGCGTCGGCGGGGGGCGCGGCGTGCGCGGCTGGAACGCGGGTTTGCGCGCGGTGGGCGGCGGCTCGGACGCGGTGCGGGAGATCTGCGGGGTCGCGGGGGGAGGCGCGTCATCGAGAATTTTGCGGAGGGCTTGGAGAGTGAGCACTGGGTTGGGCCGGCTATCAGATGGACTACTGGACGGGGATGAGCCAGATGATGACGGGAGAAGGTTTTCTGTCGGAGGGGTCAATGGCCGTGTGTTAGCGATCGGGCGGTGGGGGGAGAGGTGCGGTGAGAGGTGTAATGGGGCGGGCGGAGAGGACGAAGGTCGTTTCCGTCGAGCACGCGGTGAGCCAGGCTGCATATTTTGACTAGGCAAACTCGAGACGGGAGTCGGTGTGCGCGACCGCCCAATGGTGCTAGGCGTGCGCGAGGCACGGTCGGAAGGACCGCCGCTGCCGCTGCTCGCGCGTCGTTTTGGTCGCGACCGAGAACGCGACGACAGAGACAAACGGGATCCATTGGAACTTGTCGACGCGCGCCGCGGTATAAAGGACGACAGGAGGTTGTAAGCTGGGGTTGAGGGTTCGGAGGGTGTCGGTTGGATGGGAGGCGGTGACTGCCGCGGTGATGGACCGGATATCTCAGGAGAGAAGTGGGAAGATGTTGCCGAACGCACACCGAGGGTGGAAGGAAGGAGGATGACCTCCGGGTCCTCGGTGGACTCGATGTACTGGGTGAGGGCGCGAGGTGCGGGTGCGACGAGGCGGGCGCGCGGCCACGCTTGCGCAAGGGCCAGCTGGGGCTCAATGCCGTCCTCAATCGCGGCAACAGTCCGGAGATCCATCGACGAGTGTGTGTGCGCATGACTCCGCCGCATCTGCAGCGGTGATGGCGGAACAGGTAAGCTCCTGCTCACGGGTCCCTCGTCTCCGATGGCCTGCTCTGCGATGAGGTTGAGGTCGTCCATCCAGCCACGGTGCACGCCGGAGTTGGTGCGGATGCGGGCAGAGAGGTCCTGCGCGCGGGCCTCAAGGCCGGACTCTGTGGTAGGCCCGTCGGCGGCGAGGACGGCGGATAGGGAGGTCTGGGTAGACATGGAGGACTGGAGGAGGGCATTTGAGAGCTCCAGGGCGTGCACGCTGCGGGCCAGGAGGGAGTCGAGGTAGGGGTCTGTGGACGTCGAGGCGATGGGGGACGCGGAGGAGTGGCGGCGGCGATGAGAAGACAGGTGTCTGCGGGAGCGGGTGGGGGACAGAGGCGGGAGAGTATCTGCGGTGTCCGAGTCTGTGTCTGCGTCTCCTTCGTCTGCGCTCTCTGGATAGTCTGGTGGTTGGTCCTCGGGGACGTCGTCGATGCGCCAGGAGGAGTAGACGGGGAGGGTGGACGTGGTGTCTGACGAGAGGGTGAGCGCAGAGAAACGCTTGCGATGAGAGCGTCTTGGAGAAGGAGGGAAAGCCATTGGGAAGTGAGTCAAGGTCGACGAAGGGAGCGCCAGACGGGCCCGTTGACGAGCTGGTTATCGGACGAAGATGGCGCATGGCCCTTACGTCACCATCAAAACTCCCCCATTCGCTGCAACTCTAACTGCGCTACCGCTCTATGACTCCAGTCCCGGAATAATATAATGTCCTGTAACTCTACACGTGCACTCGCACAGCAGGCGGCGCCTCCGCCTCCACCACGTCGAACGAACCAGCCACCTTCTCCAGTGAGCGCATTTCCTTCTGGTACACCGCGTACTGGTAGGCAGAGTAGTATGTCGGCGCCGTCCACAGGAAGAACCGCCGGTACTGCCTCCCCACCTTCTCGTAGTCCCCTGCACACTTCCGTCAGATCTCTCTCCCCATGCGAGCGACGAACATGCGAAAACACACCGTCCAGCGCCGTGCGCAGGTTAAGCCACGTCTTGGTCACGTCTGTGATGATCACGTCCACCCCCATCCGCACAGCCTGCGCACACGCCGTTTAAGCAACATGCGTGCGCCCAGATAACGCATGCCCATCTACGGACACGCGGGAAATGCACGCACCTCCATCATCTGCGCCGGCTCGTTCACTGTCCACACCATGAGCTTCTTGCCCGCCGCCTTGCACTCCTTGCGGAACCTGCGCGCACCCTGTCAGCTTCGCTTGGGCGCCACGCACACGCGCACTGCACGCACCGTTCGCCCTCTGCCGTTGTGAGGCAGGGGAACCACATCGAAAACGCGTCGCACCCGTCCCAGAAGTACTTGCGCGCGATGTACGGGCTCTGCCCAATGTGCGAGCGCTGGCAGTACGGAAGCAGCGTCTTGGCGTGCGCCACGAAGCGCGGGTGCCAAAGCCCGAGGATGAGCCGCGGCGCGAGCAGCGTCTCCCAGCCGGGGTGCGACGAGATGACCTTGTGCATCAACGAGAAGAGCCGCGCGGGGTCGTTGTAGACCTTCACATCGATGTCGAACTTGACGTGCTGATTCTGCGGCTCCATTAGGAGCGCAATCGTTTCGGCGAACGTCGGGATGGACTGCTGCGGTTGCTTTCTCGTCCGCACCAGCTCTATGCCATCCGTGCCGTACCAATTCCTGTCCCGAATCAAACCTGCATCCCACTGTGAGCACACGCCTTTGGTTGTACCTCGATACAAGTGGCTCACCTGCGGAGTCCGTTGTCCGCTCTAAACCTAAGTGGCAGAGGTCTCAGCACGGCTACATGCACCGTCATGGGAAGGCACGTACTGGGGTCATGGAACATGACGACGACATCGTCACGCGAGACGTGGACGTCTGCAAATCGGTTACGGGCGACAAAATGCGCGGACACGACATGAAGTACCGCTCTCGATGGCCTCCGCGCCGTCGCGTATGGCGGCCTCGAAGCTCGCGAGCGTGTTCTCTGGGTACGCCGCGGACGCCTGTCAATCACCGTCAGCACCGCGGCTCATCGTCGCGCGCGCGCCACTCACGCCGCGGTGGCCCCAGCACTCTGGATGGCGACGGCGTCAGCGCGGGGTGGACGGTGAGCTGGCGCGGGGACATACCGGGCAATACACGGGTAACGAGGGTGTCCTTCGGCATGATGCTGGCAGTGGCGTCGAGAAGACGGTCCTCTATGGAACTGGACGCGGAAAGGGCAGGGTATACGGGGGAGAGAGAGGTGGGTATGTGTGCGGCGAGGCGCGAGCTGGGGAGGTGGACGGATATGCTGGGGACGGGTACGGCGAGGCGGGTGTGCGAGGGGAGAGCGGCGACCCGTTTTATAAGGCGCGAGTTCATAAGAACTCGCTGGCCGGGGGACGCTCCGCAGAGAGGTTGAATCAGAATTTATGCCACCGACGCGAGGGACCGGCATTACGTACGGCGAACGTGTCGCCGGTCCGTCGAACGTGATCGCTGAGTCCCCCGCGTCACCGTCCTCTGCCTGCCCGCGCCCCCCGTCGACTCGCTCTCCAATGGCCGTGCGCATGCGTTCGACGCGACATATCCGAGGCGGCCTGCAGCGGCGGCTGCCCGCGCGTCAGCTCCCCGTCGTCACCCTCGCGCTCGCTCCCTGCCGGCTGCCTGATCGTCTTGCCCGCGCCGAAAGAAAGCAGCACCGCGAACAACCGCGCTCCAGGACCCCTCGAAAGGCGCGACGTCCCTTGGTCGCTTCGCCAGCCCCTTCCGGGTCATTTGATGCGCCCGCAGACAGCAAAAATGCGAGGCATGCCCAGTGCCTGGCCCGTCCTTCATCTCTGCCTTTTTATAGGTCCCCGTTTGTCCCCGCATCCCGATGCATGACCCCATATTCCGCAATAGCATCCTTTTACATAACTAGGACGCGCTGTGGTGGCCATGCCGAGACGCGAAGCTTGTTTGCATCAAAGGTGCGGAGCAATGCAGGCATCGGACGCCTGTTCTCACATCACCGCGCAGAACGAAGGCCGCTCACCCGGCGCTCGCGCAAAGAAGTACGTCCATGCATGCCAAGCGAGCCTGCTGGCGTCGGTTGTGTAAAGCTAAAAGGCAGCTGATGTTGTTCCTAGCCATTATGGGGAACAGCTCTGCCGACGAATGTTGCGTCTAGGTCTTTTCACGCTCAGATGCCTTGCGTATATGTGAAGGGTGCGGCTCTCGAAGGTCCAGGATGCCGACATGCCAGAGAAGAGGACCATCATTCCCTCCTGGGTTGGTTCCCCTCAACCTGAGATGCCACGTCGTCAGAACCTAATTGCTCTCGGGTGCACGCGAGATTCGGTTCACACCATGCGACTAAACCCTCGAGGTTATTTTTAGAAGTCGCCCTCGAGTCCTATTTGGAAGGACGTGCTGAGCATCTTCGAAACATCAACGCTCAGCATTGAAGCCAGTACTGAGCTCAGTGTTTGGCGGGCTCAGACGCGCGGACGCCGCTCAGTGAGCGCGTGCGTGTCCAAGAGCATCCACTGGCAGGCGTAGTGAGAGATAGGTATTCCGGCGGCGAGACAGTGCGCCGTTCTTCCGATAAACGCAGGACACTGCATGTCACTGCATGTCTGTCCTCAAAATCTGCGGCGAACTGGCTGGGACATTGCGACGAAGGGCGATATATTGCTGCGCGGAAGAACTCCCGTAAGCTGCCGGTAGCAACGAAGCTGACGCAGATTGCCCCCACTTACAGCCTCCGTAAACTCACGGATACACGAACGTGCAGCGTCGCATTCGAGCAGCATCGAGCGCTGCGCACAGTTGTTGAAGGCGTCTCCGGGCTCCACCATTGATGGACAGATGATGCACGGTCGCGAGCAACATGGGTCGCCCAAGAACGAGACACGCAACGAGCACGCAACCGGCACGGCGTATGCTCCGGACGGTCGATACGGTGGAAGCTCTTCCGCAACGAGGTGCCGTGCACCTGAGGGAGGTAACATGATGTTCAACGTCAGATTCAACGCGCGAAGATTGAGAAGTGGTATACGCGTGGGCACTATCTCCCATCCCACGCCGGCCCGTCACCAACAATCGCCTATCAGCAATCCTACCGCGGCCGTCCGACGAGGACCATGCCCTCATCCTCCTCCGTCTCCGCGCCGTTCTCGCTGCTCTCGCGGCGGCGCACGCTCTCCTCCGACGGTGCCTCCGAAGTCGTCGGCGTGATGGGTGTCTCTGGCCGCGTGTCGGTCTCGGGAGGCGGCTGCGGCGCGGGCGTCGGACTCGCCGAGCTCGGGACGGCGGGCGCGTCGACGCTGGGCTCGTCGTGTGATTTCGCAGGGATCGCAGAGGCGGCAGAGGCGGGAGGCGGGGGGGCCGAAGGGTCCGATATCTCGCGGAGGGCGGCGACCATCTGGTCGTGGATACGTATTGCGAGGTCGCCCACGTCTTTCGTGGTGAGACCAGCGGTGGACACGGGCGGGAGCACTTTTACCAAAATGGGGGTGTATTCAGTAATGATTCGACAGAAATTGATATGCAAGGAAGCAACAAGTGCAAAGCTCGCATGGCGCAGGAGGCGTACCTTTCATTTTTAAGACACCACTCTCAAAGACATCCTTGCGGTAGATATGCCAATAGTTCTCCATGATTACGGGTACGATGGGCACACCGGCTTGGACAGCCACGTGGAAGGCGCCTTTCTTGAATGGCAGCATGTCATGGTAGGGCCGCTGGGAACGTGTTCCCTCCGGGAAGAGCCAGAGCGACGTCGATCGCTCGCGCATCGTCTGGCCTGCAGCTGCGAGTGACTGCACGGCCTTCGCGTTGTTTCCGCGGTCGACGAACACAGCTCCCGATGCCGTTAGATACTGGCCCAGCAGCGGCGACCACTGCAGCTCCTTCTTCGCCATGATGGAGGCCCGCTTGGGGAAGATCCTTGACGGAACGAAGGTTCGATGTTAAGGGTTGCTGCATAAGGATGTCAGGAGATCGGGCGCACCTTCCGAGGTATAAGATATCCAGCATGCTTTGGTGGTTGCCCACAAGAACGGCTGGCTGAGTGTCCAGATGCTCCTCGCCTTCCACCACTATCTTGATGTCCATTATACGGCTGGCGAGCTCGTAGAAGCTGCGCGCGACGACCCAATTGACGTCAAATCGTCGCCCGGCCAAAGACATGGCTATCGATACGATGGCGCCCCATGCTGAGCAGAAGCCGAGGGTAGAGAGGTAGAGAGTTAAGCGGACATAATAGCGGGCCTTCGGCGATGATGCAGAGAGGCGGTGAAGGATGTAGAAAGGGACACCGAGGTAAGCGGCGGGTTTGACGAGGAGAGTCAGGAATGACATGGATGCGAACAGAGAGTCAAGGAAATAAAGACGGAAAATGTCCGCCGGAGTCTGTCTGAGGAATGGTCGAAAGTAATCTGCTTAGGGCAGCGGGCACCGGCAGCGTAGAGGCGCGTTGACGGCCCAGAGCCGATTTGGACCCGTGGGAACATCACGGCTACTTTGGCTCGCAACCAAACAATACTGCCTAAGGCAAACTCATACGAAATTTTCTGATGTACTAGACTTGTACACTCGTACCTAAGATAATAGTACCTAAGATGAAGTAGCACACTACTGAAAATTCAGCAATGATAGCAAAAGTAAAGCGCGACAGAGTCAGGTGATACATCTGATAAACCCTAACCCCGATATCAGTTTCTCTATTTCGCCATCCGCGAAAACTTGCTTGAACGCAGCAAATGGCCGCTTCCATCAGCGAACCGTTCGCATTGTCCAGCTATGACGTGTCAAAGCGGTTTGCCTATGGAAAGTACGCCGAAAACAAGCCAGCGAGCCTATTTGTAACGCACGATGACGCCGGCGGCGCGAAGGAGGGATATGCGACCGTCGCGGTACCCGGGGATGGAGTTCATGTACTCGATGTGAGTGGCCCATTACCTTTCATCTAGTCGGACGCTGAACACCCTGGCTTGTTTAGATCTCGGATCTGCATCTCGCAAGCTCGTACGCGCTTGGACCGTCCACTAGCTTCTCATGTCCGGCCGTCTCGCGCTCCGGAACGGAAGACGGCGTGAGCGTGCGCAAGACGTACGCTGTGGTTGCTTTATCGGCGGAGGTGCCAGAAGAAGAGAGTGGCCGTACTATCTGGGTATGGACAGACACAACGCCAGCGTCTGGCAGTGTCCAGGAGAAAAAGTCTGTCTTGGTGCGTTCTACCTCGTCATGGATATCGCTAGTAGTCAATTCTTTTCAGGTGGCTCATAAAGTATCGCATCTGCATGCGCCAGAAGGCGTGTCCGACCTGATTCTGCTGTCGCCGAATGGCGATGTGACTGTGGCTAGCAGTGACCTCAGTGAATTAAGCACGGATCCTTGTCCTCATGCAAAGGCAAGTCTCGTCAAGGCATTCGCCTTTCCACCATCATCCGCTACCTTCTCTCGACCAACTTCTACTACCCTTGTCTTGTTCTTGGCAATCGGGAATCAATTGCGAGTACGCGTCCTGGCGGTGGGCGAAGCGACCCTGTCATTGCTAGATGAAGCCCTTGACGTAGAGGACGCGGTAAGTCCATTTAAAACGTAGTTGTCGCATCGCTTACCTTTTGTCAGAACATCCACGATGTGTCATGTAGTCCTGCTGGGTATGTCAGCGTCCTCGGTAAGTGCAGACAAGTCTAGAGTCTTTCCGAATTGCTGACTTTCTTTTCTAGGCCGATCAGGATTGTGGTCCTCTTGGCAACTACAGCACGGGGAGGCATCGAAGACTACTATGCGCGCCAAGAACTCTCAAATTCGTCTCGCACATATGTCTTCGACAGCGCGGAAGTCGCACGGAGTCTCCATCCTGTCCTTAGGATCTTCTTTTGTCGTTCTCACGAGCGTCACACACCATAATCCAGAGTTTTTTGTGCTCCTGTGGGACCTTCAATACTCCGTAGTGCTTGCCACACACACATTCCCCATCCCCACGGCACTCACACATGCCAAGGACGGCATCCACCTCGAACTCATAGCTGCTTCTTCATCGCAGGCTCTCCTGGCCATTTCACCTAAACAGTCCGAGTCCGCGTCTACATGTCGGTCAAGTGTGCTTGTCCTGCCATTCCAGGTGCCCAAGACCTCCACAATAGCAAACGCCATGGGCCGCGCGGCTAGCAGCTCAAAATGGATCCAAGCGCAACCAGCAGATGGACCGCAGGGGGGCTTAGACTCGGACCGGCAAGCGGTTCTCCAAGCAGTGAAGTCTGCCATGCAGCAGAAGCGGCCAGAAGCGGCAGATGCAGCCTTTTTGAAGTGGGCTACGCCGGTGGTAGGCGTGTTGTTCGACAATCTCCCGACTCGGCTGAGTTTATGATCCTTCAGGACGATGCGACGCTCAGCTATGAGTTCGTGCGACAGCTGTTGGCAGTATTTCTCCCCTCTGCCATTCCGTCTACGCCTTACTCTGCAAAAGTCGTACACCTGCTGCTGGAACACAAGGCAGTGTCATCTGGAATGGTTGAGGCGGGGATACTTCCGGCTCTACTAGAACGCAGGGACTGGGTGCGTGATATTTTTTCCTGCCTGTCTCCAACGTATGATGACATCCTCCTACAGCGAGGTGCATGGCTAGCTGTCAACACGGTCGTTGATATCCCAGAAGCACACGTGATGGCCGCCATACGGCAAGTCGTCCTCTCTCACCGTGGCCAGCAACAGCCCGTTGCAGCGGATCCCGACGCCATGGAAGTCGACACAGCGTCAGCCGATCAACCACCTCTCTCACTACTACTTGAGTGCCTGCATTACGCCTTTACGCCTGCTCCCATGCGATTGGCGCTACGGCAGCAAATACCTGAAGCGGAGAACCTCACAACTCTGTTGGCGATTCTTGTCGGCTGGCTCGACAAAGACACGGACAACCTAGACCTGGGGCTCGAGTTAGTTGTCTCAAAAGAACAAGTCCAAAGCACGACAGAGCGCAGGGTATTCGCCAAGGTGCGCTTCTCCTTTTGGTGTCCTCTGTCTCTGCCTGACTCTTGATGCAGATTCTCTCTTTCATCCGGCTACTTCTGGACGCAAGCTTCCTCACGCTATTGCAATACCCGCCGTCGCATACGCTCCTGCGTCAGGTTTCGACTCGCATCGAGCCGGAGCTGGCGTTACTCGAGGAGATGGAATCGCTGCGCGGTCCTCTCGCGTCATATGCGAAAACACATGCTGACTCAGTCGCAAAGGCGGCACAGCCGCCAGAAGCGAAGATCCAGCAGATCCAGCAGGTTGACTGGCGGCAACGAAGAAAGGCGGCACATGAGCAGGCGACGATGGGGATTGGGCTGTATCAAGTCGAGGAGATCACGATCTAGTGGTCAGAGTCTTCACACAGACCAGTGCTTGCAAGTTGTTACTATTGCGCTTGGAGATATCGTATCGTTTGCACGAATTATGTGTAAATATCTGTGCTCTGTGGCCTGCCAGTTTAGACGGACCGAGAGTCCGGCGACACGATAGAACGCAGGCCGCCAGCGCGCGGCATCATGATCTGCAGCACTCTGTCTGACCGTGTGGACTAAGTCGCCCTTGGCCACAAATGACTAAAATTCGAGTAGGCGTGCTCACAGGTGATGCCAACCTTCTTATCCCAAGGCAATTGTAATGTGCTAGCTTGAGGCTGACCTCGGACAGTGAGCGACACAGCCTCCAGCAACGAGAGCGCAGACAAGTCTGGCCCCACGATTCGCGACATTCTCGAGCAGAGAGGGTTTAAACTCGTCCATCGTGCTATCGCTGCAGATGACAAGGACGCTATAACCCACTTTGTGCAAGAATGGAGTTCTGGTGAGAACCCCGTCGACTGGATCATCACCACCGGCGGTACAGGCTTCGGCGTGCGTGATGTGACTCCAGAGGTGCACCTTTATTTACCACCTCCTTGATAACAACCCTGCTTGCTGACTATCGCCTCGCGTGAAGGCGGTTTCACTCTTGATCGAACGGCCCGCATCGGGACTCGTACATCTTCTACTGCATACATCCATTCAGCACACCTCGCTCGCTGCTCTGTCTCGACCAGTAGCTGGGACCGTCAAGAACTCTCTAGTGGTCACTCTCCCGGGCAGCGTCAAGGCTGTCAAAGAGAACCTAGAAGCGCTGCTCTCAGGCGGTGTGGTGGAGCATGCCATCGAATTGATAAGGGGCGGATCCGGAAAGGCTACGCATGCAGCCCTTGCTGCGACCCCTGCGAGTACGGGTGACCATTCAGCTCATTCGTCGAGCTCGAGCCATGTCCATGCTCATCACGGTGGCCACCATCATGGCCACCACCATGGCCACCACCACTCGCATACAGCACCTCAGCCTAGGACCCTGCTGTCAAATGATCTCTCCCTTCCAAGTATGTTTTGACAGTCATAGTGAGATTTTGTTTTGATAGCTTGGGGGAAGCAACGCAGCGCCAACGCGTGTCCCCTTACCAAATGGTGTCGTATGCTGATGCCCTGAAGCATATATTTACAGAGGTGTATCCGCTCCCTGCCGAGGAACTCTTGGTACGGACCTAGTCCCTGTCACCTTCGAAGTCACTGATATCGAAGACCTGATAGGTAACACCGAGACTGAAGGGATATGTGCTTGCAGAAGACGTACACGCCCCGCAGAACGTTCCCTACTCTAAGACCACAAACGTTGACGGATACGCTGTGAGATGTGGAGCATCTTCCTAGGTTTATGAGCCCAGATTCTAATGATACTTGCAGCAACTGAGCCCCCAGGTGTTTACAAGGTCGTCACGCCCGCAACGCACAAGCTCGCCGATCCAGTCCCACAGGGTTACATATATCGCATCAACACCGGCGCACCGCTGCCAGTGGGTACAGATGCCGTGATCATGGTCGAAGACACTCGCCTCGTGTCATCACTGACAGACGAAGCAGGTGAGGACATCGAAGAGAACGAGGTGGAGACCTTGGCCTCCGTGCCCCTCGGAGACAATGTCCGGGAGCCGGGTTCCGATGTACGGCAGGGCGACCTGGCCCTCCAACAAGGCGACCTTTTGCGGAGCCTTGGAGGGGAAATAGGCACCCTAGTCTTCGTCGGACGCAAGAAGGTATGTCAAAAGTGCCATCGTGCAGTGGCAGGTCCTGACATAGAGCCGCAGGTTAAAGTGATCCGCAGGCCGGTGGTGGCCATCCTCAGCACCGGGAACGAACTCACCGACCTCCACAAACCAGCACCTCAATCGGACGAAAGCTGGAGTGGAATTTGGGACACGAATCGCCCCTCGTTGCAGGCTGCACTTGAGGGCTTGGGCTACGAAGTCCTCGACTTAGGCATAGTCTCCGACAGGTTGCGTCTTCCCTCGCCTCGGTGGCTCCCGATATACTTACACCGTGTATAGCGTTCCCGCGCACGTTGAAGCTATCCAGATTGGACTGGAACGAGCCGACTTGCTCCTGACGACAGGAGGCACATCTATGGGAGCCAGTGACCTCTTGAAGCCAGTGATTGAACGCCACTTCAATGGCAGCATACACTTCGGCCGAGTCAGCATCAAGCCGGGAAAGCCTACCACATTCGCCACGCTTCCTGTTGGCAAAACGCGCAAACCGATGTTCGCACTTCCCGGAAATCCTGCATCTGCGCTCGTGACGTTCTACGTCTTCGTCGTCCCTGCGCTCAGAAAGCTCGGCGGCTTCCAGGAGCATGCATGCCAGTTCCCACTGACGAGTGTCAAGGTGTGTCCATGCCCTCATATACGAAAGATTGTCGGTGCTGAAGCGACATATTACAATAGCTGGAAGAAGACATCAGGCTGGACAGCCGCACCGAGTTCCACCGCGTGATCGTCCATGCGACTACTGGTGATGGGCTGGTGGCGTCCAGTACGGGAGGCCAGAGATCGAGTCGCGTCGCTAGTCTGGCAGGAGCAAACGGGCTTATCGTCCTACCGCAAAAGTCACAGGACGGACCGGATCGCTTGAAAGCTGGTGATGGGGCTAGCGTGTTGTTGATTGGGGAGCTGCAGAGACGCTGAACAGGCGGCAGCGATTTGGGAGGAAAGTAAGCATAACGATGGGGGCAACGTTTTGTTACTTGTACGAGAGCATTGTGGGTGTTGTAAAGCTAGTACTTTAGGGTGTCGATGACATAGGGTGTCGACAGTATCCCCGTGCCACGGCAAACCCCCCTACCGCAGCGCACAGCTATGCTTCGGACGCACGCGCGGCAGCGCAGTGGCATGCTCCCAGAAGAGGCACGTCGATGGTGGCATCCTGTGGGGATGCAATGAGAGAGTGTTCATTACCCAAGATGGCACAATCATGGGCGAGTAGACGATCCGTCATGACCGCTTGCCCTTGGCTTCCTATAGGGTGATCAGCTCCGTTGACGAAATCGCATACGATGGGGATGCATACCATGCTCAAAATTTCAGACTCTAATTGCTTCAGTTGTTCCTCCAGTTGCTCGCGCTGCTTGACCAACGTCCGTAACCGGTGAGCATCCACCTTGTTGGATCCCGCAGTGCCTGCAGCTGGACGTGATGGCGGGCGCGACTGCGCTGTCTCCACCTTCCGATCTTCGTCAGGGAGACCTTCTTCTTTGAACTGGAATTTCAGCGTACTTTTGACTGCAGCACGCTCTCCTTCTTCTGCAACGTCTTCAGACCCTTCTCCGCACGAGACAGAAGCTCTGCAATCTGAGGCTCAATCTCTTCGCTCAGATCCGCTTTGTACTTTCGCACTGTTCCCTCATCGACAAGGAGAAAAATCTATACGGATTGTAAAGGGACAGCTAGATTGTCGTCAAATTGATTACACCCACCTTCTGGTTCTCGAGGATTCTGGCCATGCGAGGCATGTCATATGTGCCGTTTCTGAGGAGCTGTTGCGCCTCGTATGCCTATTACGAGGTCAGCTGGGGGTTATAAATAACCAGATGGCACCGCTTGACCTCCTCGCAACAGTCCTCCATCGCGAGGACACTTTCTCGGAGGTTGGGACTGAAGACAGCGTGATGGTCTCCCCGCAAGAACTCTGAGCCGCCACCAAAGATAGACTCCCGAGGAGGTCTAGGATGAACGGAAAGGCGCGACAATCTGGTTCCTTGAGACATCTGGATGCACAAGCAAAGCCGCAAAGTCGCGTTCTCCGACGCGTCACTCTGTGGCCGCCGCTGTCGGCGTTAAGAATTCGCACTCCGACTCGCCTCGGTATAAATTCTCTCGCGCGCTTGCTTGCGGTTCTCCAGTGTCCGTTCAACCGCCCGAAGCGTCTGCATCTGCGGAGAGGTTCGCCTCTCGTGGCGTTTATTTCTGGTTGACGGAGCGAGGCGTCCCTCGGGACGCTCACAAGACGGAGCGCAGTTCCTTAGCTCACCTTCGCAAACGCTGTGTGCAGCTGAGTCCGTCGCAAGGCGTTGACTCGCTCGCGCGGCGGAGGTGTCGAGCTGGGGAATGGCGCGGCGTCATATTTCTAAACTTGCCGTACCCGCTGTCCTTCGGGAGGGTGGCTACTATGTGGCCTTGACGGTTCAGTGAAACCATGACGCAGACACTCCTTACAGTCACCTACCACCCCTTCGTTGCAATGCATAATGATCTGAAGCAACTTTACGAAGTGTGAAAGTCTCATTACTGGACTCATCATCTGGTGCACAAGTCTTCTGAGCACGGCGCTGTGGTTCTGCCCTCCTGTCCAGACTCCAGAACCCATTTGTAAGCCAATAAAGATAGTGACACTGCTACAAGTGCTACCGTGAACGAGGCTCAATTTTATCGTCCTCCTCATCACTATCCCCGACATCGAATAGTTGGGGTGAACCGGCGCCCGTCGCGCGCTCCTTCCCTTTCCGCGCGCGGAATCCATCATCCTCATCCGGTCCATCGTTGTCAAACTGCGGTGTGCTGCGCGTGAGCGGTATGCTCTCCTCCTCGGTGTTCGTCACGGGCAGCCCGCGCAGGCGGCGCTTGCGTATGCGGCACCAGAAGAACGTGCCAAGTGCGACGAGGATGATGACGAGGACGAGCGCAGCGGAGCCGGCGTTGTAGTATGCTGCGTATGGCAGGTGTATTAGGGAGCGGATTGCGTATAAGGCCAGTAGAACGCACCTTCCCACATGGCCTTGTCCTTCTCGGGCGTCTTGGTGGAAGGGGCAGCCGGCGTGGTGGACGGTGCAGCGTCAGCCCCGATCAAAGTAGGCTTGCTGTTGTCCCCTACGCTGCTCGGGATGAGCGCCGAACCCTCCGCGATGGCTGAGAAGTTGACATTCATGAAGCGGAGAATCATGTCGTGAGCGACGTGTGGGACATCGAAGCCAGCCATGTGCGAAGCATTGAAGATCTGACCAGGTTAGAAAATCGAATGACACAGTCGACGGAGATACTGTCTTACCTTGACGTAGGTTAAGTTGCGCGAGGCCACCCAAGTGCCTGCGGGTTGGTCGTTGACGGTCCACGTTTGTGTCTCCACTTTCTGCAGACTTCGTGAATACCTCCACAGTGTGGCACGGAGAACATACACACCCCTAAGCCCTTTTGCCCGTTCCAACTGAGCGCCTGTATCATGTTCTCCAACCCCACATAGTTGCAGATAAAGTCTTGGTCGCCAGCAAAAATCATGACAGGGATCCGTTCTAGCACGCGCGGCATGACGGTGATAGAGGATGGCGAATGCTCCAACGAAAGTGTTTGGTGAAGACGAGGCTGACATTCAACCCAGGCCTCTGACTTGGCCGTCGCATGCAGAGAGTTGACAACGTCTTGTCGCTGGATTCGTGCCATATGTAAGTCTACTCGACGACTGAGCAAGACCACTCACTCTTAAGTATTTCGTGATATTCTTGAGATCGGGCGGCCAGTTCATGCCACATGCAGGATATTCGTCGTCCAGACGAACGTCGTAAATATTCATACATCTACCGTTGGAAGGACTGCAGGAACGTCAATACGAGAAAAAATCGCACATATAAGTAAAAAAAACGTACATGGCATCGTCGGAGAAACCTGCGACCTTCTGCAACACCCCTTCACAGAGGGCTGGATGAACGGGCTCCCCGTCTATGGTCTCGAGCAGCGCCATGCATTCATCTGTGGCCTCCTTGCCCCTGTCATAATCCTGTCATCATCAAGTTAGCGCAGTCCTTGCCTAGCATCCATACAGGTAAGCGCACAGGAGTGCCGACCTCGACAAGCCGGTGCTTGACCGCATATTCGAGGTACGCAGGGTACTGCCGCCTGGCATCCATCCAAGGGTTACCCATGGCTGCGCCCATCAAGGGAACTTGCAGTGTAGAGTTGAGCAGTGCGTCGCCTATGCAGCGTAATGCTTTGAGTCGTGGGTGAGAGATTCGAGTATGCGGACCCACTGAAATACGGGATGTATTGCCCTGCAAAGCTCTCGCCTCCGATGTACGTCTGGCAATGGAACGTGAGCTCGTAGCGCATAGACCAATCCAGAGAGACATACATCCATGTGACGGTACTCGGGGAAGATCAGGTAGAAGTTGCGCAGGAATTCTATGAATTGTGCGGCAGCCTGGAAGCCCACTGGTGAGCCGCCATGCAGACGATGATGCACAGCGGGTACGCACATCTGCCAGCTCGTGTACATAACGGTCCGTGCTCGTATACGAGAAGCCCGTCCCGGCCGGCTGATCGACTGCACGCGTTGCAACGGTTAGTGGGTGGGGCCACAGCCGCGGAGACGGACGCACTATAAATCATAGTAGTGTACTCTTCCCAACCACCCTCGGCGGTCTTCAACCCGCCATTCCCATCCACCCTCCATGGCCCAACTTCCATCATGAGGCCGTCGAAGGATGAGCATCCCGGCCCGCCCTGGAAAGTGTGGTAAGATATGGGCCCGGGGTAGAAGACACTGCAACGCACATTGAACCAAAACATCACCCGCTCCTTGTCTGCACTACGGCGTGCCTTCACAAGGACAAAGTAAAGATGCGCAGTGACGGTTGTCGCGGGCAATTTCGAGGCATCTGGGTCGGCGGAGATGTGACCGGCATAGATGTGCAGTGGTCGATCAGGGTCTTGGTGCAAGTCCGGGAGGTCTGGAACATAGAACGAAGCCGCCGAAGGGACTGAAAGATATGATTCGTCCGCGTGAGTTGACGGACGGACAGCAGGTGGGACTCACGACCATCGGTCGGGGCACTGCACACGAGAGATGGCAGCAGAGACCATAGCGCGACCGCCCAGCGTAAGGGTAACATCCCGTAGTGGGTCGCCAAGACTCAGAAGGATGAAGGGGGGAAGACGAAGTCCTGCTGTGTCTTGCGCGAGGACGACGTGTCGCTGTGAGCTTGATGGAGAGCTGTAAATAATATCTGTTCCGTGATGGCGAGAAAGCTCGGCGTGATCGGGGTCTCTCAGACCCCGTGCACTTTGGTCACCCTGGGTATATCCTACCAGTAAGTCGAGGCGATGCAGTACCACAGATGAGGATCGGTTGACGGGACGGTCGACCACACCCTCACGTGATGCGACGCGTTCGCGTTGACTTGGTTCGGTTCTTGTCTTCCCGATCCGCTCTGGTCGCCGCCCACACCCCTGCCCACGCTCACTCGAAGGCTCGACACTGGCGCATATACTCATCCACCGCTTCCTTGACCTGTCTCCCGCGCCTGCTTGGAAGATCCTCACCACTGCGCTCACCCTCACCGTCTTCCTCTTCATGCTCAGCGGCCGCACCAAACAGGTTCTCTCCTACGGTCGTCGGGGCCGTCGCATCGTCGACGTCTCCGACAGACATGGTGTCTTCGACATTACCAACGAGAACGCATCCTCTAGGTCCCAACCCGTGTCCAAAGCCTTCGCCCGCGATCCTTCTCCGTTCGACTCGCCCCCCGCCAAAACGCCCCTTCGCCCTCGCAAACCTCGCAGACGGATCTCATCTCCACTTTCATCTCCAGAAGTCTCCGTGAAACGAAAGCCAAGGCCCAGGGCGGTCGCACGACTTGCTGCGTCTCCCGACTTCAAAGCCAAGTCGGCTCCCGTGCGGCGTCAACCCCTTGCCATATCTTCTCCGAACGTTCCACGTCTGTCATCAGTCTCACTACAAGGGACGAAAGCTGCGAAGAAGGTCCAGAGAGTGGCAGGATCCAAGGGCAAGCCCCTCTTGGGCCCTTCCTCGCCCACAGTTGATGTGGATATCATTGTGCTGGATGACGCGGGACGCCGTATCTCCCAGGAGCATAGGGTTTCTCACACGCAAGTGCAGGGCAACAGTCTTGGCTCCGGTCCTTCTTTCAAGTCGTTAAAGGCCCCTTGGGATGACGCTATCGTCGTCTCCGACAGTGAAGATGAAGTCCCAGAAACCCCTCAACCTGCGAAGATGCGAAGAGCCGCTCGCCGCATCATTACCTCCCCAGTCGAGTCGACGGACAGCGCTGACGTCGTAGAAATATCCTCCTGCGCTTCGAGTGCGGCGCCCTCGGTCATCTTCCTTGCACACAATCCCGCCCCTGCGCAACGGCAACTGCAAGTGGAAGTGGTCATCCCACCTTCATCCCTTATTCTACCGCGCGCTCCATTAGCACCTATCCAAGCCACCTCCGCTTCGCAACTCTCTCTACCGTCTCCGCCAGCAAGACCAGATGGTGTGCCTAAACCCTTGCTTCAACCCTTGCCACTGTCCAAGGGGAGAGCGTCACCTCCGCCACCTCGCACCAAGCCACGCCCGCTCACCCCCATCAAACGCACGAGCTCGAAATCCTTCTTCCCGCGTCCACCGTCACCACCGTCGCCCACAACCCCCACTGACTTCGACCTTTCATATGATCTCTCCCTAGACCTCTCCCAGCTCCAGCTCTCTCCACGACAACGCACCGAAGAGAGGCAACCAGAACACCTCGTCGAGCTGCTCAATGAATGCGGACAGGCTGGGCCGCACGAATTTAGCGCTTTCATCGAGACATTTCCCTGGGACCCTCTCGTGCGCGGGAGCGAAGCTGAATACGACGCCCTTCCGGACTCGCCTCCGCAGAAGATAGGCTTCCAGAAAATTGGGGAGGCGTCTTACTCGGAGGTATTCGGCATCGGTGACGTCGTGCTGAAGGTCGTCCCCATCATGAACCCCAATCCTGCAGGCTGCGCAGCACCAGAAGCGGACGGTCCGGCTCCTAGCGACGCGAAGGACGTTTTGAAGGAGATTATAGTCACGCGTGCGATGGGTGAACTGCACGCCGGCTTCGTGCGGCTGCTGCGCACGTACGTGGTGCGGGGAAAGTATCCCAGCCTGCTTCTCGACCTGTGGGATGAGTACGATCAAAGGAAGGGGAGCGAGAGCGTTCGGCCTGGTAGGGCCTTCTTACCTAAACCTTGTGTGTGGTCTGCATTCTTACCACCTTGACAGACGTTTTCGGGGGCGGCCAGGTCTATGCGATCATCGTGCTGCCCAACGGCGGGCCGGACCTCGAGGCGTACAGCTTCGCAGGCGGCGGCGGCTGGCAGAAGGCGTCCAGTGTGTTCTGGCAAGTCGCTCGCGCACTCGCAGAGGCCGAAGACCTTGTTGCTTTCGAGGTACCGCCTGCCGTGCCCCGCCTATTCCCATCTGACACTTCCCCGTCCCATTTTTAGCATCGCGACCTGCATTGGGGCCAGATTCTCGTGCGCAACGTCCCTTCCGCCGCGCGCAAGACTAGGCTGCCGATGGACGACCCGCGGAACGGTGTCAAGGCGACGGTGATCGACCTGGGGCTTGCCCGGATGGCTGCAGGCGACAGCGGCGCGCGAGCCGTGCAGTGGACACCGTTCGATGATGAGGTGTTCGAGGGTGAGGGGGACTACCAATTCGACGTGTACCGCCTGATGCGGGAGGTGAATGGCGGCGACTGGGAGCCGTTCCAGCCGCTTACGAACGTCATGGTGCGCGCATACATCTGAGATCCCCAACTCGCAGCCTTTTCGCTGACTCTCGTGATTTGGCACAGTGGTTGCACTACCTCGCAGAAAAGCTCTTGCACGCGAAGCGCCTGCGTGCACCCCCAGCGCGCAAGGTGTCCCCGTCCGCGAGCAATGCATACACGGAGCGCGAGTGCTACGAATGTATCGTCGAGATTCACGCGCTGTTGGGCAAGAGCATAGACGCGGTGAGCAGGAAGGCGGGCGTGAGCGCGAACCTGAAGGGCCGGCGGAAGACGGTCTTGCAAGTGAAGGTCGCGGAAGGGTCGGTGAAGTGCGCAGGTGATGTTGTGCGGGCAGGTGCTGGGAGGGGATGGTTGGTGTAGAACTAGAGTCTGGCTTCGGCTGGCGTAACATATAGGGACACTGTAAAGACTTATTGGATCTGCTACTCAGCTGGCAAGGATGAGTACCTTGGTGCTCGCACAAGAAAAGATGATAAATCCGTCCGAGGGTAGAACGAAAGATGCGTGTGACTCCTATTATCGAGTTCATAAGGGGTATATGATAGAAACAGATGTGCTAACACAGCGACACAACATTGAACAAGATCGAACAACAACCTCATCACCTCTCGCCTACAATTTACGCGAAACCATCCCCCGAGTCCGTTGCTCGTTACCGCCGCCCATCCTCACTCTTGCTTCACCTCAGCGGCTCCCCGAAAAATCATTGTGATAGCGATACAGTGACAAGATGACAACCGTCATAAGTTAGCTGTATATATGCACTTAGCGGTAGTTGCAGGTCGATGAGGAATTGGACTGACCTGAATAATTAACTTGCGTTTCGATTCTTACTTACAAAGTCCACTCCGACGCCTCGACATACGGGGGAGAGCCGGGACTATAGCGCGCTCTTCCTCAGCGGCCGGGCGCGAGGCGAGTCTTTCAGCGACTTCGGGTTGACGGCGTGCGCGCTCTGGCGGGTGACAGCGGCAAGCATCATCGGCGGCTTCGCAGACTTGCGCCGGCGCGGTGACAGTGTCGTTCCATTTCGCGAGGCAGGAGAGGATGGGCTCGCACGCTTGCGGAGGAAGTAACGCGAGGGAGAGGCGCCGTTGCCGTTGGGGGAAGTCGTGCCATTTGTGTAGGGCGGCGGCGGCGTAGCTGGATGCGGTCGCGGCGACGTTAACGGAGATGGGATGCCGTCGTGGGCAGGCGAGAGACCGGGCGAGGAGAGAGGGGAGGCGGGGGTTGCCACAGCATGTGCGTCGAAGGCGGCGCGCTTGCCGTCGGGCGATGGGCATGGGGAGCGGAACGTCCTGTTCGGCGTGCTCGATCCTGCACCCTGATGGTCGGGTGAACTGGGACCTTGTGAGAACGCTTGCGAGTCGGAGAAGGGCTGGGAGAAGCCCAGCTGGGAATACGACACGTCGTCGTCCTGAACGGGAACCTGGGACTCTGAGTCGAGCTGAGACGCGGGGATGGCGCTGGTGTCGAGAATCGGCGCGGACCATAACAAGGAGCCCGCAGGCGTGACGAGCGGCGTGTCCAGAACTTGGCTTTCCTCTTGCGACTCCATGAGGAACGTGGCGGCGAGGGGTATGGCGCGCTGCGGACTAAGCAGTGGGCGCGGGGTGGCGCTGGGGCGAGGAGGAGGCGAGTAGTACGCGAGGTCGGAGAAGCCTGGTCTACGGGCAACGACACCGTCGGGTTCTTGGGTCTGGCTATACTCCTCCGGTGCGAAGATAGGTTCTGTGGATTTGCGGCTGAGAGGTTTGCTTTTCGACGACAGATCGTCGCCGGTTGACGTGGTCAGGACAAACGGGTCTTCATCGGGGTCATAATCATGGCGGCTCTTGAGGCGCTTGAGGGGTCTGGGGCCGAGCCCACCTTTCTGCCCTTGTTGGACGAACGGCATGGCGAGGCGGAAGCGCGGTATTGAGGGCAAGGGCGGCAGCATGCTCTCGTAGGCAAAGTCACGGACTTTGATGTTCTCCGCCGCCAGCTGTTCCAGAGTAGGCGGGGATGTGTTGAGTTCAGGAATGACCTCTCTCTTGATCAGGGCCGCGGGAGGCTGGGAGTCGAGCGGAGGCATCTTTGTCCGCGCACAGGAACTAAGGATCGGGGAAGTCTGGCAGAGCAGCGAAGCGTCAACTCACGGGTTCGTCGTCGGACGCATATATGCGCTCTGTGTTGGGCCCAATCGCAACAGGTGTAGGAGGGTACGCGTTCTTATGCTCAGGGTGTGGCGAGGAGATGGTGCGAGAGCCGGAGGGCTCGCCCGGCGTTCGAACTGAAATGTTCTCGTTGAGCATACGCGAGGTTCAGAACAAATGCGTGTCGCAAACGGCGGGATGCCAACGCAGACGTGTAGAGGTCGTTGAAGAGGCGTGGTAGGGATTATATAGGAGGGCGAGGGCTATTGGTTTGGGAACGAACGCGTTGCAGTCAAGGCCGTTTCCCAAGCAAGTCATCCCGCGCCCCCCACGTGACCCAGCCCCGTTCATACACGCCCCCAAGTAGGACGCGTTGTCTCCTCTGCAGCGCCATCCCGCGCATACATACTTATACCTGACTCGCTCTCGGCCTGCCTTTCTCTGTTCTCTTCCCGGAGAGATCGCCGCAGCATTCCTGTGGTACGTGCGCTCATACTCCATTCCATCACCCAGCCCACCCTCGTCCTTGCACAGCTGTCGTGACTCGCAACATTGCAACAACGCCCAACTCGCCCCTCGTGAAAGCCTGCAGGCTTCACGCCCCCTTGGCATGCTCCGCCGCGTGTGGAAGCCGGTAGCCGCCACCGTCGTCGTCGTCGGCGCCCCAGCATACCTCTATACTCGCTCCCGCTCCCAATCCCCTCGCCCCGCTCCCGAGCAAACATTCGACATCTCCGTACGCGACGGCTCGAGCATGGCCACGCGCACGGTGGCACTCCAGTCAAAGGCAGACATCGACCGACGCCTGCGCGAGTTCGCCACGCTCGAGTCAACGGCAACCAAGGAGGGACTCGTGTGGAAACACGCCACCGCACGCCTTGCAAGTAATGATCCGATCGAGGACGCAAATGCACAGGCCATCATACCAAAGCCGGCTGCGGTGCTGGAGGACGGCCCAAATGCAGTGACCACTGCTGGGGAGCTGCTGTTTTTCGCCGTCATGGATGGGCATGGCGGGTTTTCCACGTCACGCTTACTGTCGAAAGTGCTGATCCCAGCGGTTGCCCTGGAACTCAATGCGCTTATCAACCCCTCGTACCCGTCGACTTCCTCCGCGCTCCCGTCAAAATCCATATATGACACCCTCAAGTCATACCTCGTCGCTGCGACACCATCAACTACGCCGGACCCTACCCCCGAACAAGTATCGCAAGCTATTCGGCGGGCTTTCTCCAACCTCGACTATGAGATTGTCAACGCGCCGCTTCGTGTCCTCGCCGCAGCGACAGGAGGACAGCTTCCGAAGGGCAAGGTGCCGGACCTGAGCGCGCACCCCATGGCCGCCGCGTCCATGCTGCCTGCATTATCCGGTGCGATCTCTCCTCCCGTTTTGAGCACACGGTGCTGACTCCCATGGGAACCAGGCAGCTGCGCATTACTAGCAGTGCTCGATACATCCGCACGCGAGTTATATGTCGCGTGCACTGGTGACTCCCGCGCCGTCGCAGGCTTTTGGGATGAGACGCCGGATGGGAAGGGAACTTGGCGTGTGGAGGTGCTCAGTGAGGACCAGACAGGTCGCACTCCGGCTGAGGCCGCACGGTGAGTCCTGTGCGTGTGATCTGCGAAGCACGCATATACTCAGGAAAGGGAAATTGCCTACGCATCTCTCCAGGATACGGTCGGAGCACCCAGCTGCCGAGTCAGATGATGTGATAAAGAGAGGTCGTATCCTGGGCGGATTGGAGCCGTCGCGTGCATTCGGTGACGCCAGATATAAATGGCCGCGAGAGGTGCAGGAAACGTGCGTACTCCGTTCATTCCTCGCATCTGTTGCTCAACGTCTTGCAGCCTTTATCATGCATTCATCTCCGGCACCGGAAAATCCATGCGCGCACCCCCTCCTCTTCTCAAAACACCCCCCTACGTGACAGCAACACCCGTTGTGACCCATCAGAAGCTCGCTATGCCATCCCTAGATCAAGACAGCGCCTCCCCCAAATCAACCCTCCGCTTTCTCGTGCTAGCTACTGACGGCCTTTGGGACGCGCTCTCCTCCACCGAAGTCGTCTCCCTTGTTGCTGGACACCTTTCCGGCGTCAAAGGCCCACTGCCCAAGTCTCAGCTGCCCGACCTGATCCCTACGACCACCGGCACGCCGACCGTTGACGGGAAGGACAAGGCGAAGCCTGCAGATCAAGATGGGAAGTGGGTATTTGAGGAGGAGAACGTCGGCGCGCACCTGATCAGGAATGCGTTTGGGGGAGGGGACGAGGGGAGAGTGCGGCGGCTGATGAGCATTCCCGCGCCGCATTCGAGGAGGTGGAGGGACGACGTCACAGTGACGGTCGTATGGTGGGAGGATGGCCAGCAGGTGGAGGAGAAGATCAAGGCGAAGCTATGATGAGTGTGATTCGTCCTTGTACTTCGTGCTCACTCTCCTTGCTTGGCCCGACAGCTGGCATTTGGCCTGATTGCACTCACCGTATATCTTCTGAGATCCCAGGACAACCAGTGGGGGCCTCTACCAGTAAGTATCCGCTGCAAACTGACTGGCTTAGCCTCATCTGCCGGCATTGTACCTCTTCGTACCTTCACGCAAATGCAGTTACTGAAGGAAAAATGCATCGATACAGATTGAGTATTGCAAGGTAATGTGTATACAGTCCGTCATCCCAATCTAAACCGGCCGCGGCCGCTTCTTCTTATACGACACCGCTGAAAACCTATTCCGCCCAAAGGGACTGCTGACACTGCTGCTAATGCCGTTCTTCAGCCCACGCGGAGTGGCACCTGCTGACGACCAATTGTTCGTATGATACTGCAATGGTGTCGCCTCATTGAACGAGCGTTTCAAGGGCGTACGCTGCGGGGCCGCTTCGTCCCCGTCCGGAGACTTACGCTTCTTCGCGTTCTCTGTGTTCGTGCCATAGAACCGGTTTGGTGGGATCGCGACGGGCGAGGACGCGGGCGGCGAAGACGCAGGCGGAAGGGGCTGCGACGTTGGTGGCGTAGTGGCGGTCTGGCTCTCCTGCGTCGGTGCGGGCGACGAAGCGTCCGTGAGCGTAGCGGTGGTAACCTTCTCCCCAAGGTCGTCGTTATCATCGTCGTCGTACTGCGCGAGGCTTGCCAATGCGGTCGAAGGCTTCGCCGGCAAAGGCTTTGACTTTGCAGCCTCGATCCTTTTCTTCAACACGTCCGCTTGCGGGTCGCGCTGAGGCGTGGCAACAGCAGGCTTCGGTGTCACCTCCGGGGGGAGGATAGGGCCGATGAACGGCCGTCTCGACTGCGCCTTCTTAGCTACCTCCTCCTCCTCGTCGCTGTCCAGCACCTTCCGCTTCTTCATTGCCGCGACAACGCTCCGCGGGGGGACTAGAGGTATATGAGGTCCTGATTTCCCCGCCGCCACCGCTGCCTCCAGCGCTTGACCCTTCTCGCGCATGTAGAACAAAATGTACGCGTTCTTGAGGTTGACCGGGATGCCAGATCGCGAGACGGACTCGTCATTCATCTCGAGCCACTGCCCATCCGCCCGCTTGACGTGTGCGTAGTAGTGGCCGGAGTTGGGACCGCCACCGGCATGCGATATGACTCCGTAGAGGGAATAGGAGGGACCGTACTGACCGTCGCTCATGACGTTTGCGAGGGAAAGGTGTTCGTCGTAGCGGATGGCGTGCCCGATTTTGCGCCCGAGGGGGGAGAAGCGCTTGAGGTGCACTGTGAGGATGACTGGTGCGTCGTGTACTGTGAACTGCTTCTCGGCGACGACGCGCCGTGTGCATCTGGTGAGAGCGTCAGTCAACGAGCACACATTGCAATAACGCCGTAACACGCACTTTTCGCATTTGTACTTATCAGCCCCCTTCAGATAGTCCACCGCCGTGAACCTGCGCAGCGCTTCCTTTACCGAGTTCGCGCCGTAGATATCAATGCTCAAGTCAAGGATGTTATCAAACGTGTCGCTCGGGTGGTGGCACTCAGTGCAAGTCACCCTGGACCGGAGCTTCCCCCCAAAGATCTTGTGCACCCAAGTCGTCTCTACGAGTTTAGGATCCAGTTTACTGTGTGTGGAAGTCAGAAAAGGATAGTACGCAAGGGATCATCTACGCACGCTGGCTGCCCTGCCAAACAAGACTTCTGAAAAGCATCAATAGCGTACCGCAAAAACTCGTGAGAGTCTTCCTGTCTCCCTCTTCGCATGTGCTTTGCGATCACTAAGATAAACATTAGGTACAGTAGAGAGTAGTGGGGACTCGTGAACGCACAGTGCAATTTGTTTGTGACCTGGAATGGGGTGACGGTGCGCCGCTGGCCCGAATGTACATCGAACATGAGCTCACGCATAGCGCATTGCATGCAGAAACCGCTCTTGACACGACCTGCTGACCGCATCAGTCACAGAGAGTTAGGCAACGCGGCTCCGAACGCACAGTTGCCTTGATGCTTAAGGAGTACATTGAGAACAGGCGTAGTGTGCAATAGGCATTGCAGTGCACTATTCAAGAAGCAAGTGTTCCCAGTGTTATTGAGGCCCGTGGCTGCTTTTCCTCCCGACGGCCACTTGGTCTCTATCACACCAGAGAACAGCGGCGCGCTCTTCGCAAGGGTGCTCGACGAGGCTACAGGTTTCGACGGTGTAACGGGGGATGCAGGCGGTGCGCTTCGCGCAAGCTCCTGGTAAAGGCATCCCCGTGTCAGATAGACAGAGCAAGGCCCAATGATCCGGTAACGCACCTCCTGCCGTGGGGGCTTGGGCGAGCCGTTTATTGGCTCATACTTCCCCTCCGCTATGACCAGCGTCCCCGACGACGACCCCTCCACAAACTCCACGCGTGGTGGAAGGCGCCTATTAAACTCGTCGATATCCTTTGCGGGGCGATAAGAAGGCTCGTCTGTTGGCTGTGGAGGGGAGAAGGGTGTGGGGTATAGTGGCGAGGCCAGCATGCCGGCGTGTCGAAGAGCACTGCTGAGTCGGGTGCCGCGTCGGGCAGGGGAAGCTAGGACAGCCGTTGGGAGTCGTAGGAGGATTAGAGAAGGGAAAGGAGGGTGCGTTGGGGCGGTGAAGGCGTGTGAGGGGAAAGCAATACTTGTGTGTCCAAGCGTCAATCAGCGGCTTATGCCATTTTTTCTTGTTGACCGACAAGGCGCGTCCGGTGCCACAATCGTGACTGACTCTGTTCGATCCTCGCCAGAGCCACTTTCTGTCATCACAGTCTCATCATAGAGCATCGACTTGAACATAATACATATGATTCGTAACGAAGGAGCATAATCTAACACAAAGCTATCGATACAGGGTATTAAAGCGGAGTCGCATTGCTACAGTACAGTGAGGTTCAAAGCGCTCTGCGCTCACGCGAAGTACTGCTCGACGAAGCCATAGTCCGCATCCCACTCACGAGTTCCAGCCATCCAATCCTCTACACTGGACTCGGAGCTCAGGAACGAGCTCTTGACCTGCAACTGGAGGTCGTCCAGGTACGCGGGCTGCGTGGGGAGCATGAGGGGGGTGGTCGGTGGGGGGAAGGGGAAAGGGACGTCGACGGCGAGGAGTACGCGGACGAGGGGAAGAAGGTCGTATTATCCGTGAGGTCGAGGTCGACGTATGCCGGAGCCTCGGCCTGGACATCGTAAGTCGTGCTTTGGGCATAAAACATTCCGTTGTTGTAAACAGAGGGCAAACCGGCTGCAGTCCAAATGATGTGAGTTACACGACAGAGTCACGCGAAATGGAAGTACAACGCACAGTAAACCGGTGCCATGAGCAGCGAAGTATCAAGGCTGAGATTCTGGTCGTACGCAATGTACTCCGGAAGCTGCGGCGTGGGCTCTTCGATCTTCAGCAGCGTGGCCATCGCCGGCGACGAAATGAACGGCTTCCGGTGCAACCGCTTGCGAGGAGACAAGGACGCAATAGCAGCGGCATCGTAGCCATGTGCTGCCTTGACATGTTTCTGGAGAGTTGCCAGGCGCTTGAAGCTGAACATACGACATCAGCATTGCCATCACGATGCAGAAAATAGAATTTTACCTCTTGGTGCACATCGCCTCGGGGCATCTCGTGGCCGAGCCGTGGGTCTCCTTCTCATGGCGCTTGCGAGATGAAGGGTCACCAAATGACTTCCAGCAGTCCGCCACGCAGCAGTGGTAAGGCTTTTCACCCGTACTAACATTGCAGACATAGATAAGACGCCGCGACGATGTAAACGGCAGGATGCTTACTGGGTGTTGTCGTGCGTCTTGAGGGCGTTCTTCTGTGCAAAGGCGGCGCCACACTTGTCGCAGACATTGAGCCTGGAGAAGGGTCAGTGAGCTGAGACTGAGCAGTGAGAGTTAACGCACTTCAAGCCCAGGTGGACGCCTTCAATGTGACGGTTTAAATCAGACTTTCGTACGAAGGGCTTCTCGAGGGGGCATCCAGAAAACATGCAGGGGTAAGTCTGGAGAAAGTAGTTAGCATCGGTCCGCCTATGACAATCTACGCCACTCACATTGGCACCCATCTCTGTCGTAAAAATAGAAGAAATTAAAGTAAGCACAGAGCTCGACAGTGTCCTGCAGCGGTCGGTCGTCCGTGAGAGGGTATGAGGCACGTCGTTGAAGTCCAGAAACAACGAAAGCCGGGGGGAAGGGGGGAAGAAATTGATGCTGCCTCCGCACGTGCTAGCACGCCGCTTAAAAGCAGGCAGCAAAGTTGCCTTGCTTGTTCGGGGCTATTGTTGTCGATTTGCGGACTTGAAGCAGGGGCGGAGTCGATCGGGCGTGGGCACCCGAAGCGGCGGTAGCAAGCGGGCGTCCTCAACAATTGCCATGTTGAAGAAATACAAAAGTCCCGGTGCGCGGGCTGTCAGCCAGAGTAGGAAGGTACAATAGTGCAGGTGAGACCCTACGCAACTTTGTGTTGTTTTGGAAGAACACGCGCGAAGACAAGGCGTCGAGTCTGCGGAGAACTCCGGGCCGGTACCTTGTCTCTTGAGACTCGCCCAGGACGAAGGCTGCCGACGTCTGCGCTTCGAAATTAAATCCCGTTATCGCCGTCAATAAAGCGGCTGGTTGATGGGACCCACAGCCACTCGCTCGTCTGTTCTTGTGCTTATGGCGTGTCTGCGTATCAGGTCTCCGCAGTTCATACCACCGCTGACTCCGCCAGAACAACGCACGCGGCGGCGCGGTCGCACAGCGGTTGGGGAAGACGCAGGTAGAAAGAGTCTGGGCTAGAAGCGCTGAGAACAAAGGAGCAGCGGAGATGCAGACCTGTCGATGCGCTAGTACATAAGCAAGCATATCTACCGAGACTCAGCGACTGTGGATTAGTTTCCCAGCCCTGGTCCATCAATCTTCTTTGTAATTCGCTCTTCCATCCAGGGAGCAATAGCGGCCAGGTCTTCCCAGGTGAGTGATGCGTACTGGCTGCGCGATACAAGGTCGAGGTCCTGCAGCGAGGGAACCTCTTCAATGCGCTTTGTTTGCGAGCTCGTGATCTGAGCTGTCAACCTATTCGATCGTTAGCTGTGCAGTTGCGATCGTTCTGAAACAAGGATAACGAACATCATTCCGCCTACCCACTGCCGTCCGTCTTCCTCAAGAGCGCCTGAGCCCAACCACCGCTTGTCCGCTCCTCCGGGCGTCAAGAAAGGGTAATTCTCATGCACTGTGGCTGGGAGAGGATGTACTAGTCGCTCATACAGTGGTTCGGCCGCGCGGTACGAATCTATCACGCTCACACGACTCAGTAGGAGATGAGATCCGGAGAACAATCAAAGCCAGACCTTCAGACGACGTTTCGGGTGTCTCCTGAGTGGCGATATTGTAATTCCCGTTACTCATTTGGGACGACGTTTCGATGCCGGGTGGGTGTAAGAACGCGCGTGCATTGTGATTGACGGAGAATGTACCCCGCGGACTGTGAAGAACGCCCAGTGCAATTATTCGGACGTCGGCCAATTGGAGGACAAGCTGTGGGATGTGCTACTCAATAGAATGTAGCAGAGGTCCAAGAGAGCTAGCTGCGTACTCTGAGGTGTGTCTCAAGATGATGTAAGTTACTTCGTAACCTGGAAGCGGGTGAGATAAGAGAACAGGTCAAAAAACATGAGAGCGCACTTCATCTCGTTAAAAATGGCAATAGGATTGAATGTCCGAGAAGTGGACTGCAACTCATTCGCCGTGCCATTCCGATTCAGCGTGATATACCTGGAAGGTCAAGCTTAAGACATATTCAAGCCGACAACGAATCAAAAGCAACACACTTAGTCCACGCCTCATCAGTCGTGCAGGTCGTCTGGCTACGATGCCACGCGCGATACAGTAGCCTGTAGCACTTCGTATATTCAGTCCTTTCTAGTCAAGAGTTGTGGGACGAACCTCTTGAAGCACTCGCGCCAGCTAAGATCCCGTTTCCATTTCCTCCAGCCCGGCAGGAACCTTCTTTCGAAACACTCTTTCCATTCCACCTCCTTCAAATTCGGCAGGGTGGCGTCGAAAAGCAGGACAGCCGGGTCCGCCAAGGACAGAATCTCTATCCAATTTTGTCTGGGGACGATGGTGCGAACGCATAGGTGCTTCATGACGTCTTCGTATACGCCACTGCGTAAGTTTCGCATGATAGGAGAACGCCAGGGATTGAGTGATGGGTCTGAAGCGATGTGGTACAGGCGTCGAGAGAGGTAAGAAACGATGACCAGCGACGTGAGATCAAGTTCCTCCATGATGCCGGTGATGAGTTCTACAGGCAGAGATTCAAATGTCAGAGCCATGGTGTACTGAGGGTGTTGTTCCGAGCAGCATGAGAGATGCAGTACGCAACCTTCGACGTTCGTGACCGTGCGGCATTGGTCAGGCATGCCGTTTTGATATCTTATCTGATTACGAGTCCCCGCTTTTCGCCTTCTTCGCATTGAACTTGCAAGTCCTCGTAGTAATCATGCACATGGCTGGGCTCAATAATTCACTCTCAATGTAAGGAATACAGGACCGGCACGATGATTTTCACCGTCCTACCCAGTGTCAATTGCTCGCCTATGCTGATACTAATGCTACAGTGAGTTTGCGACGTAGACCGCATGCAATAACCATTTACTCATATTCGTCCGGCCGGTCGGATACCATACTCTTGCTTGAACTTCTCAAAGTCCGCCTCTTTTGTTTTATACTGCTCCGCTAAGCTCGCAACAACTTTGCGTATCTGCAGCACTCCTGATCAGGCCACGAACGGACTGCTAGAGCACTGGGAAACTCACGCCATCCTGATTTGTTTGAAGAGCAGGGACTACATCCTTGACGGTTCGCTCGACCAGGATGCCACCAATCAAGCGGAAGCATTTCCGATCAGGCTCGTCAACCAGAGCTTCGTTTAGCGTAGTTAGGACCAGGCTGTGAGACGTATGAGTAGCATGAGGTAGAGAATGAGCAAATGACGCACGCATGCTCCTCTGCCTCCTGTTCCAGCTCTCCGATCTTGGACGCCAGATTAGAGAGATCATTCTGGAACTTGGAGTAGTTCGCCTGGATGTCTACAAGTCCGTGAGGGTGCCATGGCGGGGGATGTGGTTCCTGGCGGCATACCTTCTGTCGACAACTGTGGTCGCGAAGATGCCTTTAACTTTTTCGAGGTGGACATGGCGTAGGGAGAGAGGTTGGAGAGACGGCAAGCCGTGCCGGGTTTGTGTTTTGGGAGCTGTGATTGGCTGGAGTAACGCGCTGTGACTCTGCGTCACGAGCGAGAGCGTCGTCACGGTCGGGACCAGTTCAAGCTTCGTCGCCGACCGCCATTATGCCTTTTGCCCGCCCCAGCGTCGCCCTTGGGCTCTACGCACGGGCTGCCATCACCCGCCCAGCCCAGTTGCATCCCTCGCTCGTTGCCTACAGACTTCTCTCTACCTCGTCACCGCGTCTGCAGGCTGAGCCTGTCCACGAACATAATCACCTCTCCGGCTCCATCAAATCACCACGCGCCACTGCAACATACACAGCTGCCAATGAGCCTGACAAGTACATCAACCCGTATAAAGACGGCCCCGGCGCCCTTGACAAGGCTGCCAACTTGTTCTTCTTCACAGAGATTGTCCGAGGTGCGTATACCCACCCTCAGGACATATTCCGGGTGTGCTCATACATACGTGGAATCGCTAGCAATGTGGCTCGTAATGGAGCAGTTCTTCCGCCCACCATACACGATCATGTACCCATATGAGAAAGGCCCGTTGTCACCTCGCTTCCGCGGCGAGCACGCCCTGCGGCGCTACCCCAGTGGCGAGGAGCGCTGCATCGGTGAGTACATCACGCTATCTGCTGTGAAGCTGCTCACCGTAGTATGAAGCATGCAAGCTGTGCGAAGCCATTTGCCCTGCTCAAGCCATCACCATCGAGAGCGAAGCGCGTTTGGATGGCTCAAGACGAACCACGAAATATGGTACGCCCTTTTCAACTGCCGAGGCTGCTCAAAGCTGATGATCCTTCTTCAGATATCGACATGACAAAGTGCATCTACTGCGGCTTCTGCCAGGAGGCCTGCCCTGTCGACGCCATTGTGGAAAGTAAGTAACAGACAAATATCATCATACGCGCCTTGTTGACGTGTCGCCGATCTAGCTCAAAACCAGGAGTTCTCCACCGAGACTCGTGAAGAACTTCTCTACAACAAGGAGAAATTATTGGCGAACGGAGACAGGGCCGAGGCTGAGATTGCTGCGAATCTTCACGGTATGCAGATACGGTCGCCCCTCTGAATATGACACTTAGCTGACGCTCGCTCCCAGCCGATCACGTCTACCGGTGAGGCGAGCACGCAGGCTCGAGTGCCTGCATGTCCGGCTGTACATAGACGGTGCATCGGCCCTAATAACCGGTAATATAATTGACAACGTACAACTGGTGCCTCTGAAGCGTGATCGCGTTGCATCGGGCTGTGGAGCCACTGCTATAGGTGAACTGCTGATGGATGCTTGCAACGAGGCTCGCAAGGTCCTACCCATGAACTGCTTTTGGCAGTGGTTGACATCGGCGATTGTTGACATTCAGTTTTTGAAATTGTTTGTAAGGTCCTGGGCGATTGACTATGCCCAAATGCACAGAAAAGAGATAATATCTTGCAACTTCCGGTACGAGATCGAGGTTTCTGAGTGTGATCCTCAGGCCTGACAGTAGTGATAAGCAGCTGTGCGGAGATAGCCCATCGAGGACAGCCGACCTACACCACCAACGTCACTCGGAGGCGAAATTGACGTCGCCTGGTCGAGCGGATCGTGAGCCTCGAGGCCGTTTGCCCTGGCCCTTGCACGCCCACGGGGCCTTTTCAAGTTCATAGACCGCGCTTCCGGGCCGCACGACGCTCAGCGGGGAATCTCGGCGCCACAATAGGCAACTCTTGTGGTTGGGCTCTCCCAGCAGATCACCGCAGTGCCACTAAACCGTCGAGGCACTGTTGTCGGCGGCCCGCGACCGGTGGACTCCACTTCGCTCAATGGCTGCCGAGCCGCGGGCGAAGCCAGGCCGCCGCAGCTATGAAGGTGGGCAGGTGTGTATCTCTCAAAACATATGACGCTGACATGCTGCTTTGGAACTGAATGGAGTTGCCGCAGTACGTGGGCAGAGCTCGCCTAATTTCGATGCAACGTCTTCTTTGACGCGTACTTCTTCGTACTGGGGTCTTCTTTCGACTGCGCCGCTAGGAAATCCCACCTAATGGTTCCCAAGCCCCTATTGTCTGGGATGAAACCGTCCGCCGGGCCACCTACACAGCTCTGAGCTACGTGGACATTTGGTTTTAGACCGATGGTCTGACACACACGTCCGACATCATGGCTTGCACATTCGACTCGAATGGCCGTTCTTACCTCTACCGACGGCAATGACCAGACAGATCACGCCTACAGAAACCCTTGTGGCCATCACGGTCGATCCTAGCAGGAATTCGTGGCGGAGTAACAAACAAGCTGGACCCCGACCTCGTAAGGCACTGTAGGTTTGATCTTCCTTTCTATCTACGCCGTTTAATGACGAAGAACGTATAGGAGTCCTCGGACGAAAACCCAGCCATCCCGTCTTTCTTCTGGACCTGCGACTCGGCATGCAAGTCCCGCCATGGGGATCGATTCCTGCGGCGCGCTCGTAGCGCACTGCTTCCCATGGAAGGAAGAGCGGAGTCTCCAAAGTCCGAGCCACCAGAACCGCGACAACATCGAAAAGGGAAGCGGCACCCCACCAGTCCCTCAGCGGTCCTTATCGAACGTCCGTCTCCTCGCCCAACGCTCTAGCGAGCGGCTCGGTCGGGCTGTCTCGGTAATGGACATCGTGCTGGACTCAGACTTGACGTCGTGGACCTCAGAAGGCGCCGACCCACCGTCCCCTGCGCTGCTGGTGTCACCGGACTCGCCGTATCCGCCCACGCACAACATGGCCACCGATCGCGATGCGTTCTGCGCGACATGCAGCATATGCAACGACCGTCCCCTATCAGCGGAGGAAGGCGGGAAGGGGTTAGGCAGGGGTCACAGAGCGGGCTGTCCTGGCACCGAGGACTGGGCGACTTCAGTGTCAGGCTACCGCGGGACGACGGCGACGGACTTTCTCCGGGATGCAAGGATCCAAATCCCGACGTCGGCTGAGCGGTCGACTGCCGAATGGGAGGGCGAGAGTGACGGCGGTTTGTATGACAGCAAGTCGCCGCGTTGGCTCAAGCTTCTGGAATGCGCTGGGGCACTGTCGCGAGAGTTGGAGGAGGTCGGCGGTCGATGAATACTTGTCCAGAGCGCGCACGGGAGCTCATTGATTGAACACATACACATAGAGATACTATTCTCCTCGGAATAGAGTGTGTGGGATCCGAATGAGCGTAAGGGTGAAAGGCTGGGCGCCGACTGCACCGAAGTCACGTGACCGAGTTGCAGACGCGTCCGCCGTCCGAGCACCGTCCGACAACTTCTTTTGCGCGCGTCCTGCCACGAGTCGTCGCCGGCCAGCTCTCTCTTCAACTCGCTTAGCGGGTGCCTTTACAGGAGACTCTTGGTGATCTTCTAGATAAGGGGACGGTGGCGGAGGGCTGTCACACCGGGACAGAGCCGACCGATCATGTCTTCGGACTCCACGCATGCACCATCCTTCACCCAGTCTCTCGCCGTAAGTTTCCTCTCTCTGTCCGCGACGTTCCCATGGTCAGGAGTGTTGATTCAATGCGTCGCTACGTATAGGCCGGCGGGCTTGCAGGCACCTCTGTGGACCTCCTCTTCTTCCCGATAGACGCCATCAAAACACGTCTGCAGTCTGACGTTGGCTTCGCGCGCGCGGGCGGGCTCAAAGGCATTTACAAGGGCGTGGGGAGTGTCATCGTTGGAAGTGCCCCGGGCGGTGAGCCGTCCGCAATCGCGCCTTCTGCATGCCTGCTGACCCGCATGCCGCCAGCGGCGCTGTTCTTCTCTACATACAACACGCTCAAGAACAACCTCCCTACGCCCCCGCACCTGGCCCCCGTCAACCACATGATTTCTGCGTCTGTTGGCGAAGTGGTACGAACGTCCCCTCCGCTGGGAAGTCCACTGTGCTGAATTGGCCAAGGCAGCTTGCCTGATTCGCGTCCCCACGGAAGTGATCAAGACCCGCTCGCAAACGTCATCATACGGCACCCTGGCGGACTCGTCCTTCAAGGCAGCACGACTGCTTTGGAAAACGGAGGGCCTCAATGGGTTCTACAGAGGATTTGGAATTACTGTGATGCGCGAGGTACGCGGTGCCTTCAGAGTCTGTCCAATGCCGTCGCGCTTCCATTAACCAATGCTCGCTCTACCCTTCAGATTCCTTTCACGTCGCTGCAATTTCCACTCTATGAGCTATTCAAGCGTCGGTTCTCGCTCTATCTGTACGCGAAGCCTGAGGCGCTTCAGCCGTACGAGGCCGCGCTCTGCGGAAGCGTAGCGGGAGGAATTGCAGCTGCTCTGACCACACCGCTCGACGTTCTCAAGACACGTATCATGTTGGACCTCCGCGTAAGTCGATAGCCATACTTCCCACCCGTCCTTCGCTCACGTTATTGCCACTCCTTAATTTGCAAAAGGACACTTCTCATCCTTCTTACCTGGCGCCTCTACCACGATTGCGGCACATATACGCCTCTGAGGGCGCGCGCGCTCTGTTTGCTGGCATAGTGCCGAGGACGCTATGGATATCGGCAGGCGGTGCCGTATTCCTCGGTATGTATGAGTGGACGGTTGAGATTATGCATCCTGCCGGGAGATAATAATAGAGCCCGCATTTATCTCGTCCTGGATGCAATGCAAGAACCCAGGCATTTGACGGCCATTCACGGCGGCGTGTCTGTGCTCGAGCTGCCACGTCGCAAGATCGCTGATGATGCCGATGTGCCTCGCCGAGTCTCGAACAGCTGTAGGTCACACCGGTGCCTTCCAAATGGACTTGGACGTGTGGGTCTGACCTTTCGATGTTAGGAGGCACTTGACAGGGCGCCGCGCGTAGATCATGGTACCTGCGGTATATTCGCGTGATGCATTGAATCGAAGGTGATCAAGAGGACGAGACAGCGGATGCGGCGACGAAAGGGCGCGCGATGTGCCTCCGCAGTCGGGGTCGGTGCTGTGAGACCGCTGGCGGTTGACATGTCGTATGTTTTCCCCGTTCAGGGATTGCAATCAAGCCCCTATCTCCCGTGGCGCTTCTCTTGTTCCGTCAATTCAGGATAACTTCACACCATCCGAGCTTCGCCCACACTCGGAGCGCAGACATGTCATGGCATGACGAGGCGCGAATCTGGACAGTGGATGGCGGATGGCTTCGCTTCACGAAGGCTAGTTGACAGGGTTAATATCCGCAGTCTCCGCTGCGTCGTCAAGTCCGACGGTGGGGCTGATTGCACGGCGGGTGAGACGCGCGGACGTGATCGGGCAGGGGTGGGTGCTTTCACCGACGTATAGAGTCGCGAAGACGCCGTGCGCGCTGTGAGCGGCGTGCGTTCCTGTCGCGGGCGTGAAAGGCTACGTGGACAGGCGCGGAGGAGGGCTGCGGACGGCGCCTGGCGGCGATAGAGCGAGGCGGGTGGACGTCGGTGTCGATCGTGTGGCCGGCGGGGCCATCGGCGCCGGGCGGCCGACTCCACCTTCCCAAACCTTCAAGATCCTGCGCGGGCCAGCGGCCACCGGGCCAGCCGTCGACCGCCACGCGCTAGGTCACGCTGCCCTGCGCAGCCCCCAGCACCAGGCGCTAGCCCGGTCTGGCGCCCCGGGGTCATCGTGCGGCGCGGGGCCCCGGCGCGTCGATCCGATGGCCACACAAGCCCCGTCGTCCTCACCACAGGCATACCCTTGATATCACGAGGCGCGATGCTGCGATGGCGGTCTCGAGCTCGAGCCCTGCCTGGCCAGTCATGCTCCCTGCCCAGTCATGCTCCCTGCCCAGTCATGATCCCTGCCCAGTCATGATCCCTGCCCAGCCATGCTCTCTGACATCTTTCCCCGGTGCCCGCTGACACCGAGTCACTACGCAGCACTACCCTCGCGATCGGACAGGAAACACGTCGCGAATACACACCGGCGGCCACTCTCGCTTATCATTCGAACGGAGGCGCCAGCGTACCTGCAACAAGGCGCGCACACCGCGGTTTGCTCCCGAGATCTCCAGGATCCATGATCTGATCCCATGCGCCGTCGTGCCTATTAATGCCCTCATGGGGTGCCACCCAGCAGCATGTGTCTTTCCTGCCAGCTGCCCGTGATACCCACCGCTGCCTGTCGACATCTGGCAAGCCTTGATAAGTGCTTGAAACTTGAAACGCGCAAGGCCTCCCCAGCGCTTGCATGCATCTCCGCATGTTTAGATCATGAGGCGAGCCCTGCAATTAGACTTGCCACTCCGACTAGGGACAGTATCTGTTGGTATGGTCCCAAAAGGCCTAGTCTGGCGCTTCCCATGCGTCCTGGCTGGCAGACCCAGCTGGTGGCGCTCGCATGTGCTACCCTTAGGCGCCACAAGAATGAACTCTCCTTCAAAGCTTCAAGATCCGCAATCTTGCAACGGTACGTAGCTCACTGTGCAACCACTAGTTGCAGATTAGCGACTGACGACAAACAATACGCGACAAATCAATCGTGCAAGGACACAAAGTTGTTCCAACACTTTCCGACCCCAAAGAAAGTCACTACGTATAAACAACGGAATAAGTACGCAATAGAACATCGCGCACACAAACAGATAGACAATCATTTTAAGCGCCTATAATTAATCACGTTCCGAATCACGACCGCGCACGTCTCCCATCTCCACATCACCCTCTACGTCACTACGCGACTGCCCGCCGTCCGACTCCTGGTACGCGCCGCGGCCGCCGGGTACAAGCCGCCTGTCCTCCAGCTCGCCATCGCGCTCCCTCTCGAGATGCGCCGGGGCCCGCCGCCGCTCGTAGTCGCGCTCATAGTACCCCCGCGGCGACGAGCGCGGCGCATACTCGCGCTCGCGCTCAAGCGGGGGCGCGCCGACGGTCGACCCGGAGCGCGAGCGCGCAGACGGCGAGCGGCGCGTGCGCGCGTACCCCTCGCGATCGCCACGCACCGACGCGAACGGCGGCGTCGGCGCGCGGGCGGCGTATCCTGCGGGCGGCTCTTCGCGCCGCACGCGCCGGTCGCGCTCGATCTCCCAGTCGCGCTCGCGCTCGCGGTCGCGCGCTTCTCGCAGTGGCTCACGCTCCGGCTGGCCGTAGTTGTTGACGTTCGCGCCGGGCCCGACGCGCTGGTGGCTGTGAATGCGCGGGGATGGCGGCGCGGGCGGCACGTGTGCGTGCGCGTGAGCGGGGTAGGCGGGCGGGGGCGGCGGGGCGTACCGCTCGGAGGGGTGGTACAGCGGCTGCACGGGCTCGTGCAGCGCGTACGGCGGCGAGTGCTCCGGCGGTGCGGGGTACCCCGACACGCCGCCGGGGCCGTGCGGCGGCGGCGGCTGTCCGCGCGATTGCGAGCGCGAGTGCGAGGACGTCGACGGCGAGTGCGAGTACGAGTTGTTCGACGCGGACCGGTGCATCTCGTACCCGCGCGGTGGCTCGAGGTGCTGCGGCGGCGGCGCGGACGGCGCCATCGGCGGCGGGTGCGCGGGGTGGCGCTGGCGCGACGGCGGCGGGGGCGGCGGCGCGTGCGTGGGCGGCGGCACCATGGGCGGGGGCGGCATCTCGGCGACGGTGACGTGCTGGCCGTCGTGGCCAGTGACGACGCGGATGAGCGCGCCGTGCGACCTGTAGTAGTCGATCGCGGCGGGGTCGTTCGGGTCGACGGGGATCATGTGGGGCTGCTCGTAGGCCACCTCACGCGGGTGGTGTGCGTGGTGGGCCCGCGGGGGCGCCTGGTGCGGGGGATAGTGCTGGCTGGGGGGAGGGGCGGCGTAGACATTGGGTGCAGGCTCGCGGTGGTGCAGCCGGGGCGAGGGCGGGTGTGCGGAGAGGCGTTCGTACAAAATACTGCGGTAGCATGGTTAGTTGTGTGCGACGTAGCCTGCCTAAGCAGGAATAATTGACCGAGGGCTACGTACGCTCTTTCGATCCGCATACGCTGGATGTTGCGCTTCGACTGAAGCGTTTTGAACAAGAGCTTGTCATTGTCCTATACGAATGGAAGATTCGGTTATTACGGGGCTCTGCCGACACAGCGAGTCATATAGAGTGGCATATGCGACTCACAGCCTCTATTTCCTTGACCTTTTTCTTGAGTTCACGGTACTTTGCTTTGTATTTGGCGTCTTCGGCCCCGGCGGCTATGCCAGGGGTGTAGTTCTTGGGCTTGTGCTGTCTGTTCGGCGGGGGCGCGGATGTGTTGTGATTGGGGATTGGGTACGGGGGCTGGGAGGGACCTGGGGACGGATGGCTGGACATGATGGCGGTAGGGGGAGACACGCGGTGCAGTGGCGGGGAGAAAGCGCGCTTCTTGGTGTTTGTCCGGCGTTGAGTTCTGTTGCCCTTGCCGGACAAGGCATGGCAGGCTCCGAAGCGCCGGGGGTCGCAAATATGCAAGTGACAAGACGGTGCTAGTACGATCGCATGTAAGGATCCCCTTGCAATTGCTCTGTGCGTCCGAGGACACCGAAGTCGCAGACGATTAAATAATTGTGATGCGAGTGCTAGTGTGTGAGCCGCAGCATCGCGACTCGACCCGCACAGCTGTCCTGTCGGCATTTCCGAGTCGGAATATATTGCGGAATGCGCAGGATATGCGTCCGAGGATCAATATTGCGATCGATATTCCATTATTCGCCTGCGCTCGAGCTCTCACCGCGCCCTAATAGAAGGAGACGCCGCCGCCGCCGCCGCCACCGCCGCCGGTAAACACCGTGGGACTGCGAGCACGTGGTCTGGCTGGCCCTTGCTCTGCTGTCGCTGTCGCCGTCGCCCGTTCTCCTCATCGTACCGCCACCAGTGAGCACACACGTCCTACGCTGTACTCTTACTGGCACACTGACAGGCTGCCATGCAGTGACTCAAGCGTTCAGACAGTGGGTAGCGGCTCGGCTGGGGCGGCAGAGACGGTGCTGACGAGAAAGTGTGCAGAGACATGCCCCCGCCGGGGGGCTTTGAGGCGGTCCAGTACAAACGGAACCTTCCATTGCGCGGGCCGAGTGGACTGGCTATTCTGGGCGGGGTCACGGCGTTGTGCGCCTACGGCTTCTACCGGGTAGGAAAGGGGAACATCGAGAAGAGGTGAGTGGGTTCACATTGCGATAGGGCGGGACCCTGTGGGTCCGCGGGATGGGGAACGTGTCAAGTGATGCGTCGCCCTGCCGCCTTTGGACCCGCGATTCTTATCACGACCGGTCTGCGCGCCGGGCCAGGGCAGATGGACTGATTAAGCGGCGCAGAGAGCTGCAGCGCGAAAAGACCTGGTCGCGCATCCACCTCGTCCCGCTCCTGCTCGCCGAGGGCGACCGCGACGCGTTCCGCCGCACGCAGGCTGCGGTGGAGCGGGAGCGGGAGATCATGAAGGACGTCAAGGACTGGGAGGTACGGCGGGACCGCAGTCTAGTCTGATGGGGCCACCGATAGCGCATGCTGACGGCGCCTTCTTTCCGGCAGGCGGGGAAGAGCGTGTACAACAACCCGCGATACCGCGGGGCCGAGTCGATTGTGGTGCTGTAGGACGTATGGGGAGGGGCGGGGAGGGGATGGGATGGGATGGGATGGGCAGGCGCGGGCGGGGGCGGGGGCGGGGGATGGGCAGGCGCGGGGACTGGGCAGGCGCGGGCGGGGACAGGGCCAGGCTGTGCGATGGCGGGCGTTTGGTAGACTCGTGTTTGGTAGACGCGTGTTTGCAAGAATCGCATTGGGGCTACTTCCGCCGACGTGCGAGGTTCCGAGCGTTGTGGCAGTGAACAATGGCGCGCCCTGTCGCCGGGTCGCGCCTGCCGCAGTGGGATGGCGTGTTGCCCCCGGACACCGTGTCGGCCCGCAATCTCATCTGGGGCGACTTATCGCGAGAATCGCCGGGCAGCCGATCTTGAGGAGACGAGATTAATCTTATCCTCCGGCGCGTCCGCATCACCAGGCGTCCGCTTATGGCAATACGCAGCTGTATCTTCTCGACGCCCGGACACCGCTCGCCCGCCGAGTCATTCCCCCCACGGCAACATGCTCCCAGTCTCGCGGCGACTCGCCGCCCTCGTCCCTCTTAAGAGACCGCCTCCGCCCCCGTCGCTATATAACCTCCCCCTCCCCGTCCCCGTCCCCGTCCCCGCTCCCTCCCGCCCCCTCCGCTGCACTCCCATGCACTCCCTCGCCCTCGCACACTCGCAGCGCCATCCCCGTCCGTCCCCAACCATGGACTACCACAACGACGACTTCCCCCACGACGACCCCGCCTTTGACTCGGACAACATGCTCTTCGGCCCCCTCGACATGGACGAATCCTCACGCAGACCCGACCATCACTACCCGTCCTTTGCCTGGGACCCACAGCAGCACGGCGCACCCTCTCCGCCCGCAATCCCCAGCTTCTCCGCATCCCCCGCCTCCACCTCCAGCCAGCTCGAGTTTTCAGGTTCCCCGCCCTCCAGCGATCTCAGCTTCAGCCCCGCCTCGTATCCCGCCTTCCCCGACCTCAGCCCCTCCTACGTCGAGTTCGACGAGAACAGCCTCTTCGCAAACTGGGTCCACGACGACGTCCCCGCCGTGTCCTCCTCCGCACCCATCGCCATCTCCTCCCCCGACTTCTCCCAGCCGCAGAACCCCTTCATCACGTACGACGACGGCTCGTACGCGAAGCTCGGCGCCTTCTCCCCCACCGGCCAATATGCCCCCCTTCACCCGCGCTCCGTGGACGATGCACCCATGGCCTCCATTTCCCCGCCAGACATCTCACAGCCTCTCTGGGCTTCCCAGCTGTGGAGCGCCTCCGCAGCCTCCAACCACCGACCCACCCCATCACCACTGCCCCAGCTGCTCTTCGCCGCTCCCCCCGAAGACAACTTTGCAACGGCGCGACAGCGTATTCCGAGATCCGCTGCACCCATGGCCAGCTCCATCTTCCAGTCCGCCAGTGCGCCTTCGGGATTCCAGATGCGCTCGCCGACGCAGTCTAGAGCCTACAGCCGACGTGCCGAGTCCGTGAGCATGTCAGACGATCGCGACGCGACCGTCCGCAGGAAGAGAAAGGGAGACGATCCAGAGATGCGGGCGCCCAGCCTCGAGCGCACGAGGACGGACAGCTGTACGTATGCCCGCTGCCCTCTCCCCCCGATCATTGACACTCATCGCCACGCTGTAGCCCCGCAAAAGTCCCTCCTGCGCCCGCCAAAGCTGGCGCCGTCCGCGTGGCAGCTCTACTTCACGGACTGGATCCAGCGCCATCAGGCATCGAGCACCCGTAAGCTCAACGTTGCGCAGGCCGCCAAGGAGGCTGGGGTCGAATATGCCCGATTGAGTCTCGAGGAGAAGGAGGTGCGCTATCTGTTCCGCAGTCTTCCATTGTTCACGCTGTGCTGACTCGGATCCACGTAGCCATACAAGCGACGTTCCCTCGCCATGAAGGAAGTGCGGGAGCGGGATCATGCCGCTTATATGAGCTCGCTGACTCCCGACGACATCAAGCGCGAGAACACTTTCCGCGCTGCGCAACGCAAGGCCGGCAAGTCGCGCAAGGGGAACATCAAGGATCCGAATGCGCCCAAGAAACCTCTCAGCGCGTACTTCATGTTCCTCCAGCGCATCAGGTCCGACGCGCTCCTCGTCAGGGAGGTCTTTGGAGATGAGACCGAGACGACCAAGCAGAGTGTCCTAGCTGCGGGGAAGTGGCGTTCTATGACAGATGACGAGCGCAAGGTTCGTCACATTCTTCCACGGTCTTTAATTGTCACCGGAGAGATGTGGACCTGACATGTATGCACAGCCCTTCCTTGCCCAAGCGGAGCAAGAGAAACTGGAATATGAGGCGGCGCGGAAGCTTTACGAAGAAGGAACGACGGGTTACGGCACCAGCATCAGCTTTAGCGTGCTTCCGGAGAGTCCCTTCCAGTCGACCGCCGCCGTCCCCCTTCGCCCGCTGCGCTCCGTCAAGGCGGAAGTGCACGGTTCTGAGAGCGAGAGTGATAGCTTCTATGAATGAAGCGTCTGTTCGTGGCCTTTTGGGTATTTTTCACCGTTCCCTTCGCTTTCAGTTGCACTGTCTCTCCGCTTGTTTCCGGGCAGGTCTGTCCATATATTTTTTCGGATACACGATACCTGCCAGCCCCGCTCTCTTGACATTCTTGCTTCCCAACTTCCGGCTGCGATTGCTCTATCGCTGCGGCGTTATGCCCATTTCATGTCTATTTACAACTTTAACGACGACGATCCCCGGACTTTGATATACCTGCTGTATACCATTTTTCTATGCGCTGTATTGTTAGATCCATCCCCACTTTACTACGTCACGAATCTTACGGGCATTAGACTGAAAAAATTCTAATCCGATAGGGGTAGACGAGCTACCATCTTCTGATGCGGCGCGCCGTCGAGTTCGAACTCCTCTCCCTGTGAAGCCTCGAAGTGGAAGTAATAACAGGGCGGGAGGCGTCACCGACAGCTCACCTCAGGGGCGTACCCGTATCTAGGACACATGAAATCTTTGCGCGTGCGAGGAACAGGGAAAACATATCCACGCACCTGGCATAGAAGGCGACGACCGGAATCTGCGACTCGCAGACCACGTCGACGTGCGCCCCGCGTGATCCGCTCGCCCGCGCGTCCGCGCGAATCCACGCGTGCAGCGCGAGCACAAGCTCGCGCCCGAGCCTAAACTGGCGGTACTCCTTGAGGATCGCGAGGCGGCCCAGCTTATAGTACTCGCTGCCCGACACCTTGTACCCGCGGATCGTCCCGATCGGCGTGTGCGAGGGGACGAGGCGCAGGAGGAAGAGCGTGGCGCCCTTTGAGTCCCACCTGTGCGGCATGCTCAGCATCGGCGGCGGGGATCCTCGGACATGAAGCAATACGGGCACATACGCGTCGATCTCGGTGTCCAGAGGGAAACCTTGCTCGCGATGGAACACTTCGATGCGCACGTCGAGGCATTGTTGCCGGAGCGGCGCGCGTTCCTCTCCTTCGGAAGGAAGAATGACAATTTCGTGCGCTGGCACGTCTCCGTCACCCATTGTTCTGCGAAAATGAACACATGTCGCCGTCGCCGTAATTGTCGTGTACGCACCAGAGCAGAGGCGGTCCGACGAGGAAGCGCGTCGGGTCGCTGGTCTGGTTCCGCAAGAGAGACTAGATCCGCAGCCTGGGCTTCCTGTGCATCACGTGGACCGGCGTTTGCCGGTGTCGCCGGTGTCCGACTGCGCGTTCGACAATTCTCAGTCACCGTTCACGCCAGCGTTCAGGTATGTGTTCTTCCATCTGACACGGCCACCACGCGCTGAATGTCTTTTCATCCAGCTTATCTGCAAGGCGTACCGGTTTTTGTGCGCAGGAGGTGATGGTCGAGCCGTTCCTCGCGTCTGTCAACGGTCTACGGTCCAGCTCGGCAACCTCGTCACGGTCCCTCCTTGCCGTCCGTTCCTCCATGCACCCCGTGCTGCAAAAGCTCGCATCTCAGGACGTCGTGTCCTCGCATTTCAAGCGCCTAAAGGGGAAGGAGAAGGCTCAGCCTGAGTCTGATTGGATTCAGCACTCTGCATGGCTATGCGAGCCTCATGGTGCGCCTTGTTTGTTCCATTTCACAACGCACAGCGCGAGCTCATCATTGCGTCCATCCCATCGCCCGTCTTCGAAGCAGGTTCTGCGTGTCGGTGTGCGAATTCGAACCCACTGCATTCTCCTCGACATCCGCCACGACGGCACCCTGCTGCTGCGTATGCGATGCAACCCCGCACCCATTCTTCCCACCAGCCCCCGCAAACCCCCTACGGCATGCAGATCCGGCATGCGTCCTCCAGCGCGCAGTACGTCACGAAGGCTTCCCCGCGCACCGATGCACATCAAGTTGTCGACCGCTTCGTCCAGGGAGACCCATTACCAGGTCAACTGCGGCCTGTACCCCTGGATCTCGCTTGGGACAGCTTCTCTGAGCTTCGCGAACGAGACGCACCTATGTCCACGCGTTTGGACGCGCTCTTACCGTTCATCGACCGCGCGCTGTCGGCATTGGAGCAAGCACGGCCGACCCAAGACGAATTGGACAAGTGGACAGTGCGCTTCCAACACCTTTTGGAAGGCGCCGATGCCGTGGCCATACCGCGGTCTTCCGAGGATGTCCATCGTATGTGTCTCTGGGCGCGGGTCGGCGCGCTGTCGGGGGACGTGCCGGGGGCGACGAAGATGTTCTCACAAATGCATGAGATCCGAGGAACTGGTCCCCCACTGCCGTTCGAGCTGCGGACGTACGAGAACATGTTTCAAGCGCTTTATCGCGCCAGGGGTCCCGTTGCCGTTTTGGACTTCATCGTATCGTATTGGCAGACGGTGGGGCGCTGCCTCGAAGATCAGCACTTTCGCGGTCATGAGGATGCCAACATCCTCTCTGTTAGGGATGCTGCGTTCCGATTACTGCAGGAGATCGAGCTTCCTGCAGCGGTCTTAGCTGGCCGACGGGAACGGGATGACAAGACCTCGCGGTTACGAATGGCAGAGGTGCTTGTCACGCAGCTCATAGCGAATCGAGTTCCCGAAGATGCCCTGGATATCTGCAAGGAGATGGACCGGCAAGGTCAGCCCGTTCGCTTCTTTCTGCAGCTATCTCTTGTCCGCTCTCTCGTCCGCGCAAAGGCCTTCGAGCTTGCGAACACCCTCTTCTCCGGACTGTCCTCGGACGCGTTTCAGAAAGAAATAAACGAGGACAAACAGACGTTCCTTGCCACCGGGCTACACCTCTTTGCCCAGCAAGGCGAGGTCAGGCGCGCAGAGGAAATGTTCGAGTCCTTGGAGAAGATCAAGAATGTTGGCCGTGCCGACATAGGTATGCGCTTGCAGGCACACGCCGTCGGGGGCGACACGGCCACCGTTGTTCGTCTATTCTACAATTACTTCCCTCGTGATCGTCAAAGCCGGCACAAGCCCACAATCCAACACTACACCGCTGTCATCATGGCCCATGCTCGGAATCGCGACCTGGACGGCATGAACGAGTGGCTGGAGAAGATGTCGAAGCGTGGCTTCACCCCCGACCGCCACGTCTTTGATGTCATCGTCACAAGCTTTGCATCCCGTGGGGAGGTCGACATCGTCGCCATGGTCCTACAGCAGATGCGCCGCGCAGGCCTGCCCCCGCAGGTGGTGACCTACACCAACATCATCACTATGCTGGCAGCGCGACGCGATCCGGTGGCCGCCGAGTCCATCTACAGGCGTGCCATCTCCGAAGGCATCCGTCCAGACAGACAGATGATCGCAGCTCTCATGGGCGCGCATGCGGAAGCAGGCTCTTGGAAAGGCGTTATACGGGCGTTTGACTACATGCGCTCGTCCCGTAATCGCCAGTACCGCCCTCGAATCGACGTATACAATATCTTACTCAAGGCCTACGTTCTGCTCGGCGCTCCGTTCAAGGTCGTTGCCGACGTGTTCAAGAAGATCGAGGACACAGGCGTGCGCCCCACGCTGCATACATTTTCCCTGCTCATCCAATCTGCGTGCGATTCGGGGTTGATGGATGTCGCTACGAATGTATTCCGTGAGCTGGACACGCTGTCGCAGCAGTGGGAAACGGGCCTGCAGGTCAACGCGTACGCGCTGACCATCATCATGGCGGGGTACCTGCGCCAGGGGAACAAGTACAAAGCCAAGGAAGTGTACGACGACATGCTTGCTCGCGGCATCCAGCCCACGTCAATCACGTTCGGCGCCATTTTGAACGCGTATACGAATGATGGCAGTCAAGAGAGCATAGAGCTGGCCCAGGAGTTCCTTGCATCGCTTATGGCCGAGGATCCTGGGACTCGGACATGGCTGGACCCGTCCCACCGACGAAGATCCGGATACGAACACCTTTACGGCCCTCTGATGACGCTGTTCTCGCGCAACGCACAGCCTGAGGAGGTGGAGAAATACTTCCAGGAGATCTTGGACTCCGGCGGCGAGCCAAGTCTACTCACTCTCACCTTGCTTCTCCATGCGTATCGAAGGGTCGGGAATGTCGATACCGTGCGCGAGCTCTGGGCACAAATCCTGGACCTCGGCAAGCGGTCCCACCATGTGGACCTCCTGTTTGAGGGCTTCAATGAGCCCCCGCGAGAAGACCTCCAGCGCAAGACAAACATACTCTGCCTCTCGCTGTCCATTTACATGGACTCCCTGTCGTCGGCAGGCTTGCATGACGAGATCGCCCAGACCTGGAATGAGCTCAAGCAGCTCGGCTTCGCGTTTGACTCGCACAACTGGAACCACCTGGTTGTTGTACTCATCCGCGCTGGCCGGCCACTGCACGCGTTCCAAATTCTGGAGCGAGTAATCCTGCCATACCAGGAGAAGTCGCAGCACATTATCGCCGATCGATTCGACTCACCGCCATCACCCCTGACGTTTGAGGACGCGGCTCCGCTCGAGGACGAAGACCCAGACGCGGTGGAACCCGCACCGCCCATCATGAACTTCTCACCGATACGTCGTGCTCAAACAGTCGCCATCGCCGAGCTGCATGCCAAGGGTGACCTGACCCCGCCGCCCGAGCGCGAGGACGATTTTGCGCACCCGCTGCATATATTGCATCAGATCTCCCCGTCGTGGAACCTGTGGCGCCCACATGCCGCAGTTGTGCGATTATTGAGCTCAGTGCTGGAGCATCTGCTCACTGGTCGGGCCATCCAGCCGGTATTACCGCTAGGAGCAGCCCGGCCTCCGCCGCGGCCAGACGAAGAGGACGAGGCGCACGTCGCCAAACGGGCTCTCCGCGAGATCCACGAGCAGTGCCCTAAGGCCGTGGAGGTGGTCAAGGCCTTTAGCTTCCGGCTGCGTGCGCGGGAGCAACGGCAGGAGATGATCGAGAATCCGGAGGACCGGCATTAGTGCATCTTATTATTCATCTGACCCTACATTTGCACCCAACATGAGAAAATAATAAACGCGAAAACAGCAGCAGACTTCTGGTGTGACAAGTCTAAGGGCTCTAGCTAGGAATGTACAAGGAAAGTCCGTCTGAGATCTGGGGCGCAGCAAGTAACAGGGAACAGGGTTTCCGACGAACAGCTATCAGACGCCGTCCGACTCGTCTGACCCGTCCGAGTCACCGCGCCGCCGTCGGCGGCCTTGCTGTCTTGAGCCATGGCGGTTACGCTGACGCACAGCCATCAGTCAGAGTTCAATGACGGCGGGCACCGCCGCCCCACTCACCAATGGAAGCTTTTGGCCCTGGTTACCAAGAGCTATGGACAATGCCGTCGTATCTGGAGGGAAGACAGGGGCGAGGGTCAGGTATGTGCGGCGCGCAGCACGATCGGTGATGGGGTGATGATGACTTGGGCTTACCTGGGACCCCGGGGAAGCGTTTCGCAGAGTACACGTCAAACGGCTCCGTGAACGTCTGCGCGAGCACCGCCGACACGGCCGTGTGCACCTGCACCGCGCCGGGCTCGGGAGCAGGGGGCCTATCGATACAAAGACAGCAGCAAGGCAATGAGGGGGGTCAGTCAGCCGTCGGGCGGGCGCGCAGCTGCCCAGAGTAGCGGACAATAGCGTGTGCTTACGCGCCGACGTTCATGAGCCGCAGCCGCAGGCGAAAGCTCCCTAGTCATTCGCAAACAAAAGGACACGGGGAATTGGGCTATTAGTGTGCGGTCCCGGGCGGGGCGAGGTGCTGCCGCACTGACCTTCCGTGCGCACCGAGAGGTCCTGGAAGAGGAAGAACACACCCGGCTTGCGGTGCTCGTCGAGCAGGCGAAATGCGTTCGCAGACAGCGGACCGACGAGCGTGCGCGTGTATGTGTGGTTTGGGAGCGGCGGAATGCTGTTGCTTGTCGTCGGCGAGCCCGCCGGGTCCGCGGCGGGTGTCGCGGTGACGCGTACACGTGGCTGGCCATACGATGCGTACATCGACTCGCCGTACGGCGGGTTTTGCGGGCCCGCCGCCATGCCTGCCGACGCGGTATCCAGCGCGGGCGCGGGCATGCCTGCGCTCGTGGCCGGCCGTGCGCCCGTAGTGGGCGCGTAAGTACCGGCGGGCGGCGCCGGAGAGCCGGGCTGCGTCCATGCGGGGGCGTGGGGGTCGCGGAGCTCGATGGTTCCGTACTCTGGCAACGCGCTCTGCGTGCTGGAGGGCACGTTGCCCATCGCCGATTCGAAAGACGCGCTAGTCGCCGTCGCTGCGGAAGCAAGATTGTCGAGCGCGTTGTAGGGCCCGGCGGTCACGCCCCAGGAACGATACGTCGCGTCATCGGCGGCTGATGCTGTGGCAGTGTGCCAAGGCGCGCCGGACGCCTCGCCCGTTGCGCTGCCGGTGTCTGACGGGGACATGAGCGTCGCGAGGCTTGGCGGCGCAGGCTCGTACGACGACGGCCCTGCGGACGGCACGCCATATGCCCACTCCGCATTGTCCGGGAGAGCGTTATAGGATGACGGCGCAGGGTGCAGGGTGATGGAATCCGAGTCGGACGTCCGTTGCGTGTGAGGATAAGGGTACCCGTCGACGACGTACTCTGGAGCGAGGGCAGCAGACTGGTTCTGAATGAGGAAATAAATGGGTGCCAGACGTCGCGTGTGAGCGAGAAGGGAGGGCGCACCTGTGCATCGCCACCAGCGAGCTTGGGATGCTTGGACGGCCTGGGAGACGCAGCTGTTGAATTGGATCGCAGGTCCGGCGGGACACGCGGGTTTGGGCGTCGTTTCTTCGCTGCATGCGCAGTGATGTAGCGATCGGACGACGTTGGATGTAGAACGAGGTTCCTCTCCGCTGTTCCGTCTGATGACCATAAGTCCGCAGTTACGAGGAAGAAGGAGCAGTCTATGTCACTGGACACGGGCAACATTGGAAATAATAATCATGAGAACAGGGCGTGAACGTACTCGTCGTCTACTAGACTGTCATCGTCGTTTCTGACTACCACCTTGGCCACTGTTGCTGGAGCTAGTGGTCGTCGGTCCTACCATAGCAGAGCACAGAGGCAGACGATCAACGGAACGCCAGATACCCAGACTGAAGGCGCGTACTTTATCCCCAAAGCCACACATTCGTGCCCTTATGGGCTGCTGGACGACCTCGAGCGAGTAAAACCTGCGGCCGACGTGATTGGCTTCAGTGACATCGTGGAAGAGAGCGGTTACGGTTACGGACCTGCGATTGACCCACATTCCCCAGCTGTCGGGAGCATCGCTGCTCTGGCGGGTGGACTGGCGGTATGGTGCTACTGCTGTGCTCCCGTGGCGTCCGTTGAGCTTCTGAATCATGGTGTGGCGGGGGTATGGGGGGAGCGGACAAGTAAGCAGACGCGCCGCGAGAGTCAAGTAGACGGGTGGCGTGCTGCAATGGTGTGGCGACTTGTATACCAGGGGCCTGTGCAGGCTTCTCACGTCTGGATGTCCGTGTATCGAGCGGAAATGACGCTGTGAACGGGTGGGGAAACGTGCGGGCGCGGGTCGAGGCACGGGCAATTATCTGATAAGTCTTAGTTATGATAGTCGAGGAGGGGGCGGTGGCGGTGGTGAGAGCGCGAGGCAACGGCGTACGGAGCGACGGGAGGCCAGACGCGGCTGCCGGGCGCAACGACGGCGAGCGCGTTCCCAATACACAGCGCGTTCCCACCCGTTCCTTAGCGCGCCCGCCTCAGTCACCCAGCAAGGTGAGAACATCACCGCTCGCCAGGGTTCATCCTGCCATTTCCTCCCTCGCTTTCATACACGCCCCGTGCGCCTCGCCCACCACCTGCACGCCGTGAGCTCGCCGCCACGCAGGGCCTGTCGCCAGCTGGTGACTGCGCGCTTCAGCGGCGACGATCGTCCACGGAGAGTGTCTGTGTGGCCCTTGGGACGGAGGACAGCCTCGCGACTTGTCGACGGAACGGCCCCCATCTTCCCACGCGTGCGCCGAACACCTGCCAGTGCCAGCAAGTTGCACACGTCCCTCGTCTTCACCACAATGTCCGATCAAGCTGCAGCTAAACGCACCCTCCAGGAGCTCATAAAGCGTGACGATCTCAAAAACAGAAATTGCGTCGACTGCGGCGGCCCCAATCCACAATGGGCTTCTCTCAGGTCAGCCCGCTCTCATCCAGATATTCTCCCGACTTACCGTGCGTCTAGCTTCGCTGTCTTCATATGCCTACAATGTGCCGGAGTACACAGGGGCTTCGGCGTGCACATCAGGTATGGCCGCAAACCCCTCTCCTTCAAACATGCTGGCGAGCGTCTCCAATCAGCTTCGTGCGCTCGGTCTCGATGGATACATGGCAGGACGAGCAAGTGCGCCGCATGAAGGTTAGCTCTCTAACGGCACCGAACTCTCCTTGCTTTCTCACCATCGGCTTCTCGAGCAGATCGGTGGGAACGCGCCGTTCGTCGCATTCATGCAGGCATACCAGCCCGCTGATGTGGGTGGGTACAAGGACGGCATGCCCATCCACGACAAGTACCATAGCTGGGCCGCCACCCAATACCGCGAAAAGGTGCGCCTTGTTCCTATCCCGCGCTGCGCGAGGATCGTCTAATTCATCTGCCAACTGCGTAGCTCGACGCCGACCTGCAAGGAAAGTCGTGGTCCGCGTCCAGCCCTCCTGACAACTTCACCTCGCCCGGCAGCAGCATCGGGTCACCTGGACGTCCCTCCTCCGCCCAGGGCCTGCGCAAAGCACGCGCATCCACACGCAGCAACACCGGCACGTCGCTGCGCGGCGATTCCGCATCGCCCGCGTCGCTCTCATATTCCAACCCCACCAGCCCCGGCTTCGGCAACAACAGTGGCCTGCTGGACCAGAAGACCGCGAACGAATCGTACTTTGCTACCCTCGGCTCCGCCAACGCCTCGCGCCCCGCGGACCTCCCACCCTCGCAGGGCGGGCGGTACCAAGGCTTCGGGAGCACCCCGTCTCCACAGCCAGGCGCCGACAACCCCGCATTCGGGCTCACATCACGCGCTGCGCCGACACTGTCTGAGCTACAGGAAAACCCCCTCGGCGCACTGAGCAAAGGCTGGTCGCTGTTCTCGTCCGCCGTCGTCGGTGCGGGACGCGCGGTGTCCGAGAACATCATCCAGCCCGGCGTGGAGAAGGTCACAGACCCGGAATTTCAGGCCAATGTGCGCGGATACGTCTCGGAGGCCGGGCGCCGCGCGGGCGAGGCGGCGACGACCGCGAACCAGTGGGGCAAGTCGCAGCTCGGCGTCGACGTGGGGAATCAAATGGGTGGTGTCGTGGCTGGTGTGCGGGAGCGGGTTGGGGGACCGTCGAGGAGTGGGTACGACTCGCTCTCGACTGGTGGCGGGAACTACAACGAGCACTCGTCGCTGTACAATGACGAAGAGGAGGACGACTTCTTCGGGGAGTACTCGAATGGTGGACAGTCCAACGACCATTATTCGTCCCCACCTTCCGGCCTCACGAACAGGTCCGCGGCTGCTCCAGCTCCGACGGCGACCAAGAAGGCGGACGACTGGGATGACTGGAAGGAGTTCTGAGCTGTGAGCGTGGAATACTATAGGGCTTGTACGGTCTCTTGTACGTCTAATCGTATACCCCACGGAGTGTAGACTTTCATGAGCTTTGTAGCATATACATCGCACTACTATAGTCTCCGTTGCCGACCTTGCGCGGAAGACACTGGTCGTTCCGCCACTAAGAGCACTACTATACTTACATCGTCCGTTAGAAGCTTTGTCATCGACTCTGACGCGCTGTGTCAGGTGCAGCACTTGTGCGGCCCTCCCACCATGTTTCCCAGCACTTCAGAAATTCTCTTTTCGCGACTTCTCGACCAAGGATGACTGCGCATCACCCTCCTGCCCTATCGAAACCTCTCGAGCTCCCCTTGACGCAGGACGATCTCGACAACATCAACCTATACCTCTCCCCGCTCACCCCGGAGGAGATCCTGCAATGGGCCCTCGACTACCTCCCAAACTTGTACCAGACCACAGCGTTTGGCCTCACAGGCCTTGTTGCAATCGACATGCTCTCCAAACTCACGAGCAGCCCCCCGCCGCTCATCTTCCTCGACACGCTGTACCATTTCCCCGAAACATACGAACTCGTGGAGGAGGTGAAGCGGAGGTACGGCGTTGACGTAGCAGTTTATAAACCAGAGGGATGCGAGTCTGTGGAGGAGTTCGAGCGCATGCACGGGGAGCGGCTGTGGGAGACCGACGAAGATGCGTATGACTTCGCCGTAAAGGTCCGTCTGCCCGGGAATCCCCTCCCTGTCAACCTCACACAACAGCGTGTCGCAGGTAGAGCCCGCGCGCCGCGCGTACGCTGCGCTGCATGTCCAGTCCGTCATCACGGGCCGACGCGCCTCGCAGGGCGGTGCGCGCGCGTCGCTGCAGCCGCTCGAGGTCGACTCCACCGGGCTGCTCAAGCTGAACCCGCTCTTCGCGTGGAACTTCCACCTCGTCGAGTGGTACGTTGCAGAGCACCGCGTCCCGCGCAACAGGCTGCTTGACGCGGGATACAAGAGCGTCGGCGACTGGCATAGCACGGCGAAGAGCGGCGCGGGCGACGCGGGCGAGCGGGCGGGGCGCTGGGCGGGGCGTGAGGAGAAGACGGAGTGCGGGCTGCATGTGGATTACTTCAAGATGAAAGGGAAGGCGGGGAAGGCAGGTTAGGTTAAGCTGCACGAGCAGGATGCCTCTGCCTGACACTCTGTTCGGATTCCGCCCAGTACTTACTTACCAGCGACCCGTCTTGCTTAGACTCGAGAAAGGCAAAGGTTATGGTTATGCCCAAGACGTATGAAGCTCATGCGGCATCTGCCGGTTCGCTGCCTCATGCCAGCGGGTCTCGTTTTCCGCTGTCTTCCAGACAGCCAGCAAGTCGCAACCGCAACGCAGCAGCCTTTTCTTCCCCTATGCAAGACCTTCCTTGGTGCAATACCGGTAGTCCCAACCACGCTCAAGCGAGTTCCGAGTACGTCAATATCTGCGTCATTTTCCACACTAGCAATGATACGGTGGGCTTCGTTACAGACGCCATGACAGTCAAAATGAGGACACCAACGACTCATCGTCTGGCCAGGCCTGTCAACTGGCCCGCCGTCGCAACATGCTCACTCCTGTGTACCGCATGCCGCCAGAAATTCTCGCCCGCATCTTTGCGTGCTGCGTAGATCTACAGCACGCCGTAACACTCTGCCGCATCAATTAGCTCGCCGTCACAACATGCTCATCGCTTTCCGTCGCGGTCACGTCGCACACATTTCACCCAAATGCTATCACGCCATGCTATCACGCCGGTTGACAAAGACGTGTGGTGCACCATACGTAATCCTTTCTTGCGCAAGGGCCCTGCTGAGTTGGTAGATCTACCATTGAGAACGATATTAGTTGATATGGATGGAGCTTGCGAGGGTCGAACTGTCTACACAACTTCCTGTCAGTGGCCCCGGCGTGAATTTGCCCGACTGTCGACATGATTGTGCCCAGCGTGGCCCGGACCGTGCAAGGCGGCGGAAGAGTGCACTGGCGCTCCGCTCTCTCAGATCGATGCCAGATGGTCCTATGTACGCGCCGATTCATTTCGCCACTTTGCGCTCCGGCTCACAAAGCTCCGTTCATTTCACGAGATGAACAGATCTATATTCAGATCCGAACCATCCAGAAAATACCTTTTCCTGCCGTGGCCGGGTCGTTTGCGATATGTCTGCTATGTACAACAAAAGTACAACAAGTCAGGTACCGAAGAGTAGCCGGAAGCAAATCGCACAGCACTCGCGTCAATGTGCACTTGAAGGTCCATCGCGGGTTCCGTCATGCGTCCATCTGGTTCTCGAATGCACAGCAGCACGCCTCGCGCTTGCTGCACGCCAGTCCGATGACCTTCTGCGCCGCCCTCGGCGTGCCAGCCGTCCCCTCAAAAGCCCCAATTGAAGGCTCTGCTGTCGCAAGCGCTGAGGCCTCCCCGCCCATGCACAAAGCGGTGAGATAGGGCCATGATAGAAGGGCGGTTCGTAACAATTGATATGGGCGTTCGTTTGCAGCTCTCGCACGCTCGGATCCTGTCCACCCCCACCTCATGGTCCCGCCACCGCGCTATAAGACCTTCCCCACCCCTCCGCTTCCTTCCTAGCCCCCGCGCTCCGTTCTCTACCTGCTCACCCCGTCTCTCAGACTCATCCCCACTCAGGGACGGTCCTGATCCCTCGCCTCTGTCGGATAGCGTCGACTCAGACCCGCCCGGCCCCCCAGAAGATATACAGATTCAACAGATCTTTGAGGGCCTACTACTTATGTCTTTGCTCAAGTAAGTCCGCCGTCCTCACTCTCGCACGGAGCTGCTTGTCAATTTTGTGACAGACCTGACTTCGGCCCGGCTGGTCTGCCCCCGCTGCCCCCCATCCGGAACGACGAGCTGCGTCTGCGCGTCTTCACGCACCGCAGCTTCGCGGCGAGGCCGACGCACGTCTTTGAGGACTCGCCCGATGACCCGAGCCCGGACAATGAGATGTACGTCCCCTCCCCCTCATCCTCACCAATATGGCGCCTTCATACACGCGGGCGGTCAGGCTGGAACACCTTGGAGACCAGGTGCTCGGTCTCATTGTGACAGAGCTCCTGCAGGAGCTGTTCCCCGACCTGCGTGTCGGCCCCTGCACGGTGCGCCTGGATTTCCTTCCACATATGCGTACACAAGCTCACGGATATTCAGAAAATCAGGGCTCTGGTTGTGGGCAACAGCACGCTGGCGACGATGTAAGTCTTTATTTATTTGAGTATGCGGGTGCAGAAGCTCACCGGGCGGTGCCGCCTGCAATGCAGCGCTGTCAAGTACCACCTCCCAGAGTCCCTCCGCCTTCACGTCGCGCAATCCGTCACCCTGAAAGCATCCACCAATGTGCAAGGTACGTGACCTGACCATCGGCGCAGTCCAAGCTCTCGCTCACCCTCGGCCCGCTCAGCCGACGTCTTTGAGGTAGGCTGAGCAGTCGCTGTACATCTGCATCCACACTCACTCTCTTACAGTCGTATGTCGGCGGATTGTACAAAGATCAGGGCATCGTTGCCGTCTCCAAGTGGATCCGCTCGCTCTTCCGCCCATATGTGATCGAGGCATACCACATCGTGCGCCGACAGCACGGCCTACCCCCGCTCGGCGCGCCTGCCTACCCTGGATACCCCGCGCCCCCCATGATGTCCTCGACGCCGCTCTCCCCGCCGTCCTCCCCGCCGCCGGCGATGGCGCCCGTGACCCTCGGGCACCTCGGGCTGTTCAACCAGCGCCTGCAGCAGGAGGGCCGCACGATCGAGTGGGTGTACACGGACAGCGTCGGCGAGGGCACCAAGGCGACGCCCGTGTGGGTCGCGCGCGCGATGATCAACAACGACTGCTGGGGCGTCGGGCGCGGCAACACGAAGAAGGCCGCGAAGAACGAGGCCGCGAAGCTCGGCCTGAAGAAGATGGGCGTCCACGTCGAAGGGGTGCGTCCCGGTCCCGCTGTACCCATGTGGAATGTGTCGAGCGGGACTGACGGACGCTGGACGGCAGTGATGAGTTAGAGCTTGGATCTTCAGACCCTAGTAGGCTTTCCGGGCTCGCACGAAGCCAGCGGGCCGTGTGCGCGTCTACTGTCCCAGTTGTCTTCGTGAGTAGCCTGGGAGATCCTACTCCGGTGTGCAGGTTTACGTTTTGGTTAAATATAAGTGCGAGCACTTGTTCATCATATCATCTACGCTTCTGTGTACTGCTGCTGTTGTGGAATTGGATCAATGGGTTGTGTGTTATATGTGCCAAACTCTGTCTTGCCCTCCGCCTCACTCGCAACGCTGAAGGACCGTATCATTTTCTACAGCAAACAATTGATAAGAATACAGATACAGTGACATTGACCCAACAATAGTGCAACAGTCCTAGCTGCCAGAGAAACTCAAGGCTCATCCTCAATAAAGATATGGTCAGACTTCCACACATTCGTCTCCCCCTTGAAGACCTTTTCACGGTGCACCCAATACGCCAGCTCCGTCCCCTCCCGCACGGGGGTCCACACACGCTCGCCCGTGTCACCCTCCGTCTCCGCTGAGAACCACCGCGGGCGGTGTGGTGGCGCGCGGCCCTCGTCCCGCGCCTTGCGCGTCGCGCGCTGATGCTCCTCCTGGAGCTGCTTGAGTGAGTTCGCGCGCTCATAGCGGCCGAGCTCGAACGCGCGCTGATCCGGCCGCAGGCGACAATCCGTCGGCGCAATGTACCGGCGCAAGTCTGACGGCGCGTCGTTCAGCGTCACCGCGAACGGCGTGAGGTTGAATGGCATGGTCGGCTTTTCGGAGTTGCGCCAGAGCAGAATGTACTCCGGCGTGGGGTGCGGCGAGCCAGGTCCTCGCATAACCGCGTCGGGGTTCAGCGGTCCTGCGGTGTTATTGACGGGCCGCATGATGAGCTGGCTGTTCCACCGCCCCGCGATCTCATACGCGACATTGCCCTTCTTGTCTGCCACGTAGCCTGAGATCTCGAACGCGTCCTTGCCGCGCCAACCGCGGGGCTTAAACGTGAGAACGCACCGGTCTTGCGTTCGGTGGTTCGTAATCTGCCCATAGACTTTCAACCCGAGTAGCTAAAGATAGACCAGACCTACGTACCACCATATCGCCATAATGGTCAATCGTGGGGGATCCGAGGATGAAACCCGATACGTTAGTGGTGACCTTCTTCCAGCTATAGTGCTCAACGGCTCTGACTCCATTGACGTGTTTGGCTTGGTAAACAGGGTATCCGGGGCCGTGCTCGGGGGGAAGGAACAGATCCGCGTGGGCCACGCCTGTCGGGCGAATCTCAAACGACTTGCCGGTAAACTTGTTCTGGGCGTCGACCTGCGCAGAAGTGTGGAGCACCAAATGAGTCCACCAAGGCGCGCGATCGAGGGGAAGCAGAAGCTGCACGTACCTCGCCGTAGTAGCGCCAACGTGGGCCCTCAGCCCAGCATGCTGATATCGGTGGGTGGTGGCTGACTTGCTCTGACACGTAGCGGAACTCCTTGTCTAGCCGGACGTATTCAAACGTTTCGGACTACACACGATGTCAATGTCACCTGAGTTATGACGCTGCAGTATTGCGAAGCAAGATGACACGCACCAGCATGGGGTTGAATGGCTTCGCGATGCGACCAATAGTGGACGAGTAGTTCGACATGGCAAACGCCGCAACGAACGCAATCCGGCGCAGCGGGTCACTCTCGCTTGCCGCGCAATCGACTGCGGCCCCAAGTCAGCATTCCTTATTTCCATCGATGCTGCGCCTCAGCACTTACGACACTCAGTGAACTCCATATCCTCGGCCTACACAAACATCCGTCAGCCATGGCGCACAAGATAAGCACAAACACGTTGACACTCACCATGCGCTGTAGCATGCTTGTCGGCTCGTTGAAAAAGACCGGGAAACTGATCTTCGTCAGGTCCTTCCCGATGCTGTGCTTCAGCACGCTCCACAGGCTCGTCGGCGGGCGGTTGTCGTTCTCAATCGGCAGCCTCTGGCGCAGTTTCCTATAGCCCGCGTACTGTTCTGTGTCGATGTCCTTCGAGAGCACCTTCTTCACGTGGCCCTCCAGCGCGTCATTGATGACAAGATTTGGCAACGCATTCGACTCGATCGCGTCGAAGAACTCGTCCTCCTCGTCCGTGTCCGGGCCGTCCTCTTCGTCGCTAAGGCCTGCGCTCGGAACGAGGCCCGGGGAGAGTGCCGCGCTGGAAGGAGCACGCCGAACCGCGGCCGGGGTGATAGACAGCGTGCGTGATGACGACGCTGCACGGCCGAGAGATGGTGGGCGGCGCGATGGCGTGACGACAGGAACGGAAGTCGAGTTGCCAGTGGTGGTCGCAGTAGCCTGTGGTGACTCCAGCGCAGTGCGTTCACCCTCCTCGATCGGCGGCGGCGACAGCGCCAGCATCGACGGCCGGCCCTTGACTGTGCCCAACACATCCGGAAGCACTCCGAACTCAGACGGCGCGCGGCTGCGCCGGCGCGAACGCGTCCGCAGTTCTTGCTCGAGCGCCTCGCCTTCCTTGACGACGCTAGCCAGACTCTCCTCCCATATCGTCTGGCGCTTCTGTTCGCGCGCCAGCCGCGCGCGCCACCAATCGTCGCGCTCCTTGACCATCAGCGAGTACTCGTTGAACGTACTGTGGGCGGACGCTAAGCTGTCCTTGAGTGCGCGCGTAAGCTCGGCGGTGCGCATCGGCGGATTCGATGGCGACAGCAGGCTGGCGAGCAGCTGGGCGGTCAGCTCTAGCTGGGCCGCGGCAGAATTGCCGTGGAGCTCAAACGAGTGCTCGTGCGGGGGTACACGGCCCTCATTCACCCGTTCGGAACTGTCGTTCCCGGAGGACGTCTCCGCGCTCGCCTCCCGGTCGTTTTCCCCGGCCGAAAAATCCCCGTGCTGGTGATGATGATGCAGATGTACTCGAGAGCTTCCAGCACCAAAAGGTCCCTCATCGTCTGTGGGTAAATTCGAGCTTGTGACAGAATCGGTGTCGCTGCGGTCTTTCTTCGACGAGTGTGGTACCGACAGCGTGGAACTTATGCTTCCGTGGGCAGAACGCGCCCTGTGCAACACTTCGCCGCCTTCGGCCTTGGCAAAGTCGATTGCCTTGCCTATCGCTTGGGCCCAGCGAGCGGCCTCGACATGGTGGTTGGCCTTCATGAACCACTTCTGCACATTACTATGGCCGCGCGACGGTGTTGAGTGTACCTCAAACCGTAGCTTTTCAGAATGAGCGGCGACACGGAGCACTGCGGTCTTCATGGCAATGGACCCGCGACTGGCCACGTGTTCGTCCTCTTGATGGCGGTAGTCTGAACGACGTCGTCAGCAAGGGTAGCTGATTCTCAGAGCTAATTGCACCAACAGGACAGGACACCGTTGTGAAGTACGAACCACCTGGGACTGTATCCCCGGGCGACGTTGGTATACTTGTTCAAGTACCCTTTCATGCTTGGAGGCTCCGTTACGGGGGCATCATCAATAAGCGTCGTGTCATGATTCTTGACTATGGTACAGATGTGAGCAATCTGGCTGAATAGATGAGATACAACGCACATTGTCGTAAGAAAACTCGCATCTTGTCGTCCTTTCCGACGACATCCTGCACAGGGCGTCCGCGACGGTCTCGCACGAACACATCGGCGCCGCCGCGCACTGCAAGCTCGACGAGGCGCAGGTCCTTCCGCTTCGTTGCTTCATGCAAAAGGGTCGAGCCCGACGCATCATCAAGGTAGCAGAGGTCGATGAGGCGAACACGTGGAGACGAGAGTAGGGCGATAAGCTGCGCGGGCGGCGGTAGCGAATGGGGGGAGTGGATGTAAGTCCTTAGCAACGAGCGGTAGTTTGCGTTCAGGAATGTACGAGAATCTAGAATAAAACAGGTTGCATCAGTGAGACAGATGCGCGCGCAAGACCGCGATGCGCGGACCATTGATTACTCGCAAGACGCCCTTTCCTCTCGCAACCTCCTTGCAGGTATTACCATCACGATCCTTCAAGGTATCATCGATGCCGTCTTGTTCGAGGAGGAGGTTGACAACATCTGCACGCCCGAGGGACGCAGCGAGGTGCAGCGCGGTAGTGCCCGAGTCTGTGGGGTGAACGGCATTCGGAGATATGGAACGGTGGTTGAGGAGCAGGAGGACGGTATCCGCTAGAACGAGAGGTGAATGGCACTGGATAGGGCGGGGAGAAGGCGGGACATACTGGACGCGCAGCGTATCGCGAGGTGGAGGGCGGCGGCGCCGACATCTCCGTTAGAGTCCTGGGAGCGTCGTCGCTCCTTGCCAATCTCGGCGAGGAATGGATGGATGACAGCGGGGTCGCCTGCAAGTGGTGTGAATCGCAGAAGCAGAGCAGGCTGGTCGAACGCACCACTTCTTAGTGCCGACAGAAGCTTTACTTGATACAAAGGTTCAGTTGTACCTGGAAGCTTGTCAGACAACGGGCTCGAGGGTGATGGGAAGGGACAAGCCTGTTTCTTGAGATCTTGCGGTGGACGTGGAGGAGTCCATGGGGGCTCCTGCAGGGGGGAGGATGGGGTTGGTGAGCAAGTTCGATCCTGGCCAAAATAGCACGGCGTCCGTGTCATGCGTGCGCGTGCTGGGGTATCGTTGCATCGCCTTCGGCATCGAAAGGGCCGTCATTATACATCCGTTCCATTTACTCATTTGCAGCGGCTCAGCCAGACCTTTGAGAGGCCTAGTAGGGGGCTGAAGATCGAGAGGGGGCTGACAATATATCCGCACACTAATCGACATCGAGTCTAATTATTATCGCCGTCGTGGCACCCGCTCTCCAATCCTCCCCAGCCGGTCCACTGAAGGCGCCCCCCACACCAGTGTCTTGCCCCTTGGGTCCAGCAGTCGGGGGAACGTTCCCTCCAACGGCACCAGCAGCCCCCGTTGCCCCTCCGCTGAGCCCTGCGCTGGCGTTGTGCCCGCCGGCCTCGCAGGTGGCGCGGGTTCAAATGCTGCCGCCTTCCGCGCAGCCTCCAGCTCTCTGGCCTCGTCTTCCAGGCTCTTTGCACCCGATCCGACCAGCGCCCGCGCCTCCTCATCCACGTCGTCGAATGTATCCTGTTTCACCGCCCGCAGCGAGTACGCCCAGGTGCCCACGGCAAACCCGAATATGATCAGCCCGGTGATCGCATTTTTGACACGATAGGGCTCGCGCGCGCGCAGCAGGCCAGGAGACATTGTCTAGAACGTGGAATAAGCCTTTCATATACATTAAGGGGCTCAGAGGGTGGACTCACAAGGCCTCCTGGTCGGTAAGACCTTGCGGCGGCCCTCCGGTTCACGAACTCCGATTCGGCCATGCTCTTGGCTGGTGGAGAGACTTGATGAAGCTGAGTATCCTTGGTGAAGCTGAGTATCCTCCAGAGTAGGTCCTCGTAGCCGCAGCAGTAGGGAGACAGAGGTGGGTGCAAGAGCAGACCGCGACTCGGACTCGACCGTGACTCGGACGCGCCTCGGACGCGTGCCGACCGGCCATCTTTCGCGTAGTACGGGGTCTCCCTGAGCCAGAGTACATGGACTGCAAGCATCTACAGCAACCCACGGAGACTCTGCCATGCGCGTAACTCTGGAAAGCCAGCACTATGTAGTTTCTACTTTCCCCGCCTGCTCTTAGAGTTCATATCAGTCTCCGTGGCTGAAGCCCTTCTGCCGCCTGCGTCTCACACATGTCAAGTTGTAAATCTCAGTATTTCATTGAGCCAATTTGAATCTATGCACTCCACGCCTGCGTCCACGCGGGCTTATGTTGGCTTGCCCTAAGAAAACATCCCAGATGTCAGTCCTCAGCCCACAGGTGCCGCTTTGGTCACGAACCCTGATCAGAGAGTACGCGCTGTAGGCAACGCCGGCCATACCAACCGCGAAAGTGGCGTTGTAGAGGCCTGTGATACGAGCGGTTCGGTCATGTGTCTTTCGCGGACTGGACAAGATGTACGCACCGATGTAGAGGCGGGAGCGAGCAGGGCGCAGCCAAATCGGCTTGTGCGAGGCCTGCGCGCCCAGATAAGCCTCCCAGCACGGCGAGCAGACGCACACGGGCAACGCACCTGGTACTGCTTCTGTCTCTCAAGGACAAGGTTCTTCTCTGCAAGCGCGCGGCATCAACATCCTTCCCTTAACGAAATTTGTGTGTGGAAACGCACTGTGGACGAGAGCGTCGAGGACCATGTTGTGCAAAGGCGGGTGTGGTGGGTGTTGGTCGAGGTAGTCGTCTGTATGATGGGCTTGCTCGCCTGCCTGAGTTTGAATCCGGCACGCCCCGACCCAGCCCGGCGACGCGCTTAGTTCGAGGCGCGTCGAGAACCTCTGCCTCCGCCACGATGTCCCAAGACCGCGTCCGCGTCAGAGTGCGTACAGCACGTCCTCAGAGCCCCAGTCCGAGTTGAAGACAGCCACAGGGCCTCACAATCCACCGCCCCATCATATACGGGAACACCGCGACGTTGCTCACTCCCGCCGAGCGCGAGCTCCTGCCCTCCCCGGACCACACGCACCGCTGGACGGTCGCGGTGCGCAGCGCGGCGAGCGACGACGAGGGCACGCGCGTGGGTGGCAAGGACGACCTTAGCTACTTCATCAAGCGCGTCACCTTCAAGCTGCACGAGACGTATACGAATTCGACGCGCAGTGAGTGTTCTGTGCTTGCCGTGCCGGCCGCGGTCGTCTCATGAGGCTTTGGGAAAGCGAAGACATCGACAAGTCGCCGTTCGAGGTCACCGAGACGGGGTATGCACCGCTCTGCTTGTGCGCCATGCATTTACTGATATATACCACATAGGTGGGGTGAATTCGAGATCCAAATCCGCATCCACTTCATACCCGAGTCTGGCGAAAAAGCCATTCTACTCTACCACCACCTCAAACTGCACCCGTGGTCCGCGACCGGTACTGACTCCGACGTACCCCCGCCGCCCGACGTCGCGGTCGCGCTCGGGCCCGTGCATTCGTGGCAGTACGACGAGATCGTCTTCTTCGACCCTTTCCAGCAGTTCCTCAATACGCTCACCGCGCACCCGCCAACGTCGCTGCCCAAAACCCGCCGCCGCCCCGTGCCGTTCCACACCGCGAACCCGGCCAGTCTCGCGGAGAGCCGCGGCGGCGTGCCCGAGTTCTGGGCGGGCATGGAGAAGGGCGAGGTCGAGCGCCTCGAGCGCGCGCGCAAGAAGGTCATTGCGGAGCAGGAGACGTGGAGGACGAAGTTGATCGAGAAGGAGAAGGAGCTTGAGAGGCTAAAGAGGGAGCTTGGTGAGAGCTAACTACCTTTCTACACTCCGTCGCTCTCGGTTACGTTCAATTGCTTGTATGAATACAATATGTAGCAAAAATAATACAGCATGGGATATATAGATACCTTGTGTTCTCACAGTCAGAACATGCAAATTTTGCTCTCGTCAATGCCAAGGTGCCCAACCAGCGTACATCCTCCCCTGCAGTCTCGTCAGCTCGCATAAATTCAAACACTGCCAGCTCACGCACCAGGTTCGCACTACTCGTGGCCTCCTGTATGAGCATCTGCACCAAGTTGCTCGTCGACAGCTCGCGCTCGGGGCGCTCCCTGCTCGTCTGGTACACCCCGTTCAGCTTCTTCTCGATCGGCTGCAGCGCGTTCTTCGCAAGCTTCTTCAAGTTGATCGCCGCGCTGACTGCGTTGCCTCGGCGCGGCGCGCGCTCAATGCGCCGCTTCTCGTCCTCCCACTCGACAAGTGGGTCGTGCACGAATGCATCCAGCACGCTCATGAGTGTGTCCTTGTTGTCACGCAGGAGTTGCAGCGTGTTTTCGCATGCGATACGGAACACGCCTGCTCGCGGTTAGTTCGCTGGTGGTATACTTGGAGATGGATACGGACCCTCGACGCCGGTGACACCCAAACCATCGACCATATTTTGCGTCAGCCGGAACGGAACTCGCTCTGGGGTTTCCATCGTTTTGCCCTGGGCACCTATGTCAGTCCCGACGGCTCGGCTGAGTGGAACGGCGTGCGTACCTTATCGAACAGGCAATTGAAGTCGACGTGGACGATAGCGCCTGTGTTCTCATCCAGAAGGATGTTCTCGCAATGTCGGTCGCCAAGCCTGCACCCACGGAGTGTAAAGTTAATTCTTGCGGCGACTAAGGACGGGAGACGCACCCTAGGATAAATCCGACCATGCACATGACGGCCGACGTGCGCGCGTAGGTCAAGCGGCTTGCCAACCATGCTGACGGCTCGGGGAAGGTCTCAATGAACCACTCATGGAGGACCGGTGGGTACCTAAGCCCAACTTAGCTTATTTCGTGAAGCAAGGACACCGAGAGCTTACAACGGCAGGATTTTTGCTTCGAAGAATGCAGCTACCTCCTTTTCGGTGGTGAGCTGCTTGATCGTGTCTGTGTGCTTGCTCATTTCCGGACCCTGTCGATTGTGCCGTCAGTGCCAGGTAGCCTTTCTGAATAGTGTGCTTACCCAGTACTTGATTCCTCGAGCATCGTAGCTTTTCAGTAGGACGGGGCGTATAGGAATCGTATTCGGAACCCATTGTATGAACCCGCATTCCTCGTTCAACGTCACAACGCCGTACGTCCTGACATCTGGCGGACACGGTAAGTGAGGTCCGGCGCGTGGAAGATGTATGTTGGTTTACGAAGTTGCCGCCGACGGGAGTCTGAATTCGCCTTGAGAAGCTTGTTGATGATCCCGTTGAACTCCATGAGACGGGCGTCCTTTCGGAGATCGTCCTTAGGCTTGCCCAAGAACATGTAGGTCTGACCATTGCTGCCGATGATTGTTATTTTGCGCGGTTTCGCCATGGATTTCATGATCTCGATTTCGTCCAGAAATTCTGAAAAAAGGGTCGTCTACTAGGACTATGACATAGGTGTTGACACGACTTATCGTACTCGTAAAGGTGGGAATTTCTTGAGGGAACGGCTGATGCTGTGAGTCCGACGATGATGTGGGCGGAAGCGATGCAGTCAGAGACTCCTGGAGCGGGATAATCAACCTGGAAGGCGCAAGCTTCAACAAGTTAGGTAACTCTTTCTTCATGCTCATCGCAAGTTTCGAATTGTCCTTGATCGGATAGTCGCACAGAGCGAGTAGCTGATTCACAATGGCCATGCATTCGTTGATTAGGCGGGGAACTGCGGAAGTCTGGTTCCTCGAGCCACCCTAGACACAGACGTAGTAAGCAAACGACGAGCGGTGGAAGTGAAACAAGAGAGCCTGGTACCTTCAGAGAGTCGAGAATAGTGCGTCCTCTTTCTTCGCGAGCCTTGTTATTCGACTTCATCACTGAGGCAAATAACCACAGAGCTTGCTGCGGATGCTCTTGTATGACCATCGTGATCAGCTTGGAAAGAATGGGGTACACATCGGGATTCTTGTGGATGACTCGCGAGACAATCTGAGGAAAGGCGATGTACCACTAGAGAGTGAGAGTCAGATAATCATCGACACATGCAGCGAGTGGAATTTGACTTTGTATGCTGGAACATGTTTCATGTTCTTTCCGATTTCTGTGTTGATCTTCGTGAACGGATCCGTCTTCGAGAGCTCGTCATTGTCACCCATATCCAACCAGATTGTCAGGAGCCTGGAGACTGTCTGGTACAGAAACTTCGACCCAGTCTTGATTGCCTTCATGAAGCACCGGACAGTAGTGACATGCATCCGGCTGCCCCTGCGTGCAATTTAGCGACGACTGAGAGATCGATCTGCGAATCTTCTCACCGGGTTGACTTGTCTTTCGCAGACAGATTGTTGTAACAGTCGTCCTGGAATCTCCCGTAATAGAACCATCCGCTTTCCCATCTGTCCAGATGTCATCAAATGTCATCAAATCTGACCTTCGCAAGCGATATATCGATAATGACTGACTTTGGCCAAATCTCAGCGGCTTGGTGGAATATCTTCTGGACGTCGGACATCTCGAAGCGGTCGGATTCGTTCATCCAACGGCATCTCAAGACTTCTGCCTGTTCACAGCGGCGACTTTGTTAGCAAGACGCGCAAAATGCAAATGAATTTCTACCTTAGCTTTCATCTGCTTGCTCTCATCGTCTTCTTCAGTGAGGTCGATGACATCGCCATGGCCACCTTGTGCTTTCGAGACACGCATGGCATTCTCTAGCTCTTGGAGTGCACGGAGAGGCTCGCCAGTTGCCTTCAGAAGTTTGGAACTCTGTACGAACGAAAATGGCGTGCGATGCTCTTGCGCTTGTAGCATAGCAGTGTATGCCGTCTGCCAATGTCCTGCTTTCCGGGCAATCTTTGCGCTGGCTGACCATGAACGACCGATCTCCCCAGCCATGGGGCGGTATCGTTGAGCACTGCGCCGCATTGTTCATCAGTCAGGCGAACATGGGAAGAAGAATAGGACGTACGCGAGGCCAAATGCAGTTCTCCGCATGCTCAATATTGGCTCACGTATCCGGAACGACGGAAGCGTGAATTCCAACCGAGCGATGAGGGTCTTTGACAAATTGGTCAGAATTTCATGGCGTTGACGGGAAGAATTTGTGCCAGTGAGTGGGAGGCTACAAGCGAAGTCGTGTATCATTTCCACCTCGTGAACAAGGTGCAAATTTAACACGGTCTCGTAGGAATGTCGATATTCCCTAGCACCAGAAGCTGAGATAGGATGGCCAAGGACTAGTCTAGCCTGAGATAGGGCGTCCTTGATAGCTTCCGGCTCCTCTGCACGCATGGCCAAAAGAAGACGTGTCATAACCATCGACGGAGTCTTTGCATCCGACTCCGATGCCAGCGATTGCACGTCGGCCCAGTCCCCAATCATCCAAGCACTCTCTACCTGGAAGGGTGCAAGTTCAGGCTTCCAGTCCGGGTTGCGCGTAAGGACGCCTTTAACGTGCGTTCGCAAGCTGTCTGATACGAAGGATTAATACAGCTCGGAGACAAAGTAATGATTGCGGCTCACCGTAGTGGCCTAGGTTGCGCAAGCAGCGTAGAAGTCCAATATGATAGTCAAGATTGTCAGGAGACTGCTGCAGGCGAAGCTCCCAACAACTCTGCGCCGACGTCCACCGACCAGTGCTTTCATGCTCGCGAATTTGATGCTCGAGTGTGGGCGACATTATAAGACTGGAGATGCCCTCCATTCCATCTGGCTCGTCGATGTTTGCATAGATCTCGTGAAGTCGCTCATAGCAATACTCGATTTCGGCGCTGTCAGCTTGCCGATCTTTCAAGTCAGCAACATGTCGTTCGAAGCTCATCAGCGACCTAGCGTAGGCCTTGCACTGGAATGCCGCCTTCGCCATGAGGTTCTGATCGATGCTGGAGAGGACAGAGTCGACCCGCAGAAGCTGCTCTTCGACGTCCACGCCTAGGCGTCGCTTTCCCTCCGCTTTGTGATTGCCTATGTCTCGACGCATCTGCCGAACCCATTTGTTCAGGTGATCCATGAGGATAAACACAGCCTGCGCATATTGTCAGCGGTTGCTACATCACCCTCAAACGAGATAAACCGCACTTGTGCACTCAAAACCTTCTTGTCTGTTGGTGAAACATTGCCAACATCTACTTGGTCCTCGAGCACAGCCAAAAGCTCTGCCCGAATGCCCTCGACATCTTCATCTTCGCTTGATATTAGGACATTCAGAGCCAGATGAGGAAGCAGGTAGTGCGCGACGGTGACGTCTTTGTTACGAATCGCCGCACGGAAAACATTGAACAGTCGTTTTGGCACGTCGCCGGAGACTCTGGTGATGAGATATGTGGTCCACAGTTGCATCCATTCTCGATAGGAGGCCATCTTCGGATAGATGGGCAGGTCTACGTCGGGCAGCTGCCGGTCTTTGGCAGACAAGCGGCCCTCCAATAGAGGTGTGGCAATCTCCAGCATGTGCTTCGGTAGTCGATTCCATCTATTTCGGACTCTGAGAGGTACCGAAGCATGAGAGCCGTGGGATACGAGGGCGGATGTGAAGCCGCAGAATTTGAGAAGCTCTTGAATAGCATAAGCTAGATTCATTTGATGGCCTATGTCGCTAGTGGATCGGAAAGCTCCCACGAGAACATCCCCGATGAGGTGCAAGGCAAATGCTTGGTTCTCTTCATCATCAGAGAAGTTCTTCATGACGACGATGCGTGAGTCGCTCAAGCCAAACTCGAATCTGTCCGGATCCAGAGCCCCGAGACTCCCGATGCATTCGAACGCTAGAAGGTGCATCTCATCAGTTCCATCGCTCTCCCGAGCTGCCGCGGAGAAGAGGACTGAGACAATCCGACCGGTGAGCGCATCAAAGATATCTCCAGTAGCAAGACTCTGGAAGTAACCGCTTTTGGCCGTCATCATCGACCGCAGTTCCCGCAGAGCTTGGAGAACAACGGTCATATTGTCGCTGGACGCGCGTTGCAAGATCCGGCGCAGCTTGTCTTCATCCTGCCACTGCGAGCGCAGATTCCAAAGCATAGCGTCCATATCAGCCAGTTCCGGTATTGCGCCGAGATCCACAACATCATCTAGCTGGTCGGCAATGTCGTTGCCAATGTCGAAGACGATGTACTGAAGCATCGCGCGGGCGACATCGCGGCCATGAGGAGACAGGGAAGTCCACGCCACAACCACAGATGCACTGGTTGGCCCAGCATGAGCACCAGCATCGGTTAAAGTAAGGGTCTTCAGGAAGGTAAACCAGCTATCAAGGGCGGCGTCCGAGAGGCCCGGTATCATGACCATGGCCTGCAAAGTCGCCATGATCTTGAAGGCAATTCAGAATCCGCCCTCGATGCGAAATAAATTGAATGCTGACCTGGGGCGCGACGCCACTGATCAGCGGACCGATGGTATGCGCTAAAGCACCGAGACTACGCAACGTCTGCTGCTTGGCTTGCGGAGATTTCTTGCCTTGAACGTCGTGCAACAAGTCGATCATGTAGGAAATGATGCCCAGCATGTGCAGCTTGAGGAAACCACCCAGGTCGTCGCTGTCGCTTTGTCTCCTCCTTCCTTTGGATGACTCGAGGGATTTCTCGACCTTCTGTAATGCATGACGAGCCTAGTTTGAAGATGAGAATCACATAAGGCATGGCATTTTAGTGCAAACAACTCACAGCAGTTACTTTGACTTGGTCTTCATCGCCCAAAATATTCACGAGTGTTCCCAGCAGTTGCACAGTGTAACTGCCTACGATGTCGGATACCTTGATTTGCTCTCCACTCGTTGCCTCCGTCAAGATGCTGGCAATGAAGCTTAGGGCTTTGTTTGTCTGCCCAGGGCCCTGAAGCAAGAAAACATGGGACAGAATTGCCTGCGCTTGCTTTACGAACAAAAGCGACGGTTGCGTTCCCAAGTCTTTGGAAATCTTCTGCAGCACGCCTAGGTCACAAGCACCGAAGAGTGGTGGAAGTGTATGTGGAAGTGTTGCCTCTATGAAGTCCCCGGGCGCAATTGACAAAAAGCGACAAGACTCAAGGAGCAGTGCAGGCTGAGACAGCCATCGGTTGACAAGGAAGGGCGCGACCTGTGCAATGTACGGAAAGATGAGAGCATATGACTTCTTCTTGAAATGCTTTTCCAGAGATAATAGCTGAAGCAATATATTAGTTAATGACGAAAATGATGAGTTGCGAACTTGCCTGAGTGAACGCGACTCCTTTCAGGAGAGGGTTCGGATCCGCTAATCTCGAAATCAGGCAGCTGATGGCCACCCCAAGAATATCTGAATCAGTCGCCCTGGCGGAGCATGAGATGGGCAATGATATGAAAAAGTTTCGGGGTACCTTCCAACGCCACCGACGGTAACTAAGACCGTCTCCTTCAAGGAGTCTCCGCCTTTTTCTAGCAATCGATAGAACGTGTCGAATATTCGTTCAACCCTGACGTAGGTTGTTTTGCCAATGTTTTTGTAGAGGCGGGTGAGTTCAACAACAGCTCTCCTAAAGCTTCTCGTTTCAATCGATGAACTCAATAAATGACGAAGGGCGCTCACCCTACGCTTAATCGCACGCCTCGGTCCTTGTCAGACAGACTCCGACACAACGTCGCTGAGACTGCATCAAGAATGACAAGCTCGCAGTCGAGCGAGTCGTGCTTGATTGCAGCAGCGAGGGCGTCGAACGCAGTCCTGCGCACGGCAGACGTTACTTGGTCTGGTCCTCCTTCCAGGATTTGCTGGACAACTTCTCTGTAGGTCGCTGTTAAACGAAGTGCTGGTCCGGAAAGTCTCCTGCAATGCGGTTCACCATCGTGAATCAGCAAGCACGGAAGTTCCAAAAAAATGCGACCAATTGACAGTCTTTGTTCGGCCGACAGAGCGTTATACGGCCTTCTAACAAAATATATGAGTTGCGGAGAATACACGAAGAGCCATTACTTATTACTAACTTCGCAATGCTGTCAATGACTCTGGTTCCAAATACCTCTCCGCTGAGATCGGAGGTATTCCGCACCCAGTCAGCGCTGTCGGCGAAGAGTATAGGCTGCAAAGAAATCCCAACACGGGCTCGCCACGCCGACTTTTCGGAAGAATCCACGTCCATAGAATGAGCAACTGTTGTGTCGGCCGGAATGAGCTTGGATTCAATAGCCTCGAGCAGAGCCGATGCTGCATCGTTGTATCTTTCGTCTGAAAAGGTGGCTTTGAGCAGACTGGCAGTCTCTATGTCTAGCTGAAGCAACAATCGAGAGAGATATGCGATCACTAAACCCTGCGAAATAGGTTGTGAATATGGGAGATGCAAGCATGAATAGCGCGCGGTGACGTACGAGGCCTATGATGTCTCCTTCAAGCTTCTGCACGTCAGCCAGGATGGCTAGTGCATTTGCCTTCGCGGCAGCGGCGTCTGCCAAGACGAGCGTCTTGGAAAGAAAGGAGTCCATTATTACCCTTGACTCTGGATGCTTCTCTTTCAAACGATAGAGCAACAAGCGGAAGGTCATGTTTCCGTAGACACCATCTAGCACTCCCGAGAAGTACCATGGTCGAAGAAGGTCCGTAACAATGAGGACACGAGTGAGACACCCAGCACGCTGAGGCGGAGGGATAGCCCACTGGTCAGACATGCAAGAGTCGAATGTGCCTCGCACCATGTGCGTGACACGAAGGGCGATTGGTGTGATGAGCGGATGGGAGCATGGCGGCGGGGCGACTGCCCCAGCAAGAACCTCAGATAATACGCACAGGAGTGCAACAGCATCGCTCTTGTCCTCAATATGTATTCCTGACGGTTCTGGGAGCTTCTCCTGAATCAGTTCAATCGTGCCGTCCTTTGGGTGGATGCCTTTGATCGCTCACCATTTCGTTGCTTGCCTCGGGTTCTTCTTCACCAGCCTCGCGAACTAGCAATACATGCTTGGGAAGAACCAACGTGGATGTTTGACTTAGGAGACCTAGAAGATATGTCACTCAGACTGCCAACAGGACGGAACGAAATGATGGCGCACCTTCCCCCGCCTCAATGCACTTCGTGAAAATCGCCCCCATAAGCTCCCAGCTGGGTTTTCCTTCATCACCACCCATTCCTAGGGCATCTCCAAGATATCGTAGAAGCTCAATAGCGACGGCAATGGCTCGGCTCTTCAGTGTCTTCGGAGATGGTCTGTCTTCGTCGTCTGGTACATCCGGGTCGCCTCGCGTTTCGATAATGTACGCAAGCGTTACGAGATGTGCAAGGACCTTCTCTGCTAGTCTACCGACCTTGTCGAAGAGCCCAGTGGACTTGGTCAAAATGCGATGGATGATGTCGAGTGAGAGGTTTGCGAGGTACGTTTTCTCGTGCAGAACAACCCATGACCCTCCGTCAATGGTGGGGAATGCGGCCAGGAGGTGGTCCGAGATGGCGGCCAGAAGACCGGTCCATTGATCAAAGTCCTCGTGCTTGAGCGAATTGTGCGCGTCACTGAGCCCATCTGACACGATGCGTAGTAGGAAGTCGCGTAGGGCAGCAGGGGATGTTCCTTCGCCGGTTGCTGTGCTCTGAAATGTCAAGATAGGGAAGGGAGTCGAGGACGGAAAATTCATGGCTCTCGACCAGCGCACGGCGGTCGCTGCCGCTGCTTCATCGACGCCCGGAGAGACAAGCGATGCGGTAGATGACTCGGAGCATCCTAGTAGCGCGACGGGAACCGACGCGTCGCGTCACGTCCGCACAAACAAAGGTTACGTAAAGAAAGGAAGATGGCCTCGCAAACTTGAAATTTCAAAAAGCTCACATTGAATTCGGACTGCTAGTGTATTTACATACTAGTGCTACTTTTAACTAGCTCTCCGTTTGTCCTTTGCTTTATACCTCACGCGCTTCATGCTGTTGTGTATGCGCGATCTGCACCGGCTAGTCCTTCCGCAGCTTTACTAATAGATTTTGGCCGTACTCTCGTCGAGATTGAGCCATATACCCTTCGAAAAGCGTTGCTTCTTCTTGTTGAAGCGCTCAAGACGTCGTTGACCAGCAGGCCACCGCCAGGAGACGTAGACTGACGTCGACCGCGGGGCGGGGACTCTGCGGTACTAAAGACAATTTAAATACTATTACAGTACACGGCGGAAAGGCACATTATCTACCTAAATCGGTGGCCAGTCCCTTCCCAAACCTATGCAACAATCCAACGGCTTCCCTTCAAGCCCCTTGCATTGGCTGCTGGTCAGCGTAAGCGACCTGCTCCGCTCACCCTGCAAACCCATCCACTGCCAGACTGTCCCGTCTAGCCCAGGGTACAGTAGGTGTCAAAAAATTCTTCGCGCGGCGAGTCCGAACGCTTCGACACAGATTTGGGAGGATCTTCTGAGTCGGGTTTCGTTACACACGTCCATGTGCCTTTACCGCCGTCTGCATCCCACCCGTATGCGTGATCGAGGAGGTCCCCAAACGCCTTCGGCAGGTCCTCAGAGTCGGAGAGCAGCGCACCTTTACAAGACATCTTGCGTTGCATGACCTGCGCCATGCGGCAGGAGAATGTGCCGTGGTGGCACGCGTATTCCCATGTGCGTCCCCCACGCAGCGCGAGGAGGAGGCAGTAGGCGAGTGACTCGACATCGTCGCGATGGTTTAGCTCCGAACCTGTGGAAATGAGCACGAAAAGGGACGTGGGATGGAAGGAACCTACCGAGATCCTTGTGCGCGTTGACGCTCGCGGAACGTATAGTCCCTACGATGTACTTGTGTCCCACTCCCAGCACCTTGCCGTCTGACTCGAGGGCGACGGACGGGCGCGCGATGCCGAAGTCGATGAGAAATACCGAAGACGGGTTGCCTTCGCGCATCAAAATGTTGTTCGTCGTCACGTCGCGGTGCACGATGTTATGGAGGCGCAGGTGCTCGAGGGCGGACAGCTGCGGCGAAATGCATAGTCGTCGGTGCAGGCAAGACAGCGATGTATATGCTTACAATATGTTCATGATCACCCACCGACGCAACTGCCTGAGAGGCTGCAAGCTTGCCACCGCGCTTCCGAACGGCGTTTTAAAGGCTAGGGCTAAGGAGCTCTCAGTGCGCGAGATACTCAAAGTATTGATCCCGCCCGTACGCGTAGATTTCAGGGATCGAGGGGTGCCGTTGGAGCAGCCGAAGAACGGATGCATCATATTCAAGAGCCGGCCGCTTCGCTTTGGATGGCGCGCGACTTTTCTTAAGGGCCACCGCAGCCCCAGACGTACCCTCCTTGGCCATGTAAACTCTTCCCTATAGATAGAGGTCAAATAGTGATGGGTAGATCGAAGCTTGGATAATCGTACATAGCTGCCCGTTCCCAGAGGGCGTCGTTCATCCAAAAGATTGTATACACGCTGGGGCGGCTCGCTAGGGCTTGAACTCATAGTCGACGTCGACTTTGGGTCCAAGTTCAAAGCCGTTTCATGTCTTCGCCGGTCTGGCGGACTTTGAGATATATTCATCCTCCGAAAAATCCATTGAGACAGAAACATGTACTAAACGCGGTCTCATACCGGATGGGCGCTTGCGCCATGAAGCCCTTAGTGGTGGTGTCTTCCGCGCAAGGTCGGCAACGGAGACTACATGAGACCGTCCGTGAGCCCGCGGCTCTCAAGTGGGTCTCATGCCGAAATGCACCACCGCGCCTGACGAGATGTGCGGCCGATGTGATATGTAGTGCCTTTACTTTCGACCGGCTCTCCGCTTCTCTTTTGCTTTCTCCCTGTCCATGGCCTTCTCCTCTGCCCGCTCGCCCTCGATAGACCCAAACACGCGCTTCATGTTGTTGTTGTACGCGCGATCCTTCTCAATCTGTTTCTGCTGCTCCACACCGGCCAGGAAGCGCGCATCCTTCCGTAGCTCGCGGATCGCACCCTTGCGTTGATCCTTGTACTCCTTTCTGAGCTTCGCCGCCTCGTTCCTTTCGTGGTCGGGGTCGCGAGAGCGCAGGTAGTTCGACGCGTTAGCCTCAAACTTGGGAATGTACGAGGGTATGGGGATAGGCTTGTGTGCTTGCAGCCGGAGAGGACGCCGCGCTTGCCGCGAGAACTTAAGCAGCCGACGCAAAGAATTGACCAATGGCGTAAGCCGGTTCTTGTGCGAGTCAGCGTCGTATTCGCAAGTCATTTGCACGATTGCGCTCACCTGCAGCCCTTCTGCAAGTTCTTCCGACTTGACAGACAACAGGATAGTCAGGACAGGGTCGAAGGCATCGACAAACGCGTCCAGGGCCTTGCACATATCAGCGAAACGCGCGAGGAGGTCCACGGACAAGCCCAGTAAATCCACTTTGGTCTGCACAGAATCGTCTTGTTCGCCACTAAGAATGCTGACGAGGTCTGGACGGTTGACCGCGAGCTTCTTGGAGGCCTTGGCATCAAGCCGAAACGCTGCATTGAAATCGGGTGAGGGGAAAGACCCCGGCAAGGACGCAACAGAGGTGAAACCATGTGGCGCCATATGAAGGACTGCGTTGACCACGAAATTGAGCGCCTCTGGGACAAAGCGCTTTGACAACGCCTCAAACTCCAAGAACAGGGAACACAGGAACAAACCGCTGGCGATATCGGTTAGCGATCGGACTCGACAGAGCCCAAGGTAAGAACCCATGAGCAGCCGAGCCGGCGTGACAACGGCGTGATTCATGTCGCTAGTCGGCCATACGGCACCGACTATCCTCAAAAGAGACAACTCTGAGAGACCAGGCCATGTCTTGGCCTCCGGATCGGCCGGTCCTCGAGAAAGTCCTCTCCTGAGATTCTTGTGCATGAGTGCGAGCTTTTGGTTGAAGTGACCGGCAGATGAGATCGGGTATGTCTTGGTGAGCGCGTACAAATGGGGGATGAGAGCGGTTAGTAACCCGAAATGAGGTTGCGGAGGAGACGTGATGTGCAGGATGTGGTCGACAAGAACGCCGGACAGTGCCTGTCAACTTGCCTCAGCACGAACAAAATCAAGCATTCGCTGGCGACACTTACCTGGAGCTTGAACTTATTGTCAGGAGCTAGACTGGGATGATGCAACGCTCGTATGCGCTGGACAACCGTCGGTACGTCAACATCCGGAATGTCGTCGACGATATCGAGGAATTCCTCGTGAGATAAAGGGCAGGGGAAGGTGTAAGGAAGCTCTGTCGGCCTGTCGCGAGATGCCCGGGATGCCCGCATTGGCTTGGACTGGCCAAGCTCGACGATGCCCTCGATGTCCTCGCCTGTTGAACTTTCAAGCTTCTCAGAGTCGGATGCGGCGGCCAAAGCACCTTCGCCTTCGCTCCCGCTGCCATCTTCGGACATGGCGTCTTCTTCCTCATCGTCTTCTTCCTCGTCCTCGTCACTGTCCCCGTTCGAGTCCCCGGCCTCCTCTCCACTCTGCTCCTGCAGGCCCGTTCCCAAGGGATTCAGGTCGCCTTCGTCATCGACAAAGTCATCCTCCAAGTCATCGCCGCCTGCGACTTTTCTCCGCTTCCCTGGCCTTAGGTCATCTTCGTCGCTGTCAACATCGTCTTCTCCATTCTGCCGACGAAGACGCCTCCTTTCAGCCTTCTCCAAAGACTCCTTCTCCTCCAAAGCGAGCTCCTCATCGGTCTTTGTACGATCTTTCGGCTTCGCCCGCCTGTCGAAGACAAGCTCTTTCACGAACTGATCGTACTCGAGATCGTGATCAGTCGCAACCTTTGATAGTGGATTGTTCTGTGTGTTGTCGAGGGAGGCGGAAAGAGCATCGGGCTTCGCTAGCAAGGCGCGTATGGAGTCGAGTTCTTGATCCAGCTGATGTCGCATATCATCGTCCTGTTCGCGCTCTATTTGCCTTTGGAGCTGTATGCGTGTGAGATGAAAGCAAAGCGCTGCCCAAGTAAACGTACTTTGTGATCCTTGCTCTTAGCCATGACTTCAGCCATGACTTCCGCTTTGGTTTTCTTGCGCTCGGGCTGCAGTCGTAACGTCAGTAGTTAGTACCTCCAAGAAATGTTATGGAACATACTTCATCGTCGTCGCCATCATCATCCTCGTCTCCGAAGCCGCCGAAATGCCCTCTTTTCACGGCTTCGCCGTCAATTTGGCCTACGAAGGAATAAGAGACGCTTCTTCAATGCAGGCTTCCGTTGCGCACCTTTCACAACCTCGTCTTCGTCTTCGTCTTCGTCGAGACCAAGACCAACGTTGTCAAAGTCATCCAGTTTTGAAAGACTTTGGCCGTAATGCGTGAGCTCGCTCTCGTCCTCGAGATTGAACGCTATTCCCTTCGACGCGCGCTGCTTCTCCTTGGTGAATCGCTCAAGCATGCGTTCCTCTGGAGTGAGGGTCGGGTCATTTTCACCAAAACGCCTGTCAACAATGCCGCCTGCGTGATCCTTCTCCTGATACTCCTTCAACAGAGTTTTCTTGCGCTATGAAGGAGCGGCGTGAGCTTTGGGCGCACCTAACATGCGACTAAGACCACGTACCTGCTCGAGGCCTGCCTGCCTGCTCTGTGTGGGCTTTCCGGTGATACCCTTGAGCTTCCTGCCGCCTACATCGTGCTTGAGCTTGGTGACCTTGACATCGAATGGATTGAGCTTCTGTTGGATCTCCTGAAGCTTCGCTGCGCGCTTTATTTTGTCCTTCTCCTCGTTCTGAGCGCGTTTTCGCTTCTTCCCGGGCTGAGAAGGCTTGGTTATGCCTGCGTTGGATAGGGCTGACTTGAGCTGCGAGAGCTGGGAGCCCTTGGCCATTGCGCGGTGCGAAGGAGATGTGAGTCTGCACCAAAAAAGCTTCCCGATCAAGCCAACCCGACCAGTCGGCTGCAAAACGCGTGGTGGTGGCCGTGGCACAAGCACGAGAGTACAAGACACAGCTCTCTTCCGACCGCGGCACCCACAGCCTCTTTTCTCTCTTTTATATATCCTTGTCAGAGAACAAGTGACTATTGGCCCAACATCCCCTTCTCTTCTTGCTAACTCAACTCACTCAGATCTCCTCCTTCGCAATATGCCTCCGCAGACGCGCTCGTCTGCTCCCTCTACCCCAGTCTCCAAACGCGCCAGCTCAGACTCTATCCCAAAGAGCGCTCGCAAGTCCCCGCAGTGCCATACATGCTATCGGCCCCGCGCTGGCCATCCCCGTTCAGGTTGCCCTCATGCCTCTACCACTCAGTCTCCCACCTCAGACGGATCCGACATCGCAACTGCCCTCGACTCCATGCAGATACATCCTACCAAAGGCGAGCCTGTGCGTGGTCGTCGGGCACCCGCTCTTCCTGACGCCAGTCTAGCCTCGTTGTCCACAGAGTCGAGTGCCATACTGAATGGGCTCCTCAAGCCGGGAATCATGGGAGATGACCCTATGGACGAGGATGAGGACAACACCTTCCTACCTTCGAAGGTGCAGGACACTCCGCAGACACCCCCTAAATCGCATCGAAACCTTCGTGGCCGGATCATGCCTGGCACACTGGATACGCCCAACTCCACCATCCTCGACGTGGATAGCCAGAGGACCAATGCTTCCCCTTCCCTTCGTATCGACTCCGACAGCGCCCTCAAGCCGGATCCAGTCCAGCAGTCTCTTGCCCGCTCAATGAGCCTTCAGGAGAGAGAGGCGTTCCTGGACGGGCTTGCCCAAATTTCCAATGCCCGCAGGGCCACCGTGTACACCGTTCCCATCGGCGACTTACCTGCTCTGCAAGACTCTGCCGCGCGCCTCGGGTTCAAGGCTCGTGTCTTGACATCCAAGAAGGGTTCGAAGGAAACAGATGGTCTGTTGGTCATCGGGACAGACGGCCAGGCGGTGGACACCCTCCACGATAGCTTGGCGCGTGAGGAACCAGGGGGCTCTGGTCTGCGCACGGTGGCGAAGGGCGCCCTTGTGGGGGCAGTGGCCACCTTCACTGGGTTGGCGTTTACTTGACGGAAGTGTGCCGTGGGTCTGGCCGGCCGGACTTCATGTTGGTCGGCGTCGATGTTTCTTGACTACTCTTACTGCTGTCGACTTGCTCTGATGCGTTACTATAGCTATTAGTTGTGTACACACGGATCATACACATGTATTTTTGGTGTTGCTTTATTCAGGCTGACTGGCACGCGCGTGCATGGCACGCTTACGCGAGCGCCCGATGCGCCCGAGCTTCGCAACTGCCGTCCACCAACTTGAAGATGCACGATAGTGGCCCACAACCTGTGCCACACTCTGATCACCCTCAACCTTGCTGAATAGCATAGCCAGGTGCTGAACTCGCTTGACGCCAAGATTCCTTGCACTTGTTCACGTGGTGGTAAGCTTGGGACCCTCGAGTTTTCACTGGTCTGCTAGGCCGAATCCGTTTCTGCACAGCATCCCATGTCCGACCACGACCCTCCACCAGAGCAAGATGAGCACGGAGGTGACAACCTGCCCACTTATGATGACCTTGCGGACAGGCAAGGCCCTAATTCCAGGTGCGCATCTTGTGTCATCTACGCGAGGTAAAACTCAGGTTACCGTGCTGGCTTCCAGATTTGGGCGATGGAGGAGCTGGATAGAGAAGAGGTACCTCTTTACCCAGTGACGCCTCTAATCGTCTCATGTCTCTGAAGAGCAGCCGAGCGGTACGCGGATATGTCTCCGGAGGAGTTCAACCGTAGACGCGAAAGAGGATGGGATATCAGTGTATGTCATGTCTTCCAGACACACGGCCTCGTAGATTCTGACCATCTATAGGACGACTCCCAACAAAGCGTACCAGAATTAACAATAGACGAGCCTGCAACCCCTACTAGATCTAAGCCGTCACTCCTCTCGATCAGCACCCAATGGAAAGATCTACCAAGTCCTCCCATTGAGCCCGAGGAGTCTCCTGCGCTGGACTCAGAGCAGCCCTTGGTCTTGCGGTCTCTTGCACCAGCTCATCTTTGTCTCAGCCACTTTGGATCCAGGTTCTTGCCTCACACGACGTCTCCTATACGCACTTTATTGCCTATACTGGGAGATAGCATGCTCTTGGTGGGTCACGACGATGGGCTCTCCGTGATCAACATGTTCCCAAAAGAGTGGAATGGATTTGGACTGCGAAGTAAAGGTCCCGGGGAGGCCGAGGCTCATCGAATATGGACCGGAGAAGGGTCAGTCAGTGGAACCGATCCATGTCGCATCCACTGCTTATACCTCTTTGAGACAGTGTCTACCAGATGTCTATACTAGAGGTGGAGAATGTGGGCGAAACTACACCTCAGGGCGTCGTCCTTCTTTTGGTAGGCACTGAGACGGACAGTCAAGAGAATCATCGCACGCTGCGCATGTACAATTTGACTTGTCTGATAAGTCTCGCAAAATGGGCAGTCTCACAGAAAGTAAAGCCGACGCTTCATCCTTGTTTCCTAACACATGGCTGAGTTCTCTTGCAGGGTGCACGCCCATTGGACATGCGACGTCCTGCCCGCTGGCATCCCCAGCAGTCCCCGTCACGGAAGCACAAGTCTTCCGGAAGCTTGGCAAAGGGCCTCAAGTCGCTCATGATCTCGGACACACCTGCGCCTCCAGAAGCGTCGGCGTCTTACCACTCCATGATGCCCTCCCTTGCCGTGCCACATGACCCAAGACATTCTGGACTCTCGAGGAAAATGTCTACCGATTCATGGGAAGTCATCGACGACCTTCCGCTTCGATGGGCTACCGACTTCGTGCCCCTTGCGCCAGCCGGGTCGCGCTTGGTCAACACGTCCGTGCTGTCTTATGACGTGTGGCGGGATGAAGTATCCCCCCGCGGCGGCGCTTTGCTGGCGGTCGCGACCAAAACTGGGGTGTTCTTGTACGAATCTCCGAAGGGAGAGCGTGCGTTCAGGCTTGTCAAGGTACGCGATCCCGTTCGCCTATCGCTCAAAATACTCACCGCCGCACGGTTGTCAGGATTTCTACACGCCTCTGCAACCACGTAATATTATGTTCGTCCAGCAAAGTTTGTCCGATGCGCCCGTCCTTCGCAACCCCTCGGAGCCGGCTTCCTCTCTTACACATACTCCCTCCCTTTCCTATGGCGTCCGACTGTCACCCGCCACGAGCCCGAGTGCCTCGCGCGCACGCCGTATTTCATTTACCCCCCAATCGGTTATGCACGGCCCTCAGCTCAGCCTATTCGTAATGTTTGAAAAGAAGGCCGGCCTAATTCGACTTTCTGATTCTGCCGTCGGCGAAGTCGAGATGTACGACGAAGCACTCTCGCCTATGGGCAGTATAAACTCCACCTACAAACGACGATCCCGCTCGTCGTTCGATGGCCACGCCTCGGCCGCCAAGGGCATCTGGACGCTGCCTGCCAAACTCGACCTGCCTTCCTCCTCGGGACCGTCTGACATCGGCCAGGTCTATCTCCTCACAAGAGGTCGGCAAACGCGGATCGTACCCTGTCCGCTGCCGGCTAATCTCCAGTCGACGCCCCCGTTGCAGACATTCTACTGGCGATCCCAGCCGACGCATGTGTCTCCGAGGTTCATTCCGTCTCGGAGCGCCGATGGCAAGCCGTGCCTGCAACTCATCGCATTCGGCGAAGACGGGCTTGAAGTGCAGGAATCGTCGCTCTCCCTCGCGTCCAATGAGAAGGGCAAGGGCCGGATGGAGGAGCTAGTGTACGCGCAGACAGATGCTGGCGGAGTGGCCATGGGATTCCTTCTCGGAGGCGGACACTGGCACAGGCCGTTCAACGCGCCGCTCAGTCGTTCGCAGTCAAGCAGAAGTGGAGTTTCCTTGAGCAGTCTCGATACCGAGGACCTCGCGGAAAGGCTACATGCCCATCAAGGGCTATACGGTTGGCAGCAGAGGGGCTTTGACGACTGGAGGGTGTTCTGGGTTGGCGGGCTGGGTGACGAGCAAAGTGCAGGAGGATAGTGATTATAGTGTTACATTCTGAGCTATATATGACAGAGAGCAATGATGACAATGTCCAAAGAGTCCGAGCAAAGCGCAAGGGGGTAGTACTAGTAATGCGTGCGTTCTACGGATGCTACATGTGGGTGAGAAAGGAAAGTGTTCCGTGGGTTCATAAGCGGTATTCGTGAGACTAAGAAGATGAAGAGACGTTCATGCGGTGGGGTTGTTTTTACCTCTGATAACGACGAAGGACTTCGGCGCCTGTGGTTCAGGTTCAGAGGAAGCTTGCTCCTGCGTTCGGGAACTCGAAGCCAGGGGTTGGTGGGATGCACGCCGGTCCCGAACGACGACAAAGGAGCGACCAGGCACTGCTTCTTGGGCAAGCTCTTCTCCAGGACGGGGACCGTCGCTCTCGCTGTGGCGGCGCGGCTTCAGCAACTGGAACCAATTCTTCTTCTTCGGCTCGTTCACCACAGAGGCGTCATCGTCCGTAATCGGACTGACGATCTCTGGCCGCAACGACTGTCTGCGCGCAGGAATGTTTAGCGATGGCTGTGTCGCCGCCGCCACTCTCGCCACATTCGCCACATTCTCAACCACGGCTGTCTGCGACTTGGTCCGGACGTGCGGTGCCATCGCCCCCGGCGGGAGGTTGGAATGCTGGCGCTCTGCGTCCGCGATGGACGGAGTCACGGGCGCGGAGGAGTCATATGACTGGCTGCGGGGTGTAGGAGGAAGTTCGGCGGATGGGAATGTCAAGGTCGAGCCTGACGCAATGGCATACGGAGCGTCAAAGTGGGCGCGGCCGCCACCGATGCGTGCGAACCCAGACTTTGTCTGCTTCGGCGGCTCGGGAGGTGCCTGGGCCTCCAATACATTGTACCCTGGACGGGGGAAGGGCTGCCAAGCTCCCATGATAAACCCGCCTTCGTCATCGCTGTCCTCTCGATACGGGCGCAGAGCGTGCTCGGGTCGAAGAACGGAAGGGGGCCCAGAGGTCGTCGGCGTGGAGCCCTTGGGCGGCGGCCGCGATAGCGTGTTCTGCGACGTGTTGCGCGGCAAGTCGGAGTGTTTCGTGCGGTGCCGCTGCGACCGACGTTTCCGCGAGCCGCAGCAACCAAGAAAGCCACAGGCGCCGAGGAGACCGCCGTCCACTGTGTGACGGCTGCGGTCAAAGCTCACGCCGCCGAAGATACGGACGAGCGCCTCGACAAGTTTGGATGCGAGCATGAGGATGAACGCCAGGTACACAAGTGCCAGGATGAATAGGATCACATACGCCACCCACTGGCCGGCTTCGCTGCCGATTGAAACCTAGGGGGTGAGATCGGAGAACCGTGAGTAAGCGATGCGACGTGAAGGCGATGAATGTACCAACCGTCGGCGTCAAAATCACCAACAGAACGGTGATCACTATTCTGGCTACGCAGAACAGGAAGCTGATGAGGCCCATGCTGGCACCATGGCCCCACGGCAGCCAGATACTGGTGACCAGAGCGGAGATGACTTCAATCACCAACAAGATTATGGCCTGGGCTGTCCCGCTCTTCTGACCACATCCGATAGTGATTCCGACCGCCAGATTCGTTGCGAAAAACATACTGGCAAATAGCTGAGAGCCGTGCCTGTAATGGTTGTAGAGCGGCCCAAGTGACAAGAGCGTCCATGTCTCGTCGTACAGTTTGCTGGTAGGTGTCATGGACAGGCGGATGACCAGGAGCACCGGAATAAGGACGGAAAAGGCGGCGAATGAGAGTGCAGCCAACGCGACGGAGACGACTGTGGCCTGGTGCCGACCCAGGGACATCTGATAACACGAAAATATGGTGACGGGTAAATGAAACAGCAAGAGGATCCGAATGAGGTTGCCTTGCAGGATGCTATAATGGAAGGAGCTGAAGTCGGGCCGTAACTTGAGCCAGGACTTGCGCGACGTCGTGTGAAAGCGAGATGTGGTCCGGAAGAGGAAATGTGAGTTTAACGACCTGTCTTCTTCGGCGGCCTGTGGTCCAGATACCCCGTCGAGGATGTCCTTGCTGGTGGCAGAATACCGCGGGCTTCGCACGCCGAACTGGGCGCCTTGCCGACCTTCTGTCAAACTGGAATGAAGGCCCGAGGCAACCGCATCTAGTGCCCATATGGCCAGGCTGACGACTATCGTCCCAGCGATGATAGCCAGGAATATGACCAGACATATACCAAAGAGGTCCTGCGGTCGAACCCCGGCGGTATATGCAAACGAGGACATACCATCTGCCGCATCTAGCGGGAGGGTGAACAGCGTATTTGGCGCGACGGAGTCGATGAACAGAGGGGAGCTCGGATCAGCGAGTTGATCCGCATATTCTGTTGGGGGCTGAAACGGGGGTGTAGACACAGGATTCCAATGAGCCTGTGAAGCGTTGCCACCTTGCGCCAACGTTATATCTTTCAAGAGTTGCCGTTAAAGGGATGTCATCAGAACCACGAGAAGACCGAGCACATACTGTATGTCAGAGTTGCCCACGCCGTTTGGGATAGCAAAGGGTCTACCTGGGCGTCAGTTTCTCGAGATGGCGAAGCCGCAAAACAAACGCTCACAGATGAACGCAGGCCATTGAACGGCAACCATAGCCAGGGCCGCACACCACTGCGTGTGAAAGAATATGTCGCGCAAGGACGGTGTGACTGGGTAGATGTAAGCATCAGCGTTCTGCCCATTCACGAGAGGCAATCAAACGCACCAAAACGTATGAGGGCAGGCGACTTCGCGAGCCCTTCTCCACTGACCGCGCTTGCGATCACAAACCCGATGCTCTCGACGCGGGAGAAGAATCCGCGTCCAGACCAACCGGCGCGCCTCCCCCAGGCAGATGAGAGCCGAGCGATGGCGCATATGAGCCAGTACGCAGTCGCCAGCGCCACCGTCACCCAGAAAACAATCTTCGCATGACCGTACACGGAGTGGGCAGCGCCAGGGTCGAGCGGCGTGTTGGTAACATCTATGCAAATGAGCTCGTTGCTGAAAGGGTCCACGGCGCGTAACCGCGTTTGCAATGTGGTGAGCTCGTGGCTCTTTTTCAGCGGGACGTAAGAGGAGAACGCGAAGGTGCCTGCGGGGATGGGGCAGAAGGTGCCGGTGGTGCTGTCTGGCTCGGGCAGCGGAGACGGGGGCCGCAAGGTATCGCAGAAGTAAGAGTTGTTGTTGAACACGTTAAAAGTGAGCATCTCCGTGGAGAGGAACAGCGTTGCTATAAGGAAGGATAATGAGCGACGCAGCTCGCGTGCAAGACAACCTGGCCACGCACATAGGTCTGTACTCCCATTCGCGAACCCCACGATCGGCTGTCCTGTCTGCCCGATGACGGTGAGGTTCAAGTGCCTCCCAAGCAAGTCCGAGCGTGTGATTTGGGCGTATACGGTGGATACGTTGAGTTTGAGGGAGACATTTCCGGTGAAACAGTCGTCAAAGTGGGCGACGGTTGGTTCTGCAGTGGTGGGAGAAAGGAGAGTCGAGAGCCATAGAAAAGCCAGGGGAGGATGGAAGAAGGAAAGGGCTGATCGGAACGGTGCCATAGAGGAGAGGTCAACCCTCTTGCGAGGATTGAAGGAAAACACGAGGACGACAAGAGCTTGTGTGACTTGCACGCCGGCCACGCCCACAAAGAGCCTCACCGCTTTCCCGCGCCTCTTTGTCGCGGCTTGCGGCTGCCTCTCGCCGCGCGACTCGGGAGTGCAACAACGAGTCTGCATCGATCATCCACGCTGTCTACTCCAGTCATGATATTTACCGCGCGGCTTGGTTACTCGTCGACAACAGCACTGGGTCACGTAAGTTATCCCGACACGTCAATCTTGACTGGCATGGGACCTCGCGACTCGCGGAAATTATCGCTCGCAGACGGTGACTGCATGTCCATGCATCCTCGAGCCGCGGAGCGGCCCACGCTGCCAATGGACCTGTCCTGAGAGCGGGGATTTTTGCAGTGAGGAGGCTTCGTGGCGCCCCCGCGCGGCACGTCTGCGAGGCAACGAAATGAACACCGGGGTGATGCCCCCTACCGCCGCCGCCGCCGCCCGCGCTCGCACACGGGGGGCGAACGGCCGTCTCACGTCGACCAAGTTAGCGCATATTGGGTTCGCACCCTCGGAGGCTGAGGTGGCAGCGGCGGCTGCCAGCTCGCCCCAAGAGACCTTCCCCAGACGCCGTAGTACCGCCGCCGCCGCCACGGCTGGGGACGCTGTGACCTCGCGCCCACGGTACCCTCGCATCGCGCCGTTGGCCCTCACGCCGCAACATGAACGCGCGCAGATCCAGCTCGCTCGTCACGAAGGTCGCCGGGCGTCCATCACGTCCGAGGCGCAGTAGTACTTGCTGCGGGAGCTTCAAGAATGACCCGGGGCTCCACAGCGCATTGAATCCCCTGCAGGGTCTCTGACGTTCGCGGGAGGACTATGGCCCCCAGAGCTCGGTGCGCTTTCGTACATGCTGAGGCTCGAGCTGCGTTGTGCGAGTGGGTGCAGTCGACTCGGAGTGCCTGCCGTGACGTACGGGCGTTCCTTCTATCGGACGCCGTACGATATCGCGCAGAACATGTGACGGTCGTCCTCGCGCGGGCGGCACGCGCAGAGAGCCGGGGCCAGCGCACCGTAAACTTTGGGAATTCCGAATGGCCCCGTCCAGTCTGCGCGCGCCGGGCAGTGGCAGATGCTCGTGACAGGGGTGTGCGTTGTGCGGGCGACGAACCTTACTTATAGCCTGTGCTGGCGGGCGAGATGCAGTGTATGTCAGCGGACTGTGGATGTGGAGATGGTACGGCCAGCGCGCGGGTGGGACGGGAGCACTGGCTCCACCATGGTCGGGCTGGAGCCTCAGCGGCCTCAGCGCTCAGCGCTCAGCTCGCAGTCGCCGTTCTGCGCCCGCCATGTGAACCCGACATTCTCACGCCATACCTCTCGCTCTCGCTGCCGACGCGACGCGGAAGCCGCGTCCACTGCCAGGGCCCTGCCGTCCGCACGGAGATACGCTGCTCTCGCCCGTACCGACCGACTCCACGCGCCCGTGCGAGCTCGAGGCCTCCGGGGATCAGCCCTTCAGCCCGACGCGGCGCGACCTCGCATTACATTTTCTAATGCCGCGCGCGCCTAAGTACGTCGCGCACCGCGAAGCGTCCGTCGCGCGCGGAAGTCCCGTCGCTTGATCGTTGCAGCTCGCGCAACGCATCTGGCATCGCACTCGGTCCATCGTGCCACTTGGCGGGCGGACCCACAGCAGAGCAGCAGCTTCCAAGCGGCGCGGTGCACAGCCCTGATGAGGTGCGGCTCGCGCAGATGAGGAGGCTTCGTGCCAACCGTTGGGCTTGAATGTCGGACCACTTGCCGACGAAGCCTGTTTGTTGTTCTACACAAGGGTACGGCAGAACTGGATCTGCTTACACGGATAGCGTACATCGCGTATGTCGGGTGAATTGGAGGTGCGCTCAGGGTGCAGCCTCGACACCTTAGAAAGCGACACCGTTCATGGTGTTATGCGCTACGCGAGATTCGTGACCGTAGATAAGTATCCCGCCCGACCATCGGGTTTCGAGCATCCGACGAGTTCGTGTGCTGAATCGCCCCCGCGCAGTGGACATCGTCAGGGTCTGTACAGCATCCAGCAGACCAAGTGGCGCCCGTTGATGTGACGCGCTGCGCTGGAGCCATACAACCTGCCTGTGATTGATGCGTGTCTGCTATCCCATAGGGAAGGGATCCGGGTGCGGGTATGTGCCTAGGCGGGCTCGGGGGACACGGTGGGTGGGTGCAGACACGGACGCGGGGCGAGCTCGTGCAAAACGGCTGCCCGCCATGGGTCGGGTGCAGCGTGCGTCGTGACGAGCCGGAGGAGCGGCGGCGGCGGGGGGGAGGATGCGAGCGGGCTAAGCGCACGAGGTAAGTAATAGGATGCAGGGTGCAGACGATAGGTGTGCCCGCCGGCTCTCGATCAGGCTTAACAGGGACTGCGCCATGGAAGCGAAGATCAAGCAAGGTGTGAGCCGGGACGGTCGTGCACAGGGCTGAGCATGCGCTGAGCGAGTCGAGTACGGTATACTTGGGTTGTGTACACGGGTGCGGCTCCCGCGACGGTCGGGGCAGGGGAAGGTCGCATGCAGTGGAGGACCGACGGTGGATATGTTATGTCATGTTACCGGTGGGTGCGATAGGGCTCTACGGTGCAGAGATCGGACTTGGCAGTGGGCGATTTGGATTTAAATTTGGCAAGTAAGGACGGGGTAAGCCGGCTCCTGCTTGGAGGGATCAAGGCCTCGGTGATGGCGGGAGGCGCGCGCACTTATCGCCCGAGCGAGCGGGCGGGGCGGGCCGGCGCCAGGCTGTGCCGCGAGACGTGAGGATCTGCAATTGCAAGTGGGCGGCCGAGCGTCGCGTGCAGGGTCGCCGTCCCGATCTGCGCGTGCGCCCCAGCTGCAACCACTGATCGCGTATCGAGCCCCGCCCGTGGCGTGGCGCACCACAGCGGACGTACAGTCAGAGTGCGCGCATCCCGACCCCCGCACGCGACGCAGACACGGACTCGGACGCGGTGCCAGTGGGCGCGTATGTATCTCGACAGGCCCACGTGTCCCCGCAGTCTCAGCGCGATCGCAGTCCCGGTGAATTGCCGGCTCGCTGACTCAGCCGCCCACGGGATCTGCGATCGCTGGCGCTCACCCACCGCCGGCGGGGTGCACGGCCGTGGTGCGCGCTGCTCGCGACGCGACGGCGCAGCGCAACGCACAGCAGCGCGCGTGGGCGGGGGACGGGCGGCGCGCACGTGGGTGCCTTTGTGGCGTCTGTCGGTGCAACAACGCGCCCAGTGAGTGGCGCGGCGCGCACCCGTCGCTGTCCCGCCCCGTCTGGCTCTGCAATTTTCTAATCATCTGCTCCCTGATCTCGTCGGACGCACCCTGAGGGGGCCACCCTCCGACCGCTATCAGAAAAACTTTGTTTGTCGATCGTGGGGACGCATGTGTGCCACGCCACGAGAACTGCACACCCCGGGACCCCCGCGACCGCGACCGCGACCGCGATGCGCAGCGGACGGACGCTGCACGGCTTGCCTCGTGCTGTTCACCGCCGGCGTCCACGCGCCTTCTCAGCGCGCAGAAGGCACTACGGCACAAGGGGCGCTGTGGTGACGACAGAGAAGACAGGCCGCGGTGCTGCTTCTGCGAGAAGACACCGCGCCTCATTAACTTCCGCATGCTTACTGTAAATGTATCCATTTGCAATGCACACGCTGGCTGCAGAGGACAAAAGACCCATTCGGGGCCCGGCGCGAAGGCACGGGCGCCGCGCGCGTTTGTACATTAGCTTTGGAGCACTGGTGCTACGCCCGCCTGAATTGGGAGATGAAGGCCGGGGAGGCGTGGGTGAGGCACTCCATAACTCCGGACTGCTTGGTGTCGGCAGAGACAATGGAGCCCATTGGGCGTCCTAGGCTTTGGCATAGAGGGGGCGGTCGCGCCGCGTGGACACGAAGCGCGACCATTAGGGTTTTCGGCATTGGGCGAGCGGGCAGAGGCGCCGACGGCGAGGTCGCGGTTGCGGAAGCGCTGACTCTGCCTGCGGGAGGAGGAGGAGGGCTCGCGCGCAGTTGCGGAGGGAGACGGCGAGCACGGAGGATTGGAGGCGGGCGTCTAAGGCGGATGTCGACGGAGCGGTGGGCCGGGCTGTACGGGGGGCAACGGGCGACGCATGGCACTGGGGGCGAGGCGGGGGCTGGTCGCGGAGGACGGTGACGGTGACGAGGCGGAGGGCGACGACGCGGACGAGGGCGACGACGCGGAGGGCGACGACGACGACGACGACGACGACGACGACGAGGCGGTGGGCGGGGAGTGTCCCTCGAACTTCGAATTCCCATGGGAAAAGGGGGGGCGAAGCGTGGACGCGTGTGCAGATATCGGCCAGGTGAGATTTCGGAGCGGCGTGCACGAGCCATCGGTCACGCCCGCGTCACACCCGCCGCGCCGCGCTGCCGGAGGAAACGGGCCCGCGCACTCGGCGCATAGAAGGAGCTGTGTGACGGTGTGTGACGGTGACAGATGTGGGAGGCTAAGCCCGAACGAGGGCACAGGACGGCGCGAACCGAATCCGTACAAAACCCACTGCGCTGCATCCTCCCGCTCGACTGGAAGCCCGGCTTCGCGACGCCCCCGCCCCCGCCTCTTCATCCTTCCTCTTAAATGGATCCCTTCCACTTTGACGCCTACTACCCCTCCGACGCCTCCACCCCGCGCACGCCGTCCCCCCGCACAGACGACCTCCTCCACTCCCCCGCACACTTCAAGCTCGAGCTCGAGCCCGTCCGCAACATCTTCGCAGACAGCATGCTCGACGACCACACCGTCGCCCCAGAGGCCGCTCACCTCTGGCCCGGCCTCGCACCACACAACTACAACGCACGCCCCTCCCTGCTCGGCGAGCTCTACGACCACGACCTCTCCCCGCCCGCAGACCGCCAAGCCAGCTACTTCCTCGACCAGCAGCAGAGCCACCTCCCCCAGGGCCCCGACGACTGGCAGCACCCCCGCGCCTCTCACCACCACCCCCAGGACCTCGCCACCATGCGCAGAGCAACATACCCCTACGTCCGCCAGGATCGTGACGACCTCCACTATTCCCAGCAGCCCTTCATCTCCCAGGACGAGTCCATCATGGCCTCCTACCACTCCCGCGTCGATACCCTCTACGGCGAGCCGCTCCCGTTAATGGACCACTCCCCCCAGCTCATCTCCCTCGCCTCCCACGACAACCTCCACCTCGCCGGCTCCCTCTCCTCCTCCCCCGCCTCCTCCTACGTCGACTTTGACAAAATGGACCCCAACGTAAAACTCGAGGAGTCCGCCCCCGTCATCGTGCCCTCCCAGACCTGTCTCTACCGCCCCCCATCCTCCGACGCCATGCACCCGCTCTCCTACCTCTCCCCACACACAGGCCTGCCCGTCCAGCACACCGACGACGCGTCCTCCAAGGAGACCCAGTATCTCCGCCGCCGCTGCTTCAACTGCTCCCAGACAGAGCCGCCCAGCTGGCGCCGCTCCACGCTCAACCCGGGCAAGATCGTCTGCAACAAGTGCGGTCTCTACGAGCGCACCCACCTGCGGCCACGGCCCCTCCGCTTCGACGAGCTGCGGACGGGCAACAAGTCGCGGAAGCAGGCCAAGGGCCTCGGTGGCTCGCCGGCCAAGATGATCAAGAAGGAGTCGCTCGACGGGCCCCAGCCCATGAGCCGGCGGACGTCTGTCTCATCTTCGTCTTCCGTGCATTCGAGCAGCGACTGGGACGACTCAGGTACGTGAACTTGCCGTTTTCTCTGTTTAATTTGCGGTTTCCTCACACGGTCCCTGCAGTGTCGGTGTACTCGTCCTCAGGGTCGGCACCCCCGTCTTCCTTCAACTCGCCCTCGCCAGCGAGCTTCTCGCTGCCCCTGGAGCGATCGTCCCACTCGCCGCCTCTCGGCACGCCCGAGGGTGGCATCCGGATACCCAACGCCCCCCTCTCTGACATTGCGTCCCTGCAGTCGTCACCGCGCCGGTCCGCGACGTCGCCCGAGTACGCGCTGTCGTCGTCGCCGGAGTACTTTGGGCGGCGCGGGTCGCTCCCTGTGGACATCCCGTCGGCGTCGCCGCGGACGCCCGGGGTGGACATGCCCGAGGTGACGGGGTGGCAGACGGTGCCGATGGCGGACGTCAAGGCGCAGCGAAAACCCAGCATCCTCCGCAAGACGGTCGTGGCGTAGAATTGCCCCGCAACGATGCCTATATCCCCCTTTGCCCACTTCTTGTGCATGCCTTGCTTCGCCGCTGTGAATATTATCCTTTTATTTAAGTATTTATCTATCGCAAAACGGCCATCGCGCTCTCTCTCTCTCTCTGTTGTCTCTCTTCATATCGCACACCCGCACGTCTTTGGATCGGCGTTCCGCCTGAGGCGCCGCGCTATTATCCCACTGTACTCATTGGCATTGTATCACTTCCCCATTGCGTATTATTCCCCTTGCCCGCCGCCGCGTTTTGAGATATTTTATTGCTTCTTGTGTGTCCGTCGAGGACGCTGTCTTGTGTTAGCAGTTATACAGTCGTAATGTAATGCTAGGTAGAACGAAATGCGAGCAGTGATGATACGGAACGGACATTGGGGGGAGGACCGCCGGTGTCGGCAAGGGTGCTGTAAGGGCGAGGGCGAGGGCGAGGGCGAGGGCGAGGCCGGGCTGCAGATATATCCCGAGGACGTACCGTGGCGAACGTAACTGGCTGTCGGCGATAAACGCCCCCGACCATACGTACCGCGCCAGCCCCCGCGCGCGACCCAGGTGGTGCACCCAGCCGTCCGCCGCACCAGACCCCCCGCCCCCGCCGACCGGCACGCCGCCTGCCCTCTTGGGCCGCCCACCTCCCCACGCCCCAGGCGCCGTCCCCACTCGCGGGTCGCAGGCACTCACAGCCTTGCCCGCACCGCCCCCGCGCGTCTCACTGCCCGGCGGCGGTGGCACCTGCACCTGGCGCCTGCGCCTGCACCTGCACCTGCGCCTGCACCTGCACCTGCGGATCCCCCTGCGCGTCGAGCGGACGCCTCGACGCGCAGGGACGCCTCGAGGCCGCCCGATGCTTAGCTGCGCGGCGGCACCGCGCGCGCGGGGAGCGAGCGTTGCCCCGCTTGCCGCGCAGGCGCCGAGTTCTGACGTGCGCGCACCGCCTGCCCGTGACAGCCATAATGAACACTACCGCGCCCGTTGCCCCGTGCCACCCACATCGCGACGCGCACGGCATTGCATTCCGCACCGCTGCGCACGTATGAGCGACAGCGATGCAAGCGCGCGCCACGTCGGTGCACGCACGCACGCACTGCGCGACGCGTCCCTAAAGCTGGGGCAGCATGCGTGTGGGAACGGGCGTCTGGGTGCGCCCGCCCTTGTCGCAGGGGATAGGGGGCATCTCCGTGGCGGAAACACCAGATCCACACGGGCGCAAGTCGTGCGTCCTCGATCGCGAGTGGCCACGCCCCGCCCCCGAGACGCCTGCGCACCAGTGGCCGCGCGAGCAGCGCCGCCCGCTCGCTCGTTACTGTAGACGACAGCACGCAGCAAGCGCGGAAGCGCCAGGTCCGTGCCAGGGAGGGTGCGCGCGCGTGGGGCCGCCGAGTCGTAACATATGGGCGGGCGGACTGGTATGGAGCCCCGGGAGCATTGGGGCCGCATGACAGCAGGAATGTGTGAGCCTCGTGGGCGTCGTACAGTCCGCAATACAATACGGCCATGGCGCCCGGCCAGGAGGGTGAGATTGCGCAGCAGAGGCGAGGAAGGCCTTAGTACGTGACGGCACGCGGGGTTGCTGTAACTCGGCACTGGGGTAATTCCGCCACGAACGACGCGCGTAGTGAACCACAGTCGCGTCATGGCGCGCCCGTAAGCCCGATAAAAACGCGTATGGAGCGCGAGCATGTACATACAGTACCGGCGCTCGTCAGCGCACGAGGCGGGGGCCGAGACCGCAGAGGCGACGGCGGCCGTGCGCTGGTGCGGGTGCGGGTGCGGGTGCGGGTGCGGGTGCGGGTGCGGGTGCGGGCCTGCGGGTGCGGGTGCGCGGCGGGACACGATGATCGACATGGCAACGGCGCGCGCAGGCACAGAGCCAGCCACCGACGCTGTTGCCGTAACCACGTGCCTCTCCTGCTCTCTGCCGCGATCGTCGCTCCCGCTGCTCTGTGTCAACGACGCCGACTTATCTCTATCCTCGGGCACAGCTTCGGCGTCCCCCCGAAAATAGTTTGCGCGCCCACGCGAACGTAGCTCGCGGCACCGTCACGCGTTCCCTCCCCGCTGCCACTCTCATCGACATCCCCCGTCGCGACGTCAGCAATTTGCTGCGGGGCCGTATCAACCGCAATCCGCGGCCCAACAACCCTCCATCGCGGACGGCGGCTGCTCGACCACAGAGGATGTCGCCTGTCAAAGGCTCCTCGCCGCACGGTCTGCTGTGCTCTGCTGACACCGACGATACCTCTCATTGACGCCTCGCGCCGCTACATACATATAAGGATGCGGGCTTCGGCGATCCCGCGTCGGCTACGCGTATCCCCATCGGTGTCCTGCTGAAGGCGTCGCGGACTCGCGGACGAGCAACTCCCAGAGCGTGTGGGACCAACCGCCGGCCTCCGAGGGGGCGTATGGGAAGCATGCGGGCCGCAGTCCTCGATCCTCCCCGCGGATAACATCTCCTCATGAAATCTTGTATGAGGTCCCCACAGTTGATCGGCTGATTGATGGCGTTCGTCCCAACCGGTGGCACTCATCGCTCTTTCCAAGGCCTCTTCTTCGGTCTAGAACATTGTACAACCACATGGATATGTCTCAGAGGGACGGCTGGGCAGTTTCACGCGGTCTCAGCTTACATGTAAGAATGACGCCGCGACATTCTAATCACTTGACGAGTACTTGAAAAGTCCGGGTAGCGTGCGCTCCAACGTGCCACACGTCTGTGGACAGTGCGCAGGTCCATGTTCTCTGTCTCCGCCTGCTCATAGCATCAAGGAGAACCTTCGCTGCATTTGCTCCGCTCATTCGAATTCGTTCGTGCCTCTCCATAGTTTTGCGCCAGACGGAACTGCTTCAATGAAACCATGTGATGCCGCGGATCACGGGCTCGCGATCGCCAGATAACGGAGGATCGACGGCGGGGTGCAATAATGATGTGCTTACTTAGCCCCGAACCGATGTTCTGCACGTCATACCATACCAGTCATCGCTCTCCTCCTGCACGCAGGCCAGCTCCACTGCATAACAGTCGGACCAGCGCTCAAACGCAGGATCGTGATAGGGATACAGCGCTGAGGACCCTGCCGCCAAGACAATGTGCTGGCATCACGCAAATTCTCGGAGGCGCGCAGGAACAGCGCTCGGTACGCTGCTTTGGAGCCCCATGTCGGGATGTCGACTTTTGTCGATCTCTACAGGGTGGGCTTGACAGAGTTGACGACTGAAGGAGATTCACTGAGATTCAGGGTTGCAGCCCACGAGGTCTCGGAGGTCTCATGATGATCGGCAAATCTGGAGATGTAGATGTACTTGGGTTGGCTTGATAGCGCACGGCCGCCCGAGGCCACTCCAAGTCTCCACGTTCGCCGCATCTGGGCGGCCTGAAGCACACACATCCACCGCGGTGCAGTCCTCTGCGATCGACGATCGGGGTTTCCGGTTTATCGAGGTCCCTCTGATAGCGGGCGAACGTGGCCAGTCGAAAACGTGCGATCATCTACGAGCTCTCTCGACTTGAACGCCGACTCGGGAGTACCCCCTCGGTTGCTGCTCTGCGTGCACGCAAGTATTCAATCTCGTGGTGGAAGCCGTTGATGTCATGCAACTCCACCGCGGTAGATTACTAGATCGCAGGGTTGGGCGTTGGGGCCGTGGGGCCGGCGTCATGTCGTGTAGGATGGCGTGGTAGATCGGAGCCAAACCTGAAAATTGACAACGCACTAATTGAAGGCCATCTACTTAGGAGATGGGGATCAAAGTCACAGCTGCTGCTCACCGAGCCGGAACTTGGAAGGCCTATAGTTAGAACGGAACTGCTGGATCACGTGAGACGTGTCGCGACGTCGTTTCCAACTCCTTCGTCATTTCCCCTCGCAACCCATACTTACGCCTCCATCGCTGAGTGGAGCCATCTGCCGGGTTCGCTGTGATGTCTTTCCAGCATGCGCCGATCACCAAAGGTCAGCTATTGTCTAGTCATCTTGCTCAGCACTAGGCTCCTGACATTCCCCTGGAGGCCTAATGATGACCTGTGCCGCGACGTCGTTTGTGGTCGCCGTTTTCGATGTAAAGCACTATTTCCATCTGCCGGTGCGTGGGTCAGGCTCGTCAGCTTGAAGCAATGTGAACAATGTTGCCCGGCAGCTCGTACCGCATCTGTCGCGCCACCACCAAGTTAGTCCGCCGCCTCGTGCTCTCACCGTTATGACACTCATAAGCGCAGTATTGGCGACTGCTCACGCATAATCTCACATACTCCAACTCCAGTGAACTCTTCGTATGGGAAATGCTCATGTTCAATCTCGGCGTCAGCATAGAGCGCCAATTTGGCGGGGTGAAGTACGCCGTGAGTTCTCCCAGAGGTTCCTCTCCCAACACAAAGCTCATCCCAAAACAGTCTTATCTGGTTATCTCAACTGTGCTTTCGACTGCGCTAGAGCTCGTCGCGCTCCTGGCCTTCCACCAACTCGGCTTCAACTCAATCCCAGCGGGACCGACAGCGCTTGTCTTCAGCTTGCTCTACCAATACTCACGAATTGTCCCTGTGATCTATCACTTCCGCATATTCGGAGTGACCCTCTCAAATAACGTCTTCTTCTATGTTCTCGCACTGCAGGTGAGGATTTCGGCGCCGTTCTAACATGACATCTGTTGATGCCGAGCCCCCTCTCTCCGCCTTTCCTCCACTCTATCAGCTTGCTATCGGCCAATCGTGGACGACAGCAACAGTCTCCCTCATAGGGGTTCTCAGCGGAGCGCTGTACCGCGCAGACATTGCAAGTCTGAAGAGCTACCGGCTTCCTCCCTGGGTCATCCGCCTGTCTTCGCGGTACCTGCTCCCAGCGGTCGGAGATCTTCGCGCGCCGCGTAGAACCAACCGTGCGCTCCCGGACGAGCCAAGTGCGACTCCTTCGCAGTTCGAGGACGAGGTCGTCACGACCGCACGCACGCCGCCTGCTCCCATGCCTGCCGAGACGCCAGACGGGGACGAGGCCGAGGCGCGGCCGGGCGGCTCTGTCATGCGGGAGTGGGTGAACGAGCTGACCGGCCGCACAGAGCGCGCGTCCAGTGGGCTGCGTGTTCCCACTGACGCCGAGATCACGCATCTGACGAGCATGTTCGCGGACGTGCCGAGGGAAGTAGTGGTCGGTGCGCTGCAGCGCAGGTGAGTAACCGACTTGTGAACGGCCCACGCGAATAAGTAACACATCCTCTGACTCGTATCACGCAGCCCGAACATAGAAGGCGCGGTGGAAACCCTCCTCAGCTCAGCATGATCCCTACGTTCCGGCTCTGAGGACCGGAACATACTCCGAAGACTAATTTCTCCCAGGATGTGTCGGCAGCCGCAGCAGTTGCTGATATTGCGGAACTTAGAGGGGGCGTGCTACGTACCGCCCATCTCAGTCGTGATATATGCGGCGCAAGAAAGGCCCGTCGTGCCGGTTGTCGTTGGACCAAAATGCACATACATTTCCCATGCGCCCCATCTGTCATCACCGCTAAGGGACCACAAGTACGACAGAATACGCCAGAAACCCCGCGGATATTATGCATCGGGATCTTCTCCATCAAAACCTGGGCCATCTTCCTCATCGTCTTCGGCAGTAAACGCAGAGAATGGGACCGCATACAGCCGGATGACAGGCTGCAAAAGGAAGGTGATGTGAGAACGATAAATCGGCGGCACTGAGATGATGCCGCATTATTGCACGCAACGGAGTGCTATGCACCCTTCGGTGCAACCGAACGCCATGCAACTAGCAACTCACCTTGTTCGGGTCCTTGACGAGAACGTATTTGCCTTCGGGCATCTTCATGCACAGATCGGTCACCGTCCTTACGATACCCCAGCCGTTCGCAAGTGAGACGTTGAGCTGAGCCGCAAAGTCCGTGGGTCGCATGGAGGCGGCACTCAAAATGACATGCCGTGTGTTGTCTCGCGGGTTGGCGCGGGAAACGTAGCTAGAAATAAACGGCATGAGAAAAGAGGGGAAGTTATCATGAGCCATCTGAGGAAGCGCACCCAATTTTCATCTGTTCGGCGCCTGCGAGGACACTCTGCACGGTCCACTTCGCCAATTTGCAGCTGTTGTTCTTCATCTCCGTGGCGACAACCGCACCACGCTGCGAATCCAGCTTCGCGCGCCAGTCAGGCGCGCCGCCTGCTCCGGGAGCACGCGGGTCAAATTCGTTGAGGGCGCGGATGGTGGTAAGGCCCTGTCCCTGAAGCGGGCTGCCTTGCCCGGGGAGGTAGGCATCAACCTCCGTGCGCACGCAGATTTTGATGTCTTCCTCCTCGGTGATGCCGAGATCGAAGACACGGTAACGGTACCCACACGAGGCCAGCGGCTCCGTTTCGTCGGGGCCATAGAAAGGATTGGGCTTCTCAAAGTCGACCGCCGGCGGAGGAGAAGCCTCGATAACGGACTGGAAACCGAAATTTTGGTTGATGTAGGTCGCCTCGAGGGAAAGAGAAGTCGCAGTGTTAATCGACGGCGTGACCTCGACGGGTTTTTCGTTGGGGTTGTTCGGGTTCGGTGCTGGCGTGTCCTGCGGCGGATCGGAGGCATTCTCGTTGACAGTCACGGTGTCAAACGGCCCGCCGTCACGCTTGTCGAAGAAAAGGCGATCACCTTCGCGGACGATGACGATATCCCAAGGATAAACGGATCTCGGGGCACACATGAGCACGCTAAGGATGACGTCCGTGGCGTACACCGTTGCAGTGCCTTTCGCTGCCAACTGTTCCTTGGATGAGGGACGTGTTATGGCTGCGAGAACGTCGCACGCACCTGCTGAATGACTGGATCATCCGATGTCGTGGTATTATATTTGATCCTGTCGACGGGCTGCAGTGGACGCTCGGTCTTGGTCGTTATGCGGTCGTAGGCCTTGTTGTAAGGGTACAGACGGCCATAAGATTCACTGCATACGTGAGAGTGAGTGACGGCAAGAAAGGCAGGAACAGGGTCCATACAGATCCTCGGGCTCATCAACCTCAAGCCTCAACTTAGCAAGGCGATGGAACTCGATTTCTTCCAGCATTTGCCAGCTAGGATCGATGGCCACCGAAGACTCGCGAGTGCGGTTGTTCTTAGAGATGTGAATGGTAAATTCGGGAATGAGCATTACAATTATCTTCGTGCTCACTTTGTCCCAGTCTCTCCACCCCCTCCTGCCTCCGCGCTGGGCACCTCCTCCGCGTCCAGAGTTAAAGCCTCCACGAGCAGCACCGCGGGATGCACCGCGCCCGTAAGCAGTCCCTCCACGGCCTCCACCACGTCCTCGAGAGAATCCTCCGCCTCGGCGCGGCGCGCTGGTCTTGTTGTCCACCAGTGAGAAGCTCGACTCGTCTTCTACTTGGAATGCAAAAGCACTAGGGGCACCACTGCCGAACGCCTGCACACCATCGCGGCGACCACGACCCCCAGCCCGAGCGTTGTTCGAGGCACCGGGAGCCGATTGTCGGTTATCGCCTGAGATATCATTCCAGTCTGCAAATCGCCCGAGCTTGTCAGATTTTGAGTACGGCGCGTAGGGGATGTCCTTGAATTTGAAGTTTTCCGGTAGGTTAGATGTCGAGGGTCCCCATCCTCCGTCTGGATTGTCATGGATCGGTGGGAGAGTGAATGAAGCCATGGCTAGCGTTTGCGCGTTGTCGCAGAGAAAAAGCGTGTGGCTTGTCTTCGGATGCCAAACCTGTGGCGTGCGAACTTGGGATCTCTTGTCTTAGGACCAACATGAAGTGAGTCTTCCCTACACTCTCGCGCTGTAATTGTTGCTCATCTCTTACCAGTGTAGTTCAAGAAATCAACAGGATCAATGAGAAGGAGTTGGAGCTTGGTCTGGGAGGCGCGTCGTGGCATGATGATTACAAAGGTTCGTCAGGAAATAGGTGGACTGGCGCGTCGCGCTCACGCGTCTTCGTCCACAGATTCGGCCTACATCTACGTAGGCGGTCTTCACTTCGACTTGACTGAAGGAGATGTTATCACCATCTTCTCACAGTGCGTCTGTCTTGCCTCCTTCATGGCCATCGCTCACACTAATTCTTACAGGTATGGGGAAGTTGTTGATGTCAATCTACCCCGCGACAAGGAGACCGGCAAGACCAGAGGCTTTGGATTTCTCATGTACGAGGACCAGCGCTCGACTGTCCTTGCCGTGGACAACCTCAATGGCGCCAACGTTTTGAACAAAACGTTGCGCGTTGATCACGTGAAAAACTACAAGCAGCAGAGGACGAAAGGAGAGGATGGCGAGTGGGTAGACCAGGAGGAACAGAGTATGAATGCGAAGCCTCAGCTCGTTGGTATGTTCGCAAGTTCTCGTGCCTGTGTGTGGTCTGTATTGACTTGCATCCCAGACGACGACGACGGCGGTTCCGAGTCGTCAGCTTCCTCTGCTCCTGACATCGACCCTGACGATCCTATGCGTGACTACCTGCTCGAGAAGTGGCGCGAGGAACGAGCGGCCAAGAAGACCAAGAAGACCAAGTCGAAAGGGAAGCACAAGAACGAGACACCAGAAGAGAGGCGAGCACGCAAGGAGCGGAAGAAGGAGAAGAAGGGAAAGAGGCACGCTAGGAAGTCCGCTGGTCTAAAGGCCGCAGAAGCGCTGCTGAAGTCGCTGGGCCGCCGAGACCGGGGAGAAGAGGATGAGGGTCAGAGGCGGGGTCCTTCCCCTTCTCCCAACAGAAGTCCTCGTCGATCAAGAAGCCGCTCCCTTCCAAGGGCCGATCGAAGAGATGCTCATCGCTACTCTCGCTCTCGTTCCAGGTCTCCTGCTAGGACTCGTCCCCACGGTGAGGATCGGTCTCCACGAGCCAGGGATCGTGGCTACTCTCCTGGCCCACGAACGAGGAGGCGCCCACATAGCGATGCATGAGACTTTGTGGGTGCGTAGTTCGTTATTCTGGGTATCAACATAACGACCGAGCGCCATGTACATTGTACGTGTCCTTACCGTGGCTGATGCAATGGACAGACGCCTTGTATTTACCCTCCGTTATCGGTGAGACCTTCGACAGACAACTTGGCAGGAACGCGCAGTCCTCGGCATGTTGTTGTCAGAAGCACACATTGTCAGTGCGTTCGCGTTCGATAGAATGACAATTCGTGCACTAGTCACCACATGCTCAACGATATAAACCATCAGTGAGGAGACGACCAATATGACCCAAGGCAGCCAGGACAGCAGATTGAGTTTGCACATCCGGATTTTGCGTGGTTGAGGACAAGCGCGATGATGCCGATGTATTGCGCACAGCACAGTGTGGAACTAAAACATAGGGATTTGCGACGTCCCTCCTAAGAGCCGCCAAGAGCCTAAGAGACAAGTAATAGTTACTTGGTAAGGTTGCCAAGTGGCGGAAGAGCGTAGAGGCGCGCGCCGGTGCCCGGTGCCGGTCGGCTGAGGCGCGCTTAGCGATAGCACTGACAGGCAGGTGCCAGACTCGATATTGGATGGCGCCTCCTTTCATGTTCCATTCTCCTTGTCTGCGACGCCCACTTCCCCTCTAGACAGAGGTTTCTACCACGCGGCCACGGCATTTTAGTTCTTGCTAGTCTCGCGCGCTCACCAGGGCTGGCACTCGCTCTTTGCTCCGTACACCATCATGAAGCTGCCCGGTGTTGCCTTGTCTGCTCTTTTTGCCGCCAGCGCCTCTGCTTTTCATTCTGCACGGGGACATGAGGGACTTGAAATTGAGCGCGACTTCCACGACAGGTTTGTGGTCATTTCTCATTTGCGAGCAGCTCTGCTCAAACCCCAAACCCCGACTTGCCTAGCCTTCCCCCACTTCGCCGCGATGACACCAGCTGTGTCGATCCCAACCCACAAAACACCGTTACAGATCGCATGAACAACGCGCTCAGCTCCTCAGGGCCTGGTTTCGTCCTGCAGCTATGTCAAAACACCCAATACTTCATTGAAGCTCCCATTGCTTTCGCGGCGCCCGACCAGGAGATAAGCACCGTTGGGTATCCTACAGGTGACGAGAGAGGGATGCTCGTTGTCAGTGGTCCTGTAGCGGATGGCCAAGGGCATACTACGGCGGTGGATGGGACGTGTGGTACCTGCGGTGGCGTGAAGCTTCGGAATATCCAGGTCAGTGTTGCACCGGCCTTGTCATCGCATTGCTCGCTTACAAATACTTACCCAGATCAACGGCACCCGGGCTGGCTTCCCTCCAACGGGCGGCGGCGCAAACATTGAGATGGGCGGCGCCAATTCTGGCCAGTTGATCGAATACGTCCATTCTTTCGATCCCCGGAGCTGGTCCTGCCTACATGTAGCAGAAGGAGGCCTCAACTGCAATAATGTCACGGTCCAAAACAACGATATCGGCCCCTGCGGTTCCGATGCTTTCCAAGAATGGGCTGATGGCATCAGCGTCAGTTGTCGCTCTGCCGTCGTGCGCAACAACTTGATCAATAACCCTACGGACGGAGGCATTGTCCTCTTCGGGGCCCCGGGAACGCTGGTCGAGAACAATACGATATGGGTAGTCAACGTGAGTGTTCGTGCTTGAGGTCTGTATTTGGTATTCTGAGTGAGGCCGCCTCAGCATACTCTGCTTGGCGGCATCAATATGGTCGATGTCGTACCCTGGGGAGGCGACTACACCGGTACCATCGTTCGTAACAACACGATAATTGGGGGCCTCGCCACCGACTCGAACTCCTCGGAGGCGTCACTGGGCACAAATATAGACGACGTGATCATTAAGTGCGAATTTGAAAACCTTGAACCTGTGGTCCTGTCTAACATATCACGCCACAGGATTGGTATTGCAATAGGCCCACAGACTTGGTTTGCAAGCTTCTTCGGCGGCAATGTCAGCTCCAATGGGACGGTCTTGGACAACCAACTCACTGGTGCTTTCGGATTCGGAATGGCCATCACGTCTGCACACAATTTCACAGTCCAGGGCAACACCCTCCTTGGCAATACGTCGTTCATCGGATCGCGTGGCCCTAACTGCAGTCAAAGCGACCCTACACCAGATCCCTCTCCCTTCGTCATCGACCAGAGCAATGTGACTGCGACGACTACACAATCCGAATTCCAAACCATCCCTGATGGAGACGGTCTGACTTGTATCGTCCCTCCAGATGGCGGAGACTACTGGCCGTATGGGGGCAACCCTGTCCCCGACTCATCTACTCCTCCCACGACCGTACCCGAGCCCAGCTCTACTGCAAGCAACGGCGGTCTTTCCGGTGGCGCCAAAGCTGGCATTGCTATTGGTGTCATACTCGGCGTCCTTGCCATTGCGGTTGCCTCCTGGTACATCCGTAAACAAGCCCTGGCCAGGGCCGGAGGCGAATGGCAAAGGAATCGATACTAGGCGTACATACTGCCAACATGATACGATAATCTTTGAGCCTTGCAGGACTCGGTATATATCCCCATGGACCCTATTATACATTAAGTAACGCTTACTGTGACATTGCGCTGCCTCCCCCAGACATTCCCTTCACCACATCTCCAGACCTACATTTCCTTCTCTGTGCATACCCGGTATTTCGTAGACGTCTGATCTGGCAGCTATCTGTGTAACGAGTTATTATTCTAGAGTAGCCGCACGCAACTGTTTTTTATGGCCACGCCACGCGATGACATAATCATGCGGCAGCATGACCGTGGCGGAACAGCGAGCGTGCTTGACGGCCTTCCTCCACCTCACCGTATTCCGCCTGCGACTCAGCACCCCGCACGGCCACATCAAGCTCTGTATCACATTGTCCCTCAAAGCTCAACTCGCCATGGAAGAAGAAGGAAACAAGGGGTGAGCATCCTCCGTACGCGGGGCTCACGCACGTCATTAACGGAGATTTGTGCCAGCTACCTCGGCGTCACACCGCCCATCAACACGCACGAATCCAACGACAGGGAAAAGCAGGTAACGGCTACTCTGATGGAGGAGCTGCGACGGCAGAAAACATTTGAGAGTGAAGACGAGGCGAAGACTAGGTGCGTAGATCGATACACTATACTCGCCTCTTTGGATCGTTGCAATGTCTTCCACACTACCCTGTTCAATGATGTGTAAAGCGGGAACAGCCTTGACTTCAACGCGTGAAGGTGGCTACAAGTAATTTACTGATCATCTTGTACAGGGAGATTGTACTTGGCCGCGTCGCCGCCCTCGTGAAATCCTTTGTCAAGCAGGTATCCATGGCCAACGGACTCTCTGAGGCGGCCGCAGAGGCAGCAGGTGGCAAAATATTCACGTTTGGGTCGTACCGGTTAGGCGTGCACGGACCTGGCTCCGATATTGACACCCTCTGCGTGGTTCCGAAACACGTGTCGAGAGAAGACTTTTTTGATGTCTTCGAGCAGATGTTGAGGAGTACGGATGGCGTGACAGAAGTTTCGGTAAGAGCTCGTATTTTCGGCGGTGGCTCCCATCCGACCGTGTATGCGTAGGGTGTGCCCGACGCTTATGTCCCCATCATCAAATCCAAAATCTCCGGCATTCCTATCGACTTCCTCATGGCGCGATTAGCGCTCTCAATAATACCAGACGATTTGTCCCTCCAGGATGATAATCTCCTTCGAAATCTGGATGACCGGTGCATCAGAAGTTTAGGAGGTCCGCCCCAGGCTCATTTCGCTTGAACTGTGCCTACTGACGACTGCACTTAGGATCTCGCGTGACAGACCAAATCCTGCGCCTCGTTCCAAATGTATCTGTTTTCCGAGACTCGTTGCGATGTATAAAGCTTTGGGCGCAGCGTACGTCAGACGAGCGCTTCTCATTTCTTGTGTTCACATCACATGCAGGGCGAGCCATTTACTCTAATGTTAATGGCTTCTTGGGCGGTGTAGCTTGGTCAATGCTCGTAGCTCGCATATGTCAGCTATATCCCAATGCGATTGCGGGCGCGATCGTCAGCCGCTTTTTCATCATCATGTACCAATGGCAAGTCACTCTCAATCTACGACACGTTCACCTAAGTAACATTATTGTAGGGCTTGGCCGCAACCAGTACTGTTGAAACAGATAGAGGATGGCCCATTGCAAGTGCGAGTATGGAACCCAAAGGTACCATTCATACCCTCGTCGACATCATGAAGGCGATGCTGACCTCACTATGCTAGCTTTACCCAGGCGATCGGTCACATCGCATGCCTATCATCACCCCTGCTTACCCAGCCATGTGTGCGACTCACAACGTCACCAATTCTACTCAGATGATAATGACTGAGGAGTTCAAGCGAGGTACGTCAACGCGCGTTCGCTTGTTTCCCTGCAGTGACGAGATATCCATCAAGGTGCGGACATTGTGGACAAGGTAATTGTTGGCACGGCGCAATGGTCGGAACTCTTCGCGAAGCATGACTTCTTCCACAAATACAAATACTACTTGCAAATAATCGCATCGACGGGCGATCAGAATCTACAGATCAAATGGTAAGCGCAATGCAGTTTGCCGACGCTCTTACCCTCTTATCATGAACATAGGTCAGGTACTGTCGAGTCACGACTGCGGCAATTAGTGATGAAGCTAGAATTTGTTGAGTCTCTGTTACTTGCCCACCCCTTCATCAAGGGCTTCGAACAAGTATCATACTGTATAAGCGAGGAAGAGTTCCGTTTGGTTGCGTCTGGTGAGACAACCGAAGCAATATCCAGCCGAAAGAAGGAGGACATTGAGGGTGTTGAGGGCGCTCGCCCGGTCTACTCCACAACATTCTACATTGGGCTTGCAATCGCTCCCAAGCAGCGTATGTCTGTCGGAGTGCTTCGCGTTCTATGACTCACTTTCTGTACGCAGCTGGGTCAACAGGGCCGCGGAAGCTGGATATCTCGTGGCCGACTACCGAGTTCACTAAGATGGTCAAGTTATGGGACAAGTTTGACGAAGTCAAGATGGGCATTGTCGTCCGGCACATCAAGAGGTACGTCACCCCTCCGACTCCAGCTCACGCAGCTTACAATCTGCCTAGCACTGCTCTTCCCGATCGTGTGTTCGACGCGGGTGAACGCCAACCGAAGCCGAACTTGAAGAAGCGGCCGAAACCGGCGAAGGTACGTGACTGGCGCGTTTCGGGCCTACCGCCATACGCACATGTGTCTCTTGTTTCGCTCACTTCTGCCCCCCCTCATTTTCAGGCTGACAACCGATCGAACAACGTATCGCCTGACTTGCCTGCATCCAAGAAAGCCAGGTACGTCTAGCCGAACCAAGACCGCACTGCGCCTGTTTATGCCTGGCCGTATCGGTCGCAAGGTCCTCGTATCTCAACCCAGAACCTGCCAACGGCTACTCTGGGGCGGCTCCTATCTCTTCGCTGCAACCTCTACCAACACCGACACCTACTGCCGGATACGCCAGCGTCAACAGTGCAGCGGACATTAAGACACCTCAATTACCGTTCGGAGAAAACGTCGCAGTGGCAACTGGCGTCGGCGGTCCATAGTCAAGATGGTTGAACACGCTCAGCAGCCCTCATGTTTCCCTCCTCCTGTCGCGATGCTTATCATCCTCGGTCGGCGAAACGGCTCAGCGTTCTCTTGGCTTTGGTTCATTCACTTCCTTCTTTCAGGGACCAATATTACGAGGCCGCGCTAACAATTACGGGCTCCTCGTCCACCCACGATGGCTTGCATGGGAATTCCACCGGTTCGCTTCGTTTCTTTTCACGCTCAGAGCTTTTAGTCTTCATTCAATGTAGAGGCTTTTTTTCGTCTTTGTACCGCTGTCCGCGAGACATATCTCCTGTATTGCTACTCTATAAACCAATTTGCATTCTCTTCACACTGGACATAGAGTTGTCACGTCTGATACGTATACACCAAGGGCAATGGTGTGCTATAAAACCTCCTTGTTATAGAGCGTGCGTGAGGACTCGCCCGAATCGGCTTTGTCATCTTTACTGAACAGCGACTGCGTGCTCTCGCCGCTCATGACGGACAAAGGGCCGCTGGGACTCGGTATGCCCATGACCATCTTCGCACCCAGCGCCTTGAAATCCAGATCATGGCCTATTCTGAAATCGTCCATCGTCCAGATGCGCTGGGTGATCGACGCCGGGGCTGGGCCGTTCAAAGTGGTTACCACAGGCGCCTTCAGCCATACGCGGAGACGGTGCGTTGCTCCTTGCGGTGTCGAAGACACAGGGATGGTGCTGACATGCGGTCAACGCGATCGTCATCAGAAGGGTGTCGGGGTGGTGAAATGGAAGCCACGTACTAGATCACGAACGCGATCTCTGCAACGGGGCAGTCCAGGCGCAGGAGGAGATCGCTGAATAGGACCCGACCCACACCATGGCCGTCGTATTCGAGGCTTATGCTGTACATGGAGCCGGCGATGTGCCGCCATCTGTCCACGAGGAGCGGCAACGATCATAGCACACGTATTGAGTGACAGGGCCGGGGGAGCAAGTTGTCCAGGAATAACGTTACCTTACGGTATAATCTATGAGCATGCTGCCAAGAGCTGCTTTGTAGAGATGCGTGTCCGGCGTGCCGCTACGCAGCCTCGCGAAGGTGGCGTCTTCGATAGAGTAGAAATCCGGATCCGCTCCGATCCATAGGGACTCCTCGGAGAAAATCCGATGATCTACGCCGTCAAAACGCAGCCACACCCGCAGAGACCAGAGACAGCCCTGGGGAAGGCTCGTCTTGGGAGGAAAGACGCTGATTACCGCGGTTGAGCCTGTGCACCACGGATCGGGGAAGACGACTCACAAGACGGCGAACTTCAGGTCCCGAGGATCGACCCTCAGCTTGAGCATGACAGGCTGGCATATTGGGCGTTCGACAGCACCGGCCTTGAGGGTTAGAAAAATATAATGGTGGAGTGGCCGGTCGGGGACAGGCTCTATGCTGTGAGAATGTCCCATCCCTTGAGACGATCATCACCGAAGGGGGGTGCACGGAGGGCCTACGTGATGATACACTGGAGCTCCGCGGATCCGGCGGTAAGAGTGTAGCAGTGCACTGTCTTTTGGACGTCGCCAGAAAGAGTGCTGGATGTGCTGCAAAGAGGTGATGAGCGCGGGGCAATTCCGATGGTGTCCCGACACGCGAATCACCTGTCCTGCGAGCGCGATACCTGGTGAGATGGGTGTGGCGGCATTGGTAGCCGCCTAGACCTATAGAAACATGGGTTATTATCAGAGGCGCGGAAAGCTGACGGCATGAAACATTTCCACAAGCTTGGAATCCACGCGTTGGCTGGGATGGGCGGTGCAAGCTCGTAGACTGGAGACGGGTCTTCTGGGATGTCAGTGAAGTCCAGACGATGATGCATGCTGTATATATGTCCAATGGGAATCATACAGCAGCCTGAGGCATAGGCCACCGCTGGGGCCGCTAGGAGCAGAAGACGATGGCAAGTTGTCAGAATGATCCATGTCGAGTTGAAGCGCTGCAGTGCCCACAGCCGCCGCGCGCCACACATCAGGCCGGCCCGCCCGGGCGCTCACGTCCTTCAAGTTCCCACCACGTCTCATGCTCACTCGAGCAGCTCCATGGCTGTTCTCCTCTAAACAGAAAGGCTCTCGCCTCGCGCACACCTTGAGGCCCTTTCACGAGGATCCAAGGTGGCCGGGATGGCAAGTCGTTGTTGGCATCGAGGTCCACGCACAGATCAAGTCGCGTGCAAAGCTGTTCTCCCGTCAGCGCCCCGTCCATCTGTGCAATGCATTGTTGTTCTGACTCGCCTCGTGGCGTCAGATGCCCGCACATTTCAGCAGGGCGACTCCCCCAACACCCAAGTGACCGCCTTTGACGCCGCTTTTCCAGGGACACTACCAGTGCAGTTGCTCCTCGTGAAATGGATGCTCTGAAACGCCGCTGACATGTCATATATCACCCAGCGCCTGAACCCAATTTGTCTGGAGCTTGCCTTGAGGACCGCCGCGGCCCTCGACTCTGACATTCAGACACGTTCCACCTTTGACCGGAAGCACTATTTCTACTCGGACCTTCCGGCCGGCTACCAGATCACTCAGCACTATGGTGAGAACGCCTGCCGGCTCCGGATATGTCTCATGGACATATTTCCCGCCTAGAACCTATTGCCATTGGTGGATCGTTGGATCTCGCGCAAAGCGGTGTCTGCGTCCGCATCGAGCAGATTCAAATCGAACAGGTATGTCGCGGACCGCGCAAATGCCGCCATCTGATATCGACGGATTTCTCAGGACACCGGCAAGTCCACGGTCGATTCACGGCGTGGTGCCTCCGCCATAGATCTGAACAGAGCCGGGACGGGTCTCATGGAGATAGTGTCGAAGCCGGATATGAGGTGCTTACTCCCCGGTCTAGACAAACTTTCCTATCCTGAAGCACGCGATGCAGGTCCCCCGAAGAGGCGGGGGAGTATGTTCGATCTCTCCAGGCTGTGCTTCGATCGATAGGTTCCAGTGATGGCAACATGGAGCAGGTACGCCCGTGTCTTCATTAAAGCGTGACATCTGAGTGAGTGCGGGGCAGGGATCTCTCCGCTGTGATGTAAATGTTTCCGTTAATCGCCCAGGACAGGCGCCTGGGACCCGGTGCGAGATCAAAAACCTCAACAGCATTCGCTTCATGATGGTCGCGATAAGTGCGACAGTTTCCATGTGACACTGTGCAAGATGCTGAACATATCCCGTCATCTCAGCATCCGAGGTTGGGCGCCACATTGCCCTGCTTGACTCGGGCAACCGCGTCAATCAGGAGACGCGGGCGTTCGACGAAAACACTGGCGAGACCTATCGTCTGCGGACCAAGGAAGATGCACCAGACTACCGCTACATGCCCGATCCCAACCTCCCCCCGGTGCTGCTGGACCCTGTGCGTTTTCGAGCTCGATCAAACCTAGACCTCCGCTGACCAAATAGGCGCCCAGGCCTTCGTCGCCCGGATTCACCAAAACGTGCCTGAGCTCCCTGCACAGACGCGCATGCGCCTACTCGCTCAAGGTCTTAGTCAACGTGACGTTGAAGTTCTTATGGCCGTAGACTCGGGCAAAGAAGTCGGGTTTGATGGTAGACTCGGGCACGGCGCAGTTGCATACTTCGACGGCCTCTCTAGAAGCCGTGATCCGAGAGTCGTCGTGAACTGGTAGGCATCATCTTCTCGCGACATGTCGTCGACTGACCGCCCCCTCAGGATGACCAACGAACTTCTCGGGCAGCTTTCCGCGCGCCGTCTCGCGTTCCACGAAAATTCAATTTCCCTCGAGCAGATGGGCGATCTCATCGACATGGTACAACAAGGCATTGTCACAGGTGGACCGACTCGGCTTACAGTCGAGGCAGTAGCTCACACCACCGGTCTTTACAGGTTTCACAGGGAAGGCTCTCCTGCGCCATATGCTCGATCATCAATCTCCAGAAACGCCTCGCGAGCTGGCTGAGCAGTTGAAATTGCTTGCGCTGCATGAACCCGACTCGTTAGAGCAGCATTGTGCAGACGCCATCTTGGCCTTGCCGGCAGAGGCGGACGCCGTGCGCCAAGGTAACTTGAACGTCCTGAACAAACTTACGGGTAAGGTCATGAGGGCTACGAGAGGCACGGCGGATGCGGCGGCTGTCCGGAAGGCCCTGGAACGCTTGCTCCGGCCGTCGTGAGCTCTTTGCCGGTGTCCGTCTCCTTTCTGGCACCATGTAGATGCGATACTTCTGATTGTGATACACGTGCGAACTCATTGAAGACAAATCAACGCGCAGTGTGTCCCCTTTGATTTCCAAGCCTCTTCTCCAACTTGTTCCTCTCTGTTCCTTAAACCGTGACCTTCGCCGCGAAGAAATCATTCCACTCCTTGTCGCCCCAAGAGCTGGACACCTCATTTGCGAGAAGGCCGTCCCACAGGACGGAAGGTGAGACATGTACACCGTTTTGCCGCGAAAATTTGACTGCGTCGTGTCACTTCAATGTGCCTCGCCACGTGGAGGAAGGAGACTCACTGGTGTACTTCAAATCGTCCGTGACAGAGACTCCACCGTTCGGGGTAGACTTGTTGATAAGCAAGTCCTTGAACTCCGCAACCTGGGACTGAGACAAACCAGCCTCATCCGCGAGGCCGGCTAGCTTCTCGCGGATTTGGATCGGAGACAGGCTGGAGGTAGGAATATCGTAGTACTCCCCCTGCTTTTTGAGAAGCTGCATAAAGGATAAGTGGTGAGCATGTCATGCTTCTTGGCGATTGAGAAACCGCTCACCAGCAAGGAGAACGCCCAGAACTTCTCGGGAGCCGCGCGGGCGACCTGGTGAAGGATCCAAATCAGCGGGCGCGCTCGGAGACACGATCAAAAATACACGCACCGCGAGACCTGCCTCATGGGTGAATGTCGACGATCCGTGCCAAGGCTGGACCTGATTCCTGAAGATGACCTTGATCTTGCCGTCGTACTTGCCACCGTCGACGAGAGGCTTTACGACGGTGTCGAGCGCGACGGACAGCTTGCCACTGTGTGCCTGTGAATGCGCATACATGACCCCGTCTACGTGCAAACCCACCTGAAGGGGCAGACATAGTCCACTGCAGACTCATAACAGTCAGTGGTGCATAGCACGTGTGAAGAAGGTACGCACAGAAGACATCGAGCGTGTGCGGCGCGTCTGGGCGGCCAGCGATGAGGAGAGGACGAAGGGAGGGTTGAAGGGCCATTTGAAGAGGGATGTGGATGCGATAGCGGTGGATGTCTGGCTTACTTATATCCCGTCGAGGTTGCGTGCTTGGAGATGCTCGTCGCCGACAGCATCACGTGTGGGCATATCCCACGCGTGCTATTGCCTCAACCTCTTGCTCATCCTCCTCTCGCTGACCGATGCCAGTCACCTATTCCCAATTCCTGACAAACATTGCATCGACCCTGCGTGATGAGAACGGCATTGACCTCGCCTTCCTAGTCCACCCGACCAGTCCGCACGGCAAGGATCTCGCCAGGGAGTTCCGCAACCCGACAGTGAGCATCGCGTCTTTGGCTACCTGTGTATCTCTACATAACTCTTCGCAGAGGCAATCCTTGTCTCGCTATGAAGGCGCCATTGAGAGTCCATGGGATGAGCTCGCCATCCAGTATGTCCTGGTCGTAACACACGTCTCAAAGCAGCGGTACTCTGAGGCGTTCAAGGAGCATTCCCAGCTTGTAAAGTGCGTCCCCGGCGCAGCGAAGCCAGGCGCTACCCACTGATTTTTGTATGTGTAGTCTCTTCCTGCGATTCTTCACGGTGAATAGTGGCTGGACTCTGCCGGCCTTGTTTGAAATGCTGCGAGACTTGCGAGATCTTGCCTTCGACGTGAATACCAACTCCGTCCATTCAGCAGCGCGTCCACTCACTCTTCATGTAACAGGCGGACGTGCAAGCGGATCCGGGCCAAAAGAGTGAATGCATGGAATCGGCTGCCCGGCTCATTTCCAAGGCCTTTTCAAGTTGTATCACAGACAGGTGCGCTACATCTTGCCGGTGGAAAATTTACTTCGATTCATGACTTTAGGACATCGCCCTACCAATTATCGCGGAAATGGGGGGTGTATTATGTTGTGGGATTGGTTCTGAAGAGCTACTTCAGGGTGAGTGGGCCTAGTCTACGTTCAGTGCCGCTGTCTTAAGCTGCACAAGGTCCGCCGAATATCTCTTTCCAAAAATATCCTTCGAGCGCTCGAAGCAAATCGTGATATTCCACCTCTACAAGAGTATCCAAAAGCCCACCAGGTATGCGTGCACCCGCCACAGATCACGCGGAGGCGGTTCTGATGAGGTGGAAGGTGACATACCGATATTACCTGGGCATGTTAAGTTTTCTGAATGAGGACTACGCGAAGGTGTGTGCAATCACGAATTTTCAGCTCCCACCTCATACCTCTTCAGGCGGAGCCGGAGCTGACATTTGCGTTTTACAACTGCCACATCGAGGCCCACAACAATCACGAGTGCGTCCAGCCGTCCACCCTGCACACATCATCTCTGACATGCCTCGGAAGGCGAATACTGACCTATCTGATCCCGCTCCGCTTTTTGCGCGGCCACCTTCCCTCTCGAGAGTTGCTAGATCGCTTTCCCGTGCTCGACCAGCTTTACACGCCGTTCATCACTGCCCTTCGGACGGGCGACATCAAGGGCTTCGACGCAGCACTCGACCGATCCGAACGCCGGCTGGTCGATCTTAATGTCTGGCTCACCGTCGAGCACGCTCGCGAGATCTGCATCCGAGGACTCTTCCGACGAGTGTATGTTTGCATCCCTTTGATATGCCTTCCACCCTACTCGTCTGTCATTCACTGCGACATGTGCTGACTATTGCCACAGGTGGGTTGCCTCGCAGAAAGGCAACCGCATACCCATAGCAATGTTCCATGGCGCCCTGCGCATCTCGGGCATGGATGTCCCCGTCGAGGAGGCGGAGTGCCTCGTTGCGAACATGATATATAAGGGCTACATGCGAGGTTACATCTCGCACGAGAAGCAGATGGTGGTCCTCGCAAACAACAACGCTTTTCCCCGCCTTGCCGACAGGCAGACTCCGTTCGCATTGTACTGAGGGCTCGTAATGACAATTGTCAGGTCCGGATCTACTGCGTGCGTGGCGGTACTGTAAACTTGTCACTTGAGCCGTCGGTCGGAAGCGATGCGTTCGTCCGAGACACCAGGTGCGTAACTCCTTTTTCAGTTGCGTATCCACGCGCATGCACAGCTTCCAAGCGTTATGGCTACCACAGTTTGGGCCGCATTTTGTTTGCTATTGCTCTAGCCCTTTCTACACGCGGCTCTAGGTTGCTTGTCAAGCTCAGGCGCATGAAGCTTGCTAAAGGGATGACCTTTAATCTGGTGTTCGTATACAACCCAACGTCAGCGTGGCGATGCACCGCGAACAGGGGGTGGCCCTCCAGGGGTATAGTGTCCATAACCCAGCGGACTTCACTTCACCCCCACCCCAACACTCACATCCAGAAGACGACGAAACTGCCATAGAAATGGAGAAGAAAAACGACTTGTATGCTACGTCTTCGGGGTCTCCACCCGAGTACTCAGGCTCTTGAAGCTCAGGGGTCGCCGCCATAGTCGCAGTTCTCAGCGGAAGCATTAGAACTTCTCTGCGGCAGAAGACTATTGTTTATCGTCGACGACTCGACCAGTCTGAAAGGAGCCAGGTGGGAGGAGGTGAGACCTATCTCCTTGCTGCCAAGATGCGACGAACATGTCTATCAGGCTCGGAATGCCCTCGTTCACTTGCTGCAAGAGCTTAAGCCATGTGGAGATAGCATTGAGGTCGTCGTTCGTCTGCTCAATGATGCACATAATAGAGAGCACGTCGTTAGATCGAAAACGAAAGGGCAAACCTAGGGTACGTCAACATCTTTTACACGCGACGACGAACTGACTTTGGAGCACACATGAAGGATATCGTCGACTGCATATCATAGAAGCCCGAAGTGGGTGAGATTCTCCGCGACATGCTGGTGAAGGCCCTCGTGGGCAGCCTTGATTCGAGGATAGATGCGCATGTCATGCAGAAATAGCACGGACGTGCTCTGTGTTTTTGTACTTTATATATCCCAGTCTTCCAGTAGGAAAGCGAGTATAGCAAATGGTGCGTTGGCCTCCGTTGAACTGGCCGCCAGCCTCTCTGCGCCCACACGTATGAACCGAACCAACCCATCCAACTCAGATGACATCTTCTGAATCGTACCGACGAAGCCGTCTTCTGTAAACGACGCAGATACCCCGAGCATGAACGATGATTCGGGGGCAGTGCCCTCTATGACGTCTCCATCTTCATCGCTGTCCGTGTCCGAGCTCAAGTCGACGTTTTGTGCATCCACGCTAAAGCCTATGGTGTTCTTGCGTTGTCTCCTTAGTCGTCGGCTGCGATGGCTTCGGAATTTGGCCAGAGATTGTCGAGAGGTGTCGAGCGTCGCGTCTCCTGCGAAAGCAACGAAGCAGTCATTGAACTGCAGGCTCAGATCGAGGATGGTGAGGATGGCGCGATGCAATGAAGAGGTCTGACATGGATACCAATTAAATATTGGAGTGATTTTAAGACGAAATGAGACACTTACGCTTCCTTGAAGCAAACATTGCGCTTCCAATTTCTTCAAGCTGATCATAGTTGAAAGTGATGTCCGGCATACAGACGCAGAACTACATACTGATCCTCATGCAACGCGATGATGTCGTCAAGAGATTTTGCTAGTCGCAAGGATGCATGAAACTTGAGGAGCCGTGCGTGCAGCACCTAGTCAAGGTAACGTTAGTTCTGCCCATCACAATGCACTGGGAGTGCTGCGTGCTGCCGTACATGGGTCGCTATAAAATCAAACATGGTACTGCATCCTGAGTCAGCCCACCCGCTGCTTCAACTGAACTGTTTGCACTCACTTAACGAACCACGAAAATTTGCTCCGCATCGCATAGAGGACCTTCAGGGGGACATCTTGACGAGCGATATCCGCGGCTGCGCCTCGCACCAGGATCCGATTCAACACGCTCTTCGCGCGGTGCATCTGTAACAGGAAAACGAAAATGGTGCGATACACCTCCAAGGCGCGAGAATCGAAGGCATACGCCAAAGGAAATGGCGCAGCATATTCCGCTAAGAGGCCATCAAAGGAACGCATCATTCGACCGGCGGCTTGGCCGTGTCCACCGCGATAGGAAAGGCGCACCAACGACGCGTCCATCCACACGTGCGAGCTGGCGTGGACAGAGTCGCGGAAAACACTGTTGAGGACATGGAAGTCGGTCCACGGCTGACTGGCGTCCATCTAATGCACGGTGAGCAAACGCTACTTCGAGAAGATTGCCCAACCAACCTTGGCGAACAACATCTCGGAGAAGCGCGCCATGACATCGCCACGTCGCATCAAGAATACATTCTCGATGGCCGTGAGATGCGGCCATAAGTCACACTCGTCGACAACGACATGAGCCAATTGTCCCTGTATTTGTTGACATCTGAGCAAGAGTTTGTCGAATACAAAGCCGGACAAGTCATCGACCGATGACAGCAGTCGACGGCGGTCGCCGGTGGGATTCTCCAACAGTCCACGAAAAGTCGGCCAGTGAAAGGCTTTGTCAGGATCCACGTTGATATCCATAGCACGCAACAGCCCATTCGCCTTGCCTGCGCTAAGAATGTAGGATGCAATGGGTTCCAGGAAAAGCGGGACGGCCTTCGGCGCGTTCTCTTCGATCGTGGACCCATCGCGCAAGGCATAACCCTCCTTCCAAAAGTCGGGGTCCAAGAGGACGAGCTCGTTGTCTTCGATGAAGAATTCGTCGTCCAGATGAGCGAGGCCAGATCCTGACCGCCGCTCTGCTAGATCTTGAATCGGCATGCCATCCTTCAGCCACTGGCCGATCATAAACCACACTGGCTCGGCAGTAACCATGAATACCTGCATCAAGGCGTCAGATGTGACAATGTCCCCGTTGAGCAAATGGTCCTGAGCAGCAGTGAGGAGTGAGTCCAAGAGAAGCGCGGTGACGACCGACGGAGGCGACTTCGCAGGAAGCTCGGCGAGGGTCCAGACCTCGACGTCGAGGTCTTGGGTCCTAGATGTCCGTTGTAGTACCAATCTTGCAATGTCGAGAAGCGCGTCAAAAGTGTCCGCGAATGTGTCCCTGAGCATCTTCTCTAGGCTCAGAAAACTGACGACCAGCGGAGGGCCTTGGCCTGCGTTTGCAAGGCATATATCTTGCTCCTGGGCAGCGCACCAGCTATTGAATGTGCGGATCTGTCCATCAACTGCATCTGCGAAAGCTTCGACAGTAAGAGTCACGCGACGATGGTACCCGCTGAGATGACTCGGTTGTCTCGAAGGCTCCCCCGTCTGCGCTGCTTGGAAAACACGGACTATAAATTTGCGAAGATGTTCGATAGTCGTAGCTGTGTGGGCGAAGGATGCGAGGATGGATGCCTGTGCCGTCAAAGTCAAATGAACGACCCGTGGAGCATCTGTAGCGAGCTTTGGGGTGCATAAATATGGAGAGTCGTTGATACGCCAGAAAGAGACCGGACCTCAAAGGAGAAATCAGATCCTTCACGATATGCCCACTTGAGGATGACGTTCTTGTGCCCCTGGAGAGCCGTCAGAACCTCACGGACGGCATCGTGCTCGTGAATATATTTCTGTAGCAGGACTGAGCTTATCGATGATGCCCTACCAGGCCAGGAGACGAACCTCTTTGATGGACCTCCTGCGACCTTCGCCTAGAGCACGATTTGAAGAAGGGCCTTCAATCGACAGAAAGGTCAGCGCTAAACCGAAGTGCAGATAATCATCTGACCCAAAGAAGAGGCGTCTCCAATGTTGAGCTCGCTATGCAGCGACGCATCTGTCCGCCATTCAGCTCTCCAGTATTGCCTACTTTTCAAATCTTCAATTGCTGTTCTGTGACTGTAAGCGCCGTTGAAAGGCGTCTGATCTTCAAGGGGCCAAGTGGGAGAGGAACGAAGCTCCTCGGATTCCGACGACTCCATAGGTGACAGCGAGCGAGGTCGAGGAAAGTCATCTGTCAGAGGAAGTGGAGAGAGGGGAGGAGTGCTGTCCAAGCTGCGGGTCTCCCAACCTTCAACAGTGCTTCCGGGAGGGAGACCATAGACACCTTCCCAATGCTGGCCTTCGAAAGGCTCTTCGGCCAATATATCTTCCCATGTCAAAGAGGGCTTCACTCCCGCAGGGTTGCAAAGTCTTTCAAAGTGACTTTCCGCGTGTTCCAGGGTCGGTTGGGAAGGCGGAAGCGAGAGATGGATCTATCAGCTAGCTGAGCGCTGCACCAAGGGTAGCCGGGTTAAAAGCGCATACAAGGAGTTGCAGGTGATCGGGCAGTCGGGACAGCTAGTTCACAGGTATATTTGCTTTGAAAGATACAATGCATCACAAAGATATAGCTCACTGTAATTTCATCGTCGAGATCCTTCTTCTGCGTTGCTTGCCCCTTCACCTGAGTATAGCACGCGTCCACTGCGTCTGCCCAGGTCTCCGACGAGTTGATGCGCGCCTTCAGGGTGAGTCTAAGGCTTCGTTAGCTCTCGAAAGTGTAAACGGGGACGGTGATCGACGTACCCATGTATATGCTTCTCTACGGCGTCGAGGCTTGCACTCGGCGAAGCTTTGTGAGGATGTTCAATGGTCTTCGAAACATACTCCGCTGCCGTTCTAAAGTTGTCCTCGTCATTTTCAGGAGACAAGCCTGTCACTTGGGTTACTAGCGTGTGGCTCAACGCCTGGATCCGAGATGATTGCCGTGTGGGTGGTCGCTGTGAGAAGCGAGAGGCGGGCCTGTGCGAAACGCGAGAGACGGGTCTGACTGAGGCACTGGAAGTAGGCCGGTTGGTAGAAGCACTAGACGACGGGCGCTGAGATGCGCTGGATGGTGGCCGGAGCGATGCGCTCGACGAAGGGCGAACGGACGACGCGCTAGATGGAGGGCGAAGGGATGAAGTCCTAGAAGACGGCCGTGATGGTGGAATCGGAGTAGAGTAGTTAGACCGGTGCATGTCCGAGAATTTCGACCTGAATGGAGGCTGGAGACGCGACTTGAACGAGGTGGTCGAAAGCCAGGTGTTACTATCCGAATCCTATCCTATCCTATCCTAGGCCTATTCAGCGCGCGCGCCACAGACGCGTTGAGGTTTCCGACAAGTTGACCGACATCCACCATGAATTGTCCATGCTGGCTTTCATCATTAGAAACTCTGCACCCGACCTTCAATCAGATCTACCGACTCTGACACAGGTATTTTCGTCGCCCAGCGCCAAGAGCGGCCAGAACGGGAAGTATCAGGCTCTCGATCGATGGCTGGCTGGTGAGGACAATTTGCCATATCCAATAGTAAGTACCTTGACGCTGATTCTCCCATATCGACTATATCGTGATCTTGACCTCATGCCTCGAAAGATACTACTTGTCGGCTTTGGAGTCGATGTCGATGCTGTTGCTGGCTGGTGCGTATGCCTGATTCATTACACGCGGCGCCTCAACAACATTTCGACCAGGCTAGGATCATATGGTGGAGAGAATTCGCCTCTGGATATCTCGCGTGTATGTATGGTGCTCCCGTTTTTCCATGCACTGCCTCCTTACATGATTGCAGGGGATGTTTGCCGGTGAAGTCGGCGTCCCTCGGCTGCTGAAGTTGTTCAAGAAATACAACATAATCACTACCTGGTTTATTCCGGGTAAATAGGACCGCCTTATGAATGCTTCAAATTTTACTTCACTCCTCCATAGGCCACAGTTTGGAAACTTTTCCAGAGGAAATGGCCGCCGTTAGGGATGCTGGGCATGAAATGTGCGAGGCTTCCTGACAGGTGGCTGTCGTTTCGCTGAGAGCTTTCCGTCCGCAGTGGCCTTCACGGGTACTCTCACGAGGTAAGTGATGTATTGGATCTATCAGAGGATGACGGATGAGCTCATGCAAATTCTAGAACCCTGTCTCGTTGACCTTTGATCAGCAGAAGGATATTCTCGATCATACATATGAAATACTCACGCGCTTCAACAATGGTGTATCGCCCAATGGCAGCGTCGCGCCGTGGTGGGAAACTAGCAGTGAGGGCACTAACCTTCTCCTTGAGAAAGGTATAGAATACGGTGCGTCAAGTCTTTGCTAGTGGATGCAGTGCGCAAATTAAACACAATTTTCAGATCACTCGAACATGGCACACGAGTAGGTGATCGCGCGCTGTTTGCGATGTCATAGTCTGTATCTGACCTATTTCCAGCTCCCAAGCTTACTATCTTCGAGACCAAGATATATGGCACAAAGTAGACTACGCTGCACGAAGATATATGGCACAAAGTAGACTACGCTGCACGAGCAGAGACATGGATGAAGCCTCTTCAAAGGGGAAAGGGGACAGGTCTGGTGGAGATCCCCGCCAACTGGTATGTTTTGCTGGGACTGATGCATCGAAGTGCTAACGATGACGACGGCTAGGTACTTGGAAGACTTGCCGCCGATGATGTTCGATGAATAGCTTCTCCAAGCAGTCGTCACGCTCACATGCTGTTCAGGTTTATCAAGTCTAGTCCTAACTCCCATGGCTGGGTCTGTTCTTTCTCCTAATTTTAGTAAGACATCGAAACTGATTTGTTCCCACAGTTAATTCTAGGGACGTCGAACAATTGTGGAAGGACACATTTACCTACCTCTACAGGTGGTTGTTACATATTCTCCCCGAGATGCTTTCATGCTGAAACCCTGGGCGTAGGGAAGAAGAAGACTTTATTTTCCCTATCACCATCCACCCTGACGTGAGCGGGTGAGTTGTAATATCGCCCAGATTGTGAGCTCATTAATAACCCGGGCGTCGATCTTCTCACAGTCGCCCTCATGTGCTTCTCATGCTCGTGGGTAGACGTTTCTCATGTCATGTTGCGAAGATTGATATTCGCGCGCAGGAACGCTTCATCGAATGGGTGAATACCCATCCCGATGTTTCCTGGGTACCGATGGTGGAGATGGCGCGAGAGTTCAGGGCCAAAGTCAAGCCTGCTGAGGGTGTGAAGATGCCTCACGGGTTCGTCGGTGCCTAGATGAAGCTCTTCTGTATATTTTGCGCAGTGTACATAGAGTGTACACAAGCTCGAACCCGAGTCTCGGGTTAGGTGTTCCTCTACCGGCAACTCATTGCCGCCGCCCGTGGCATCAGCTGCTCTTCGAAAGTGGTCCTTCGGATTGTGGCACATCAGCAAACCTGACAAAATGTGACGAGGCATTGTGACGCCTCATGAGGCCCGTCATCCCCATGATCTACATTTTATTCCCGAGCAGCTCACAATGCCTTATCGACTATGACGGGCTGTACTGGACAAAAATCAATCCGCGAAGACGCGCACGCAAAGAGTATGCGTCAGTCCCGCCGTCTCACGCCTTATCCTGCCTTGTCATGCCTTGTCCCGACTTGTCCTGCCTTGTCCCGGAGTATCCTTGATGGTCATTAATTATCTATAGCTGTCCCCAGGGATATGTCTCCGTCACTGTGGACCATTGTATATCATAACATATCATGAGTGTTCCTCCGTGAACTGTGATGTGCACTCATGCTCATGGGTTGTCATGCTGAGCTGCAAACCCATGCTCTTCCATGGTCCTGGGCTGTCTCAAGTGAGCCTGCCATATCCCGGCAAATCATGAGCTGCTCATTATTTCAACATACACTAAGATATGTGTGGTCAAGGTCACATTGGTGACCATTGACCGCCCTCGATGAGCCTTAAGGACAGCCCTTGGACAGCCATGGTCACTCGTGGTAGGTAGTGACGACTCGGGACAGCCCGAGACGGGACGGTACAGGATATACAGTGGTCAGTCGGGCTCCTGGCATTGGCCTCAGTATCATTCTGTATCATCACCAGTCTTTCGGGATGCGTCATTATCATCCGGGGCGCGTCAGGATCATCCGGGATGCGTCAGGATCATCCAGGACGCGTCGAGATCATCGAGGACGGGCCGAGATAAATGGGTGAGAGTTTGATTTCACGCGTGATCTCGAAAGAGCCGTGGCTATCCCGTGTAAGGCTCTCTCTCGCTCTGATTTTTGTCCAATAAAGCCCTTCATACTTATCGACGACCTGCCGTTTTCATAATTATTGCCATTTTTCGTAATGATTATAGGTATTATGAGGGTCATCACGCAGTATGATTCAGATGACCAAATTTTGTGTCATTATTACACTGCCGCTGCCACTACAGGTGGATAACTAAATAGATCTACTAGCAAGAGACACTACCTAACTGACACTGGCGCTCTGCAACGCGACTAACGACGAGGCCGTCATCGCTGTCCTCGAGCAGCCCGAGCCCGCGCCGGTGCTCGTGTCAACGCTGCGCAGTCTAGGGTACGCCTCCGTGATGGGTGGCTCCGTGGAGAGCACCTCGGCGTGCGCGCCGGAGAGGCATGGTGCGCCGTGAGGTCCGGCGCGAAGAAGAGCCTGCGCGTGAGGTGCAATGGGTGGCGCGTGGATGTTGAAAGTCAGAAAAACACTGCGGAGAACAAATAAGTTCGCGTGCGGAGCGGAGATGGCGACGGTACGTACCGAACGCCACGATGTAATATCGGGCCTGAAATGGGATTTATGGGAGGCGTCTAGTCAGCGTCCATCTGCGGCTCCGATAAACACGCGACGTACAAAGAAAAAAAGATAGGAAGCTGCGCGCGTGAGTTCGTCGGAGCGGGAGGCGAGCAAGGTGCGGAGCAGAACGCGCATGGAGTTTTTCGCTTCTTCCAGAACGTCTGGAGCTGTGCGGCGGGGTCAGCACTGGTGCTCGACAAGCTGCGACTTATGTACCTCACTCGCAACGTGCACCGGTAGTCGTACAGCAGAACGGTAAACGCCAACATAAGGAATGACGGAGCGCAGTCGGCGCACAGTGGACGCTGGCAAGTGCTGGTAACCAGTAACCTGCAATGCAATTCTTACCATTTAGACCTGTATATGCGCAGATATAACTCACTTATCATTTGGATAAGAGCTTGAGAGTTGCTCTGCGTGTCACCGGCGCGGCCTTGCTAGAGTCGCGCCACGCTGGCGCACGTCCACCGTCCACTTCGTGCGCGCACCATGCGGGATGGCGTTCCAGCTTTCAGACGGTGGTTGTAGATCTGAAGCAAAAGTGTAGAGTAAGTAGAAGCGGAAGCAACGAACGAGCGACTGAGCGAGCGGTAGCGAGGAAACAGGGGTAGCGGAGGCGGCAGCAAGAAGCAAGCGGTAGCGGAGATCAGCAAGCGGTAGCGGAGATCAAGCTCGTTCAGCGTGTGGAAAATTCGCTATTTCAGAGGATCTATGCGAGAGGAGAGCGAGGGACGGAGGATGTGGGGGGAAAGGACAAGGGCGACGTCGACTTGAAGGCGAAAGCAGCGACGGACAGACTTGGAGTTGTTTGCGCGTTGTTTGCGCGTTGCCTTATCAGGCCGCCTTGACGTCACTGGCTGCGGGCGTCGCACTGGCACGCCTTCGACTCCAAGTCGGACTCGGAGGGCAGCCGCGCCTAGCCGCGCTCACTGGCTCGCATCCAGCTTGCTACCGACATACCGAGACTGCGCGCACATCACACTCACTAGACTGCTATGAGGCGAGGTTATGTATCACATCAGTACGAGTAGTATGCTACTTACTATGCTACTTACTAACGTACATATGATATCGAGCTCCCAGCAAACGCAATAGTGTAGTTCTGGCGAGCGAAATTGAACGAGCCTCATGAGGTATCATGAGGCCTTGTAATGTCGTGTGAACATAACGAAACCAAAAATACACCATAATATCCCATTATTTTTTGTCGGAGTTGCTGATGCAATTGCAGTATGGCAGTCATCTCTCTTGCTCTTGACCTCCACGATGCACTTGGGGGAAGAACTGACTAACTCATCAGAGAGAATTGGTGTAGAGACGCGGTACGGGAAGGTGACTGGTGGTCGAGCGCGGAATCACGCTGCTGTGTTTCTAGGTGAGGCAGTAGCAGTCTCAGACAATCTTGCAACTCTCACAGCCAATCAGAAATACCCTATGCTCTCCCACCGCAGAGATTTGCGGATCCTGTGGCGTTGCCGTCCGAGTTTCGTTATGAAACAAAGGAGTACATCCGTGAAAGCCGCTGTGAGTTAGCAGTCTGGAGTCTGCTGTGCAGCTCTGAATACGGCCTCAGACGCGACTCAGCCCACGAATGATGGCCAGGCTGCTGGTATGATATTAACGCACTGTCTGAGGCCATGATATTTCGATATGACGCGTTTCCAGGCGTTCCTTGGGAGGACAAAGTTGGCCTGGGCGAGCCAAGCGAGAACCCGTGAGTGCCAGCCTACAAAATCTTGAACTACCGACGAAGCTCAGATCGTCTTGACAGTCTCTTTGTTAACATCGTTGCCCCACCGTCCTTCCCATCCAAGTCCAAATTTCCTGTCAGGGTCTACATTCATGGCGGGTATGATCTGCGCAATCGTCTGCAGGGTTGGGCTGATGGACGGTTCAAGGTTTTTGCAGTTCGGGTCTCCTCATGGACTCAGTAGCCAGGCGCAGTACGTCGCGGCAGAACGCTCTGAAGTCTGGGTCAACATTGGTTATCGTCTGTCTGTCTTCGGGTACCTCGCTAGCGATGAGCCAAAGGTGGAAGGCAATTTCGGCTTCAAGGATCAGTGGTTGGCTTTGGAGTGGGTGAAAGCAAATATAGAAGCTTTCGGAGGTAATCCACATCGTATATAGTTGCGGCTTACGACCCCTGACCGGATCCCTTGCAGGAGACCCTGACGATGTTCAGGTCACTGGTCTATCTGCAGGTAAGCGGCATATGTAACTTTGAGTCACCACAGGTCACCACTACTCATTCACGCTCCGAGTACAGGTGCTCATTCGGTGCACCAGCTTCTTCATCACGCATCCAAGCTTCCGTCTGGGACAAATGCTCCGTTTCATTCTGCGGTCCTGCAATCCAACGCTATTGTGTCAGTGCGATATACATCCTCCACCAGTACTCCGCTGAACCTTACTGCTTCGGCAATTGTACCCGTCCGTGTGTAGCGCCAGCCCCAAAACGCCTTTGGAACTGCGCGATCAGTTCCGCGCATTCTGCAGGGCTCTAAAGCTGGATCCAGACGCGCCAGACGTACTCAACGTTCTGCGTGACCCTGCCCAGATATCGTGGCAGACGATCACCAATCTAATTGACTCTGAGCAGCTAGGGTCGTACGGGACCTTTCGCGGGTGCTTGGACGGCACCTGGCTGTCAGCTGACCCTGACCCAATGAGCTGGCAACGTTCGGGCGGCCTCGCGCGGGGCCTGCAGGCGCACGGCGTGCACAGTATCATCCTCGGGGACCTCTCTGAAGAATGGTACCTATACTCGATCGCCAATCCCATCGAAAAGCCGAGCGACCTGGTGTGGAATTTGGAGCGCTTCTATCCCGCGGATGTCGTGCAGAAGCTGCTGAAGTGTTACGTTGCCTTACCCGACGATGCGGACGCAGAGCAGCTGCAGCGCCGATACGGGGTTATCGCGAGCGACGGGCAGGTGCATTTGCCCGTCAGGCTGCTCCACAGGGATTTGTTGCGCGCGGGTTACCCGGTGTTTAGATACGCGATCGAGTGGACGCCAGAGCAGGTACGGCCCAAAGGTGAGAAAGGACGCCGTATGCATCGGGCGAGCGCTGACCTGTTGCGATCTCCGTGGCCGCTTGTGCGGTGTACGTTCCCACCGACAGGATACGTGACGCATGCCACCGATAGGCCGCTGTGGGCGTTTCGCGTTCCGACGCTGGACCCTTCCCAGGTTGAAATAGCGCGGGGGTGGCTTACGGCAGTCCACCACGAGATTTTGAAACTCGGGCACGCTAAGAAGTCGGAGCGCGGGGTGCACGAAGTCCTGACGCTGCAGAAAGACAAAACAATACAATGGAAAAGGGACGAGAAGTGGGAGGACATCATGAGATTGAGGAAGGCACTTTCTGGTGAAGATTGAGATTGTGTTGTGGAGTGAGAGGATGTTGAGGAGCAGTGAGGACTGTGCGCCGGTATATGCAGCCGACTCTGTAATCAGTATTGTTGTATGGCATCGCGCGGAACCCTGCAATGGTGCGCTGTGACCGTTCCATTAAACGAAGGCACAAAGGCACATATAGCGTATCGTCTACTCCTTCTCGGTCGGCCTTTCCTGGATGCTCGACTGTTCGGATTCCAAATTTGTTATAGGACCCTTGAACCACTTGCGAGCCGAGATAATCCATGACAGCGAGGCCCACAGGAATACCGTCATGATAAGAACAACCGCATAATCTACCACACACGCGCGTTAGCAAATACGCACGCTGACTCGCAAAGCTTGGCACGCACTCATGTCTTCCGCGTCCGTGTTCTGCCCCGCGGGGAAGAACAGCAGGATGTTGATGAACGTCACCCACGCCACCGCGACCGCGCCTATGGGCACAAACCAGCGGCCTAGCGTGAAGGGTCCTGGAACGAGCTTCGTCCGGCCGGACGTGATGCGGAGGAAGATGGGCGCTGCGTACGACGTGTATAGACCGATGACCGAAGCGCTGCGGGGTGTCAGTCGTCTGTCCACGGGCGGCAAGAGGGCTGCGGGGAAGCCACACACCCTGCCAGGGAAGCGAGCGCCGCCTCGCTGAATCCAAGCAGGCCGCAGAGCCCAGAGCAGGCCATCACGAGCCACACGGCGTTCACAGGCGTCTGCGTGCGCGTGCTGATTTGCTTCCACCAGCGCGAGCCCGGCAGCGCGTTGTCCCGCGCGAACGCAAACACGACGCGCGACGCGTCGACGCCCTGCGCCGCGCCCGTCACGTACTGCGCGACACGTCAACACGCAGCGCCGGAAGCCGAACGCGGGGCCGGGCTTACCTGGACCACAATGATGAAGCTCCAGATGGCGAGCATGCCCTCCTTGCCGAGCGTGTTGAGAAACAGCTGCCCCATGGGCAACGGCAGGTCGCTGGCCAGCAGGTCCGAAATGGACGTGGTCGCGAATGACGCGGCGATGAGGATGAGCCAGCCGAGGATCTGGGTCGCGCCGACACCAACCAGGATCGCGATGGGCGCAGCGCGCGCAGCGCCCGCTACTTCCTCCGAGATGTGGGCGGCAGAATCGTCTATCCAGCGGGTGAGGGGACAGTGGCGCGTTTATGAACCGGAGGCAACTTACATCCGGTCAGCGTCCACATGGGCGATGTGAAGGCAAGAAGGAAGGCCCATCCGTCTACGCGGTCGTTAGCGCCGCTCATGTATGGTCCGTTGAGGGAATGGACTGACTATTCGACCAGCCGGTGTTGTTCTCGAACAGGGTGAATGCGTCCTTGGTGGACACCTTCTTGTCCCCGGAGCAAACGTACAGCACAACGATGGCTGCGATGCTAGTGCCAACTGGGGCAAAAAAACAAATCTGAGTTCGGTGTCGTAGCCCCGGACAAAGAAAGATCTGCACCGTTAATGACGGCATAAAACAAATTCAATCGTGCCAGGACACGGGTGGCAGCGGAGCAGACAACACCGTGTGATGCGAGGATGGCGAGGAGGATGCCGTAGGTTGCCCCAGACGACAATACAACGTTGCCGTTGGAGCCTACAGTAATAGCAGTTGTTATCATCTGCGCGCTTGCATAAAGTTTAGTCGATTTGCTTCTTTGCTATGACGGCTGGGCGGTGCATACCATGTAAAGTCAATGGAGCATACTAGGGCAACCTGGCCTGTGACGTTCGCCCATCCGGTGATCCAGCTCGCTAACGGTGAATATCCCTCCGGGGCCAATTTGGCAGAGAAATAGTATAGCCCTGCACTCGTACTGAAGCTCTCGTGAGATATCGGAGATTATACAGCAGAGGATTACGCACGGCATGGCTGACGTCAACTCGGCGACCGACGCAGCTACGCATAGCACGAAGAAGCAAGGTATAAGCCATCCAAATACCATCCCGACATGGCCACCTGTGAAAGCATGAAGCGCAAGACAGACTGTATGCAGTCGAGGAAGCACACCTGACGCTAGTGGGAACGAGAGGGTCGAGGAGACGGACGCAACGATGCCCATGATCGAGAAAGCGAATGCCACCGTCTCTATGAGCTGAACGTATTTTCAATACGTCGTAGCTTACATCTGAACAACGACGCACCGAAAATTCCCGCCTAAACTCACTCTTGTACCCCAGCTTTGCGAGGAGCGCATCGTCCGTGCCACGGCCATTGCCGCGACCCACCGCAACGACATCAATGGAGTGCGCGTCCTTCTCGTTGTCGGAGTTCTGCATTCTCAGCGAAGTGGCAGGAAGGGGTGCGCAGCTCCTGGGTCTGTGATGACAGCTCAACAAGCATAACTATATAGTGCGCTCGAGAATCAGTCATGCGCAGGCACTAGGCGCCAATGCCACTTCTCCTTCGCCACAAGTGAGATATATGGCTTATCTCAAATAGATAAGAAGAAGCAGGCCCATTCATGGTGCTCAGGAGTGCACAGAACTTCTGCATGCGCGTCCGAAAAGGTGGCACATACACTCTGCGCCGTCAAAAGAGCGCGAAGGGCGCAAAGATTTCCTGAATGCAAAGCCCGGTTAAGGCTAGATGCCACGGTGTTGGGAGTACGGTGAGTGCGAGCGCCAGATGCACGACGTATCTGAGGCTTGCCTTCGTGTGGGACCTGACAAGCTTCAGCTTCTGATCCCTTTCCCGCGATGCTGCCGTTGTTTGGTGCTGCCGTCGGCTGAAGAATGCGCCAGGCGAAGCCCGTGTGGGGAAGAGGGAACAGAGAGCGCCAGTGAGGTGCATAGTGTCAAGCAAGTCGAGGAGCCAAGGCTTCCTCGTTCGCGCCTGCGCAGGGCGAATCCGCTACAGAATGGAAGATTCAGTGCGACACAAAGCTGGCGGCAGCGTGCGGGCTGTCCGCAGAGGGCCAGATGCGACAGTTGAATGGGCTTCAAAGATGTGAGCGGGTGTGGCGGCGGCGGGTTTGGCGGGCGAAGGAGCGACGGAAAGCACAGCGGCAACGACTCGAGCGTTGGCGAAGAGCGCGTCTCGCCCGCCGTACGTCCGAACTTGACGCGCGCGTCGGCCGACCCCGAGACGCGACTGTGGCGCCACCGGCCTCCTCCTGACCGCCATGGCTGCACTCTACCTCAGGGCCCTCAAGAGCCCTCTGCGCTCCGCCATCGCCTCCCGCACCTATGTCACCGTCGGCACACGCACCTACACCCCCGCCCGCCCCGCCGCCCCCAAGCGCGCGCCCCCCACCGCCAGCGCCAGCGCCAGCACACGCACCGCGCAGGGCAACCCCGCGACCGTGAACACGCTCCCCAGCACCGAGGCGGAGGTCGCAGACGACTTCGCCGCCGTAACCGAGATGCTCGCGGGCACGCCTGCGGAGAGCGTGCCGTCGTCTGCCTCGCTCGATGCTTCTGCCCTCTTCGAGACAAATCCGTCCGACGGCGCACCCACGGACTGGTCGCGCAGCTACCACGGCCTGTCGAGCCAGCCGTTCCCGAAGGAGGCGGCAGAGGTGCTCATGGCACCCATCGACCCCAGGGATATCGAGATGAAGCCTGGTGCGCAACGCGCCGGCCTCGGCCTGTGGTCTTCCTGCTCATACCAAGTCCAGATGGTATGATCTACTTGCCCGAAATCAAGTATCGGAGGATTCTCAACAAGGCTTTTGGGCCTGGTGGGTGGGGTCTGGCCCCGCGCAGCGAGACCAACGTCGGCCCCAAGGTCGTGAGCAGAGAGTATGCCCTGGTCTGCCTTGGAAGGTGAGATGCCCGTCCCTATAGCCCACGCGGTGGTCTGACTCTTGCCAAAGGCTTGTTGGCATTGCAAGAGGAGAGCAGGAGTACTTCGACCCACATGGCATTCCAACTGCCACCGAGGCGTGCAAAAGCAATGCGCTCATGAGGTGCTGCAAAGACCTCGGTATCGCCAGCGAGCTGTGGGACCCGCGGTTCATCCGGGAGTTCAAGGCGGAGCACTGCGTGGAGGTGTTTGCTGAACATCTTCCGACCAAGAAGAAGTACGTCGATGTTTTACTTGTTGGACGGACTCCTGACGAGTTTGTATTGCAATCAGACGCAAGCTTTGGCGTCGCAAGGACCAGCCCAAGTTCGAATATCCTTTCAAGGAGTAATCGTGTTCCATTCGCTGTAGCAAAACACCCTTCACGCTGTACACATAGAGTCATGCATGCGCTACCACAGACGCTGCTCTAATCTTCATCACACTTCACCAAACCCTTCAGTATGTCAATTTTGACCCTCCGCATATGCCTTACAGACATGGAAGACAAGTCAGTTACAATGCAAATTACACCGCAGCTGTGGGCTATTTTAGGCACACGTCGTCAGTAAATAAAATAGATCCGTCCCATCCACCGGACTGCCAAGCATTGAAGCAACCCGTTTACTTCTTGCCCTTCTTGCTCTTGCCCTTCGCCGTGGGCGCTGCACCCTGCGGCTTCGCGACACCGGTGCTCGATCCCGACGCAGCGGGCGCCGGAGCCACAGGGGCGGACTCGAGCTCCTTCTTGGCCTTCGCCTTTGCTTCCTTCTCCCGCTTCGACTTGTCGTCACGGTGGAAGATATTAATGATGACGCTGCCGAGGGCGCCAGTGATCATGTACACTGCCCAGCGCGGGAGGTAGCGCATGAGGTTGTAGAGCTTGGTCATGAACACTGCCTGCCATTGCATCAAGAACTCCCTGGACGTACATAATGTGAGTCGTGGCAATGCGTCAGCTAAAGAGGGCGTACCTGCTGCCACCGGGCGCGAACGAGGTCGACCACGGCGGGGTGTGCTGCCATTCCTCGGACTTGAGGAACGCGCGCAGGGGTTCCGACCGCAGGCGGATCTTGTTGGCGCGCCAGAAGCGCAGAGTCATGCCCCTATCCTTGACCAGGACAACCATGGGGGCTCTGCATTATTTGAGCAAATACGCACGGAGAACATATGGGGGGGGAGACTGACTGCCAAACACTCCACTTGGTCGTGAGCGTGGTGACGTTGAGGTAGTCGATGCGTCCCCAGCGGACATTCGGCAGGTCGCCCTCAATCTGCGTGAGGTTGTACGCCTCGTCAAACTGCTTGTCTGCCCACGCCGACACGCCGGACGCCTGTGCGGCTGTCGCCGTGCTAGCGACACACCGTCAGCACGACCCCGCACACCACCACCAAACGCAAGTGCTCACACGATTAGGAGCCACACGCGGTCGCGCTCCTCCTCGGGCGTGAGCTCCTCCTCCACAATCAGCTCCTTGTAGTTGTCGTCCGTGATCAGCGGTATGCGTTCGTCCCACAGGAGCTTCGTGGCCTCGTGGGCCGCCGCGAGCCGCTCGGTGATGTTGATCCCGAAGCGCGAGAGCAGGCCCGCGACGGGAGCGGCGGTGAGAACGGTGTCGAGGCTGAAGAGGGACTGGCCGGACTTTGAGGGCTTCGGCGGGGCGGGGGCGGGGGGCAGCTGACTTGGGTCAAAGTCGGGCGGGAGGTCGGAGGCGGCGGTGGGCACGGGCTGTCCCGGTGCCCAGCCCTGGGAGAAGTACTGTGCGCGGGCGGGCGCGGCGCACGCGAGGGCGGCGAGGACGAGGGCGGGGAGCATGGGTCAAGTGTGGTGTGTGGTGGGAGGAGGAGGAGGTGGTGGTGGTGGCGGGCGCAAGAGAGAGCGTCGGCCCTGCAATCAGTCGCGGCGGTATCTTTGCAGCGTTGGTCCCAGGCACGCGTCCCTAGTCCCTGATTGCGACACCCGTGGCTCAGTAGTCGCGTCAACACCTATCAACAACGCGTCGTACACCTGGGACTCTGCAGCCTGCAACTGCGACGACTTGGCATGGCTCTCCCCGCAGCCCTCCGCGACACCGTCTCCCCGCCCGAGCTCGAGCTCATCGCCTCCGAGCAGCTCATCGAGATTGTCCCGCTCATCGCGATGGAGCGCACCGCCTTCATATCCGTCCGTCTCCCTCTCCCTCAACCAGCGAGCTAACACCTCATGATGCTCCATATGCAGGGCGCGTACGGACCCCTTCGCCCACCGGCCAAGTCCAAGGTCCCCATATGGATGGCGATGAATCTCAAGCTCAAGAGAAAGTGCCACATCGTCGCGCCCGAATGGCTCAACGTCGGTGCGTGCAGTCGCCCCACCGCGTCCTGTGCACGCGCTCATGTCGACCAGAGTTTCTGCAGGAACGCCTTACGCAGGAGACGACGCGCACGGAGTTCTCCCAGCTGCCGTTCCGCTTCTCTGAGATCGCGAAGCTGTTGCTGGACATGTGCGCTCCCATGCTGCTGCTACCCTCCTCGTGTGGCGTCTCTGACGACCCTTTGCGTACTGCAGTGCATCTGATGATATCCAAAACCCCGACAAGATTCGCTCTTTGCTGAAAGACATCCGCGAGGCGCGCCAGGCCAAGTCGCGCGACGGTTTGCAGAAGATCGACCACAGCGAGCTGAGCGTGCGTCCACTCTTCCAATCACATCTCCGAATGAAATGACTGACCTCGCGCACAGTTGCCCAACCTGTGCTCGATGGAAATCAACGAGATCCGACCGTTCTTCGTCAAAGCTATGGGCGTCCTCACGCATCTGACCCGAGAATCCACGGCCCGCTTTGAGGACTTCTGATGCCTACCCTTCAGCAGCATCATATGTATCACCAAGAAACGTGTATCAATAGTACTTTCATAACATTTGTAAAGATGTGTCGAGGTAACATTCCAAATTGTCCAGTGTCCAAATGTCCGAATCCTACCGGCTCGCCTCCAGCGCTTTGACGAGTATCTCCACCCTCTCCTTCAGCGCTTGTATCTCCCCCACGATATTCGCCTCACTCGACTAGATCGCACGAACATTGTATCAGCAACAGCAACTCACACGACGAGCCACGCGCACCTGGAGCGCATTCGGGAACGACTTCACGAGATCCTCAAACTTCACTTTGCTGATCTGGATTCCATTGTCGGCGTCCTCGCCCTCCACCACAGGATCGCGGGCGTTCGGATTGTCCACATCCTCAAGCGGGGAGCTGATGAAGTCCTCGAGCCACTTGCGGCTGGTGGACAGGGCGGCCGCTTCGTAGAGCGCGATGATTGTTAGGGGGACGAAGAAAATGATGGTCATCACGAAGCGGTTGTACTGGGGTCAACAACGAGATTTGAGGATCGCTGCTAGCAGTAAATGGACAGCAGTAAATGGACAGTCGACGAACCTTCGCATATGCACGGGACGGGAGGAATGGCCTAAGACACGTGTCGTTGGAATGACTATGGAAGACAAGATGAGAGAAGACGTACTCTAGTGGTGCGACAAAAAGTATCTCCACCAGATTGAAGGGCGCAGGGTACACATAAGAGTCGGGGGCGCGTATCATCGCCACTGCTTTGCCAGCGAAGAATGCGAGGTATTCGGCCTCTGCATCCTCAACCACCTATGCTCATTACACGGATTTCAGTGATGATGGTGGCCCGGATGATGAGACACGCACGTCCGAGTACGCAGATGAAAACAAAGAGATGAGAACGTTGAGGAGCACAATCGCAGTGACGACGTTCCAGAAATAGTAAAGGATGAGTCCCGCAGGGCTGCGGAACATGATATTTAGCGAAGGGATGAGTGAGCCGGGAGACAAGAGAACAGACCTGACCGAGAACTTGTCATAGTCTGGCGCTCTGCAGACAAGAGTGAGCAGTATTGCATACGGAGATGTGCGACCGAGCATACTGTAACAACGCCTGCACCATGGCGTGGACAACCTGCACAGCCGGTCAGTAAAGGTGCTTGTATGAACGAAGCAGGTAAGTCCTTACCGAGCTTGTCGACTCTGTCTGACCATCGGCAGCGTCGAGCGCATAGAGCCCTTGCAAGAAACCTATGCCCAAGACCGAAAGCAACTACAAGGAGGTCAGAATGAAACGCAATGTGTGGGAAAGAAAGTCGACGCACCGCAAAGAAGATGCCTGACTCGCGCAGCATACGAGCCACGCAGATTTGCATTGTTCCGATATACCTACGAAATCCATGTGAGCCGAAGGTGGAGCCAATCGTTTGCGACGCACTTCCATCCGTCGAATACGGTGATCAATTCTATAATGCGTCAGCACGATGCGTAGAGTGCACTATAGTAGCTACGCACTCATCCTAAGAGTAGCGTGTCAGCTCCAATCGCGCTGAACTTCGTGTGGGGACACACCATATAAAAGGGGAAGCAAAACTCAGCACCTGGAAGCTGTGCAGACGCATGCTATCAGATTGTGGTGGATGCGATGCCAGCCCTACAATCCGCAGCACAAAGGCAGCTAGGAATAACGAGTCGGTGAGGAGGGCAATGACATTCCAGAATCCGAATGCTCGGTAGGTGGCAAAGCGGAGGGTTTTCCATATCTACGGAACGCGCTCGTGAGCAGGACGACAGATATGAAATAAGCGGAACACAGACTTTGTGAACATCTATCATGGCGCGCTTCAGTTCAATTTGCGGAGAGTTAAGCAACAGAGAACGCGGGCGTACTCTCAAAAATGAAGGCCAAGCTCATTACATAGAGCACAAGCTCATATGGGTCTAGATGGTTGTGGAGAGGGTCCAACCGGTCCAGTGGCTCCCGCACTACCGGACTTTGCTTCAATGTATGGCCGGGGGATGCTGTGAATACTGACCAGCTTGGGAATACACGCCAAGGAAGAAGAGCCATATCAACGTCCGAAGGGCATTCTGGTACCTAGAAACACAAGACTACCGTGAGTTTGAGAGATAGTCATGTATGCATGTGGAAGGCTTACCGAGGGACGCCAACACGAGCTGGATCCAGGTGATCGTTGAAAGAATGACCAGTATGCTCGTGGTAAGCGAGATCTAGTCTTTGTTTGTCAAAGACAAGGCCGCGCAAAAGAACATGACTGACAATCGATGTCATGATCTGCATTGTTTTTCTGCACGAGCTGTCCACGCCACAGGTAGCTGACAACTGGGGGAAAACCGGGTCAGACCAGATGCCGGACAGGCATGAATGTTGCTGTCAGCGTACCATCTTGCGCCTCGCTTGACGACAGGAAAATAGTGCTGAGGGCATTCGCATCTAGTCACCAAGGGGAACGATGAGACACAGACGAGCAACATACCAATGTGAGTCGATGGCAATTTCAAGAGCACTTGAGAATTCGATGTCTCCGTCTGGCTGCCGGAATTTGTATCGCGTGGACATAATTGTAGTTATCCTGTCTTGCGGCGCTTGGTGGACTATTCGACGGGCGAGGACTTCGCAAGCCGCAGCTGTTTGGCGAACGGAAACGTGAGTACTATTGGCGCACGACTTGGTGTAGGCAAATTCATACCCCGTCCCCGGTTCTCGCCATAGTCAGCAGCATTGCGATTTGACTCGACTATGAAGTCATGGCGTGCACGAAGAAGACAGTAAGGAAGCTGGGGACAGTCCGATGGAAGCTCAGCTTCTCTTCGTGCACTGGCCAGAAAGATGCCGCTTACCGCCTCTACAAGGTCCCCTGCTGCTTGAAGGTACGCGCTGATCACCTGGGGCGTAATTACCCTGCTGGTGGGATCATTGATGCTTTGCGTGGAGACTTCCAGAGGCACCAGAGCAAAGGTGAGCGCGCGCAAGCGCTTCACAAGTTCTGTAGACATGATCGGAAGCTATTGCGGAGAACATGCAAACATACGCACTGGCAAGGGTGTCCGAGGTGGGCTGCACGGAGTTGACGGAACCAACAGAGACATCATCGTCCGGGTCCATGACTGCCACAGGAGGTGGTTGGGGGAGAGGAGGGACGCGTCCAAGGTGTGGTGCGGGGAGCTGAACCGCATCGCAGAAAGGGCGCCGTGATTTCGCCGGATTGTGCCAGACCGTGCGACTTGTAGCCTGTTAAGGGATTTTGCCAGGTTGTGACCTTTTCGCGACCGGTCGCGAAAAGGTCACAACATCGTCGTAGCCTCCCTGTAATCCGCTCGCAATTTATTCAGTTTACCGTGCTGCTTGCGGTCTCTTGGAGTACCTCGCAACAACCTTGCAAGGCTTCCTCACTCGAGCACTGCCACCGGTGTGACTGCGGCTCGGAGGCGCGTCGACTGAAGTCGACTAAGGCGAACAACAACAACGACGACATCGACGTTCCCGGCCTCCCCATCTGGAGCTTCCCTCCTACTCCAACTTGCTGAGGGCTGTAAGTCATGTTACTTATGCATTGTGATTCCATGATATTTGCAGAGGTGTCCCGCCTACATGCAGGAATGCCTGGAGTCACCTTTCGTGAACAGGTAAATATGTTACATCTGGTCCATGTAAATATACGGGCCCGGGACTCATGCATTCGTGGACAGAATACCACCATGGCCATGGTCCGCGCCATCTCGGGGTCGGGGTTGGTATCTCCATAACGATCGACCCGAATCTCGCCGACTGATTCCATCAGCGCAGACAAATTGCGCCGAGCATAAAGCCTTTCACCCACAGACGGCAGCCAGTTGGCAACTTTTCCTCCCCTTCCACTTCCCATCAGGTCAACGGCTCCTTCCACAACATCGCCACCCGGCCGCCCATCACTAGTCACTTGTCAACGCCTTAGACCTCGCGACTGTCGTCTCTCGCACTGACCGACGCTTGACTGGCTTCCTCTGGGCCAACGAGCGCATGGACCCTGTACTCGCTTTCCTCTGAGGACATCTTCTGACGGATATCGCAGTCTATCTGGTCTGTGCTTACTGCCCAACTCGGACTCTCGGAGCTCCAAGAAGCACGCTCGATAGTCTTGCTTGTCAGCTACAAGTACTGTTTTCGGGCGACGTGGACGGCGCCGGAAATTTTTCAAGCTTATCCAACAAGCCACAGTGGAGGCATCGCGCACATGACAACCTGGTATGTACCCGTCGCCGCTGCGGCCGCGTATGGACGCTGATTAATCCACTTCATAATCAGATCGCAGACATGGAAAATGGCTACCGCGCGGATTCAATTGCTAGATAGGTGTGACTGAGCAAGCGATGGTGGCCCCCCGTTCATACTCCTCCTTCTCTCCCGCCTGCCGTCGCTGGCCCGGTTGCACGACGCGGGACTCGCTCAGTCGATGTCAGTGACAGTAGGGGTTAGATACCGGTTATCGTTGTCATTTCATAAATCAAATAATAATTTCACATTTTGTTTGTCCCATATAAGTGCTGGAATTGGGCTGAGCGACGCAGCTGACAACGTGCCGGGGCCCAAATGCAATGCAGTCGAGGGGTGACGCGAACCGGGTCTCAAGAAGGTTGAGTACGGGTCGCGGGGGGCTGCAAGCTGTTCGGGATGAGGACACAAACCTGTCGCAAACCACGCTATCAAGATGCATCCGATTGTCCTGTTTGCAAGCAATTTCGCGGGTTGTAAGGGGTCGCGACCAGATCGCGTGCGATTTTGCCGGGTTACAACCGCCCAGAATTCCCCGGTCTTTTTCGCGATGCGGTGACGGAATGTACGCAAGAGCGCGTCGCGCCGGTAGTTGCCGCAGTGCCTCCTTCACTTCCACCATGCCCGTACGTCCTCCAACTGCTCGAACTCATCTATCCAGCTCCAACGTCTCATACTAGGCTTATCACTCGTCTCTCAACGAAGACCTCGATGTACGACAGGCTGGCAACGTCGGCATCTTCCCTATAAAGACCAGGATCCGCGGACCAGCACCGACCTTGGGTATGTCTTCGGAACCCTGCAATCCTCTACACTCTGTTGAATCGCGCAAACGCTTCCTCAGACGCCTCACAGTCCGACATCATCGATGAAACTCTCGATCTCTTCCGCGCCAACTCCCTCTTCCGCAACTTCGAGATCAAGGGCCCTGCCGACCGCCTGCTCATCATCCTCATTCTCTTCGTCTCCGACTGCCTCGCCAAGATTGGCACAGCGCGCACCGTGCCCACGCAAATCGAAGCCGTGAAGACGCTCAATACCCTCGCTGTCGACAACTTCCCGGTCCCAGGAGATGCGAACTTCCCGTTGAATGCGCACTATGCTGTTCCTGGTAGTCGCGCAGATGCCGGTGCGCTGCGCAGTCACTTGCGCATTGCCGCGCATACTAATGGCATATCTCTCGCAGATTACCTTCGCCAGTACCTCACGCAGGCGCGTCAGGAGTTGGCGGCTAGGCTGATCGAACGCCTCTACGCCGATGGCACTGGCAAGCCCAGCAAGTGGTGGCTGTCCTTCCAGAAGAGGCGTTTCATGAACAGGAGTCTTGGGTCGTAGATCAAGGCAGCAGTGTGTACAACAAAATCAATTCTACCATCTACTGTACAACATCCCCGAGAGATCACGCGCTGAAACAAGTCGGATCACCAAAGGTCTCGGATCACCAAAGGTCTACTTGTGACGCTTGCGCTCGTTAGGATTTTTGCGACCGTAGCCAATGGTCGGGAGATCGCCGTGGCCTTTGAGATTTCTCCCCTTACCACTTGGCCCTGCGCTGATGATGTCTGGAATCCAATCAGGATCCATCCAGTTCCCAATGTTCAGCTGCTTCCCGCCATTCACCAACGCCCCGCTGAGCAGCTTCTTCTCGTCCTTCTGCCTCTGCGCATCCGCCCGTTTCTCCGCGCGCATGAACGCCGTCTGGTCCTCGCGCAGGATGAGGCCTTCGCCGCTGCCGGTCTTCGCATTGCCGGATTTTGGTGACGGTATGGAGTAGATCGTGCCTCGTGTGTTGTATTGAAAGTTCTTCTTGAGATGTACCTGCATGACGGGCGCGTCCTGGGCTGCGGTCGGGGACGAGAGCGTGACGGACGCGCGCATGAGAGTGGGGCCGCCACATGACGGGCAGAATTTCTTGGACGAGTCCTTGCAGATTCTAGAGCGCCGTCAGCACTGTCTTGTAAATTATACAACGCCAGACTCACTTGAAGCAAGCATGACACCGGAGCACCCAGGTTTTGACCTTCTCGATCTTCTTGCCCTCGGTGCCGATGAGATTGAGGCTCATTTGCAAGAGCACGTTCTGCATGGCAAAATCGGCCGTCATGCATCCCACTGGGACCGTCTCCTTCGTTTTCCCCTTCTTTGCGGATGCAGACGGGGTGAGTCCCATAGCGCGCGATTTATGCGTAGAGACGTTCGACGGAGTGATCCATTCGCCCTCACCGTCGTCATCATCGGATGGATCGTCGTATATTGGAGGGGGAGGAGACCTTGACTGGGGATTGGAGTTGGGTGTCGGCGATTCTTTTTCTGGCTTGTCGGACGTGTGTGAATCCTCGCTCTCCAGCAGCGGCTGCAGCTCGACGTCAAGGGGCTCCCTCTCGTCCAAATCAGCATCGGCAATAGCGTCACCGGCCTCGTCTCCTTCCGCATCCTCGCCTTCGACGCGGTCCCCATCGAGAAGTTCGCTGATCTCCTCTCCTTCCGTATGCTCAGTCGACTTTTTGTCATTGAGCCCTTCGTCTGACAGACTAGATTCAGCTAGATGTTCAGCCAAGGCCTCTTCAGCTGCGGAGGTCTCCAAGTCCGTCGCTGCCCCACTAGGAGATTTGTTTTCTGACTGCCATGTCGCGTCCGATTAAAACCACAGCTTGCCAAACATTAGAGACATACCTTGACCGATGCGATCTTCTTCTCTTGCTCATTCAAGGCATACGTCAACGCGAGCACGCACAGATCCGGATGCGACAACACGGAATAGTCTCCGGTCTTCTTTGCAAACTGGATAACTGCAAACGCCATTAGATCATCTCTGCGTACGCCCGATAGTGCGCACCATGGGCCAGCGACGCCGCGTCCGGCGACTGGATCTTAACGTGCACGCCCGTGGTGAGCGCGAGCTGCTCAAAGTGTTCGCGCGCGCGCTTGTCGCGCAACTCGTCGAGGACTTGGGGCACGGTCACGTAGGTTTCGGCGAGCCCCCGGAGGGGCGACAGGGACAGCAGCGGCCCGGCATCGAGCACTAGCGTCTTGCACGCGTATTTTGGTGGCTCTACAGACGCCATAGAGTGATTTGAAGAGGTGGATGGGGTGGCAAGGAATTTTTGGATTAGGGTCAAGCGCGTCCATGGACCATTTTAGCATGGACCTATATAAAGATGCTTGCTCTTCCCACGCACCTCTTCAACGGCGAAAACATAGCTGAAGCTGTCATAGCACACGTCTGGAGTCCGAGTTTGAACCTTTGAAAGCCGATGAGACTGTCCCATCATTTGGTGCTACAGAACAAGTTTTGTGATTTTAAAAATCGACGCCTGTAGCATCGGGTCCATCGGCCGAATCATGACCTCATGTCATCGGACGTCCATCCTGCCCCCATTTCTCTTGCCCTTATTTCATCTGCCCTTCAACCTGTACGCTGACACTCACATCAATGGCCCCCAAGACGTGAATCTCCATAAGCCTACGCTGTGAAGTTGACTGATGCGTTTTCGATCAGGTTCCGTGTAGTCGTGCTGCCAGGAGACGGGATCGGTACGCGTCTGCCTGCCCATACACAACATGCATCTGACAGTGCAGCACAGGGCCCGAGGTCGTCGCAGAGGCCGTGAAAGTGCTCAAAACAGTTTTTTCTGCGTCGTCAGAAATCGAACTCAAGCTCGAGGAGCACCTTTTCGGAGGATGCGCGATCGATGCGACCGGAGAGGCTTTGCCTGCGTCGACATTGACGGCGTGCAAAGAGGCGGACGCTATATTGATGGGTGCGCATGCGCGTTCCCTTCCGTTCTCCTGACATGCAAATACATGCCGGCAGGCTCCATCGGAGGGCCCAAATGGGGCGTAAACAGCAAAGTCCGCCCTGAAGCTGGCCTCCTCGCGCTGCGAAAGGAGCTCGGCGTATACGCCAACATCCGACCTGCCAACTTCGCGTCTGACTCGCTTGTCGCGAACTCGCCGCTCAAGGAGTCTATCACGCGCGGCGTCGACATCATCGTCATCCGCGAGCTCATAGGCGGCGTGTACTTCGGCGCGCGCAAGGAGCACGGCGTCACGCCGGAGGAGGACGTCGCATGGGACACGATGATCTACAGCGTCGCGGAGGTGCAGCGCATCACGCGCGTTGCGGCGCAGATCGCGCTTGCCGCGCACCCGCCGCTGCCCATCCACTCCGTCGACAAGGCGAACGTCCTCGCGAGCTCGCGCCTCTGGCGCAAGGTCGTCACGGAGACGCTCAACGCGGAGTACCCGCAGATCGAGCTCGACCACCAACTCGTCGACTCGGCGGCCATGATCATTGTGTCGAGTCCCAGAAAGCTCAACGGCGTCGTACTGACGGAGAATCTGTTTGGGGACATGTAAGGATGCTTCGCTCTCGCCGCGGTGCGCAAACTGATGCCGGCTCGAACAGTCTGTCCGACGAAACGAGTGTCATCCCAGGGTCTCTCGGGCTACTCCCGTCAGCTTCACTGGCAGGCGCTCCTTCTGATCCATCATCGCCTTCCTTCAAGCCGACATCAGGTTTATACGAGCCGATTCATGGCTCCGCTCCAGACATTGCAGGAAAGGGGATTGCCAACCCCATCGGCACCATATTGAGCGCGGCGTTGCTGCTCCGCTACTCCCTTGGATTGGAGAAGCAAGCACAGTTGATTGAGGCTGCCGTGCGCAAGGTCTTGGACGCAAAATCTGCCGGTGGCCTCGAGCTGCGGACGGCCGACCTGGGTGGCAGAGTAGGATCAAAAGAAGTTGGAGATGCCGTCGTAGAGGTCATCAAAACGCTGCTGTAGGAAGTCTTGCGTATTGCGAAGTATTAGCAGCCTGTAATAAAGTACATCCCATCGACAGCATGCAGAGGACTCGTGCCCGGAATTCTGCTGTCTCACGAGGTGAATCAAAGACATGTGAAGGGATATTGAGTGCGTCGATACATAAATCCAGGCTACAGTCCCATTTCCTATGCCTACGAACCGACAATGGCTTCCTAGAAATTCGCTAGCTTGCTCGCGGCTTCCCGAGCATCGAGACGCGGCCGTGTGGGCTGCACACGCACCGAGGCCGACATGTACGCCGGCCGTATGTACCCGAGCGGGTCCAAACCCTCCGGCGCGGACATGCCATTGGCCGTCGCCGGTCGCTGGATGGGATCCGCAGTCAGCGGGGACGGTCCAGGGAACGCGCTCAGTGGGTCTGCAGTAGGAGGGAGCCCAGCAGACATGGGTGCAAAGCGCTGGCTCTGTGACGAGCTTGGCGTGAGAGGAGACGACATGACGGGCTTGACGAACATGGATTTCGTGCCGTCGACGAAGCGTCCGCCGAGCGGAGGCTCGTCGTTGGGGACTTGCACCGGCGATGGGGCGGCGGCTGGAGCAGTACTCCCAGACGTAAGCGCCGGGCGGGGCGGTTGTTGCATGATGACCGGCGGCCGCGAGGAGCCTGCACCAGGGGATTGTGGTGGCAGGGGTGGCTGGCTGAAGCTCGACCGGCCAGACGGGGTAGGAGAAGAGATACTTGAGGTTACACCAGGAGCAACGCGGGCAACTGGGGCTATCTGACTCGCGGTGCGATTAATAGTAGGCTCTGATGGTGGTGGAGGTTTGTTGAAGTCCTCGAGTGGTGGAATGACAGTGGGCTTAGGCGCGCCGTTGGCTTTCGGCAAGTGCTTCGCATTCGACTGTGCGACGTCAGGGCGCAGACTTTCCAACTCCCGTAGGAGTTGGCGCTCGTACATGATCGACGAGCGCGTGTGCTCGATGAGCGCCGTCGTAATGTCGTCCGTGACCAGCCGTCTGTGGGTCTGGAGCGAGCGATGCAGGTTTTGGGAGATGCCGTCTGCACGCTTCACCAAAGTCTGCTCGTACTTGTTTGCCTACAAGACGAGGTTCAGACGGAGAACATACGGAAACATGTGACAAGCATACCTCTTCTAACTCCTCCAGCGCCTCGTCCACTTTCTCAGGTCGGATGTTCGAGCTTGCCTTCAGCCTCTCAATCTGCCGGCGCTTCGAGATTGCATTCTTCACAGCTACCTGGTATTCCTCCAATACAGCAGTCCGCTGCTGCAATGTCTCCTTTGCAGATCTGGCGTTGAGGCCTTGGTAACCTAGTGAATCGCTGAGAATCACGCAATCACTGATAGCCTGCGCTTGATCGAGGTCTGCAAGCGTGTGCCACGTCCGCCCGACCTTTCGGAAGGCATTCGCAATCGGTGGGTGGGCCTCAGTAGTAGCTACGTTGATGAGCTTATTACCCATTTCCGCATGGGCGACGGCAAGGACTGGTCATGGTGAGGCATGGCAGTCAGAGATAACTTGAAGGAAGAATGAAGCAAGGAACTCACCCTTTCGCGATGCTGAGACTTTGTCAAGAGCCTTGGCAGCGTCGAAGAATTGGCCTTCCAGTTTTGTAAGTTCGAACCGAGCGCGCTGCAGCTCCTCATCCTCGTCAGGTACATGGCGTCGAATGAGGCCGAAACCAGAAGACGTCTTCCGTCTCGGACGCGGCGTGGGCTGATAGCCGAAGTCACTCTCGACGAATGAACGCAGCTCCTCCTCGTTCAAGAGAATGGGATCCTCGCAGACGCGCGTGATCCAGCGTTGCAGCATGATTTTGACCAGGCGGTCGTCTTCCTCGTCCGTCGGCGCAGACGTTTGCGCGAGCGGCAGTGCAGGGACAATGGTCTGGGGGTTGTTGTGGATGACCGCATCATAGAACTGCTGGAATTCGATGTACGAGCGTGAGACGTTGCGATACGTCGTGCCCGTGAAGTTCGACAGGTTTGTCTGCGACCATGTCCAGCACTCAATCAACAGACCATCTATCCGAGCGAGACAACACACGCACCTGCGCGTCGAATTTCACGAGGATATCTCGCCTGTTCCGATCAAGGCCCGTAATCCTCACTTTGAGGTATGGTTCCGCTTTCTCATAGCGTGCACCGTTAAGCCCGGTGTTCACGGCTGGAGAGATCAAGCCCGGTTCTGGTTGTCCGTAGATCTGCGGTTGCCGGTCGAAGGAGGCTGCGTCAGAGAGTTTGTCGGTCGGCGCCAACGGGGAGGGAGCGCGACGCAGATTGGGGATAGGCGAATTGTGCGCGTGGGGAGTGGTCGGCCATGGAGGGGTGGCGTCGCCGTCCGCAAAGCCGTTGTGAAGGGGGTCGAACATTGCGGCGAGCAGGGTTGCTCTACGAGGAGATGGAGTCCGTGTCCAAGAGGCTGCACGTCGGCCCGCACGCGAAGCTAAGGCTTCGTACACTGCTTGCCATGACATAAGCACTCAACCTAAAGCATTTTCACGGCTTATTAGTAGATCTACGTAAATTGCCTCCAGTTTACACCCAAATGATACATGGTAAATAGAAATAGTGATATCTTGTCATGCCGGCGACGATGCGTCAGGCATGAGCTCGAGCATGTGCCCCATGCGCAACACCTTCGTCCGCAGGTACTTCTCCAAGTCCGCCCCCTGCACCGCGTCTCCTTTGATCAACGTCGCCCCCGCCTTCCTCTCTTCAACCTCAGGTTCGGTATTAGCCTCCGCAATCCGGACATCCGGGTGCTGCGCGCGCATCTGCCAACTTCGAGGCACCATCGGAACACGCTCGACGATCCGCAGGCCCTCCTTCTCCATCGCATGCACCTTGTCCGGGTTATTCGTCAGCAGACGCACGCCCTCTCCGTTGGGCAACCCAAGGTCGAGGTCACGTAGAATGGCGGTGGCGACCTCGTACCCACGCTCATCGGCCTGATGGCCCAGCATCAGGTTCGCCGAGACCGTGTCATGCCCGAGGTCCTGCAGATTGTAGGCTCTGATCTTGGACAGCAACCCGATGCCGCGACCCTCCTGGCGCATGTACACGACCACGCCGCGCCCCGGTATGCGAGTCGAGGGCTCCAGAGGGCTCGGTGACGGGACCTCGATGGGCTGCGCCATCAGCCGGATGGCCTCGTCGAGCTGCTCACCGCAATCGCAGCGCTGGCTCCCGATGGTTTCGCCGGTGAAGCACTCGGAATGGATGCGGATAAGAGGTGGCGGGATGGAGTCAATGACACGCGCGCGATCCGGTGGGGAAGGGGTGGAAGCGACATGCTTGGTCGGCGTTAGACGGCCCACATATGCGCCTCGGATGATGCGCTCCATTTCGGTCTCGGAATCATTCCAGACAGCATCTAAGGAACGACTTCGTATGGGGGGAGCGGAAATCGGAGATGAGTCTTCGGAAAGCTGGGCGGGGTCGACGACGAGTGCTAAATGCTCCTTGTTGTCGCGGTTGTTGCGGTAGAGGTGCAGGAAGGCAATGCCATGTGGTGTGGGTATACGGGTGCGAGCCATGCATGTGACTTCGACATCGCGGGAAGGCGTCGGTTGAGGCAGGGCCGCTGGCGTTGCGATGGATCGCAAGGACGCTGCGCGGCTGCGCTTGTCGGGCAGGGGCTTGTTCTCCGTAGCCTGCAGAGGCGGGCTAGAAGGGCCTGCATTCTCTTTGCCGTACTCCTTCTTTTGAGATCGCGGACCCTGCTTACTGACGTAGGTCAGTCGCTTCCGCTGCTGCCTCCCACCCGCGTCCTCTGCCTCTGCGCCGAACTTGGTCCAGTCCCAGGCGCCCTCGGCCTTCGGCAGAGCAACTCCAGGGAAGAAGTCGTGGTGGTAATGGTTTCGTGTCGCATTGGGACCGGAGGAGGCTGCTGCTGCCAGGAGAAGGGGGTCAAGCTCGGCGTCCCGGCGGCGCAAAGAGCTCTTGAGGGGTGGAAGAGTGGGGGCGGTCAAGGCCTCGAGGAGAGCGAGGTCTGGGTCGATGTGACCGTCGTCTGTGCGAGTGAGAAGATCCATGAGAAAGAGGAGGAAAGCTACGGAAAGCAAGGTGATGGACCATGCTTTAAATTCACGGCGCAGTCGGCAAAGCGCTCGCCCGCCGCTCCGAAAATCACCACAAATTCATGTGTGATTCCCAGTCCGACATATGACTCAGCGACAATGACTTATGCTTAGTCAGCAGCCCGGTTGACCGAGCAGCTGCCGCTCGGCGATCGACAGTCCAACCGACCGCCTCGACGTCTCGGGAGGAACAACCTCAGCGTGTTCAGTCCAGTGCTTGAGCATGCGGCCGATACTTGCCGCACCCTGATTTCAGTTCATCGTGCGTTGACTTTTATCTATTTTTACTTGCTGGCAGTTGCTGCGCAGGCGACAGCTCAACCAGCCAGGGTCGAGTCTCGCTTCTTTGCCTCCTCCATCATCCCATGCCCTCACAGCGCCCACCCTACCCTCCTTCATAGCCACTAGTGCTGTTACGCAATGCGCTCACTTTCTTCTTTCATTCTTGTCTATCTGCTCTGGCTCTCAGCGTTAGCTAGGTGAGCACCACAAACTACCTCAGCGCTCACCGCTCATTTATCCGTCAGTTTCGTCACCAGTATACCTACATCCGCGAATTCATCCGCATCGACCACACCGAGCGATGTGCCGAGCGATGTGCAAACCTCAATCCCCCCTTCGACCACCACGACGCACTTGCCGTCCCATTCTCGCCACCATACCGCGCAGACCCACGGGACCTTCCTAGACCCAGCCCCGACATTCTCATTTGTCAATCCGGAGACCCCCCTCCCATCTGACCCTCCACTCACTGATCGCCCACCCCACCACAATCAGCCGCACAGGTCGAGCACGGTCGCTGTTGTGTTCGCAGCCCTAGCCGGCGTCATCGGCTTCGTCGTTATCCTCACCCTCGTTCGATGTTTGTATACATGGCGCCGCACACCACGGCCGGTCAGGACCATGACTGCGGCTGACAGAGAGCAGCTGATCAGGGAGATGCGCGAGTATTCTGCAACCGCACCCCTGCGCGCACGGACATCCGTTCATGCCCCTCCCCCTCCCCCCTACGAGCGTGCACCCTCATACGATTCGGCCGAACACTTAAATCTGACCCCTGATTGAGACTCCTACTTACGGATCTTGTACTTACAGTTTACATACTGCGGAGAGAATCGATTGCCATTCATAGATTCTCTGACCCTGCATCAGGTCGCCGCTCACCGTGTGGCGGCCCTTGGCGGCCTCACGGCGACTTGGCCGGTTCCGATCGAATCCTCTCTTTCACTTTCACTCTCACTCCTGCAAGTACGCCTCTGCTCTGTCGGATTATAGCATCAAGGACACTGTATGTGACGTCGTCATCTCATACATCAATCTCTCATAGTGACTTTACAGTGTTAGATCGTGGAAGACATATATCCATGGCCTCAGAAGAGTGAGCAGATCCTCTGCGGTTGTGTTCTGATGAGCTCACATTCACCGCGTTCTTTGCGGCTTTAGAGCGGCGCATCTAGTCCAAGTAGACCGCGCGGAGGTCATCAAAATCCTCAAGGACGTGGCCGAAGGTCGGATGGCGGAGCTCGGACTGCATCCCGACATGCCGGAGAAGCTGCGACACGCCCAGAGTGTCGCCGAAAACGCGAAGGCAGACCGGCAGCGATGCTTCGATCACTACCTGCAATTGAGTGACGAACACGCCGAAATGCAACAAGAGTACGAAAAGCTGAAAGATCAGGTGAAGAAGCTCTGGGTTGACAACAGAGCTTTGCAAGAGATCATCGACGATCAGGCTGAGCGCCTGGCTACTGGTACGGAGATAATCAACAGTCTGACGATGGAGGTTGGTCAATGCAAACAGTGCACTCGCGCGTACAACCGGCAGCTCGAAAGGCGTCACAGGGATGCAGAGGTGCAGGTCGTGGAGCCGGAGATTTCGGGGACAGCAGTGGCCGCTCAGGTTCAGGAATCCTCGCAGACAAAGCTTGACAACATGCTCGGGTTGCCGCCAGCCAAACCACCCACTAACCATAGTGAGTCGGAGTCGTCGGAGGCATCCGTCGTCGCATTTTTGCAGGATATTAGCCTGGTACAGTCGCCGCAGCTGGAGGACACTGGTACGCCCGGTTCTGAAAATCTCTACGTCCTCGAACGAATTAACATTCTGGTAACAGGGAATTTTTTGTACCCGGGGCGCGTCGGCGAGTCGGAGACCCCGTATACCACCGCCGCCGATACGCCACAAAACGTCGCTGAAGCATCACCCGGACCGTCTCCGGCATCGAGCGACACGATCACCACCTACGCCGAGCCTTCTGACAATCTCCTTCCTAACACATATACGGACAATCAGCCAGAAAGCACGGCGCACCACGCGGGGATAGACAAGCTCCTGGCAATGCGATACTTCGTGGAGGAAGGAGAAGGGAGCGGCGGACTCGTTTGCACCATGTGCTCGTGAGTTTCGAGCATTGACTCGGTCACGGGCAATATGCGATTGAAGCAACCATAGATTCCGGTACGCGCGTGAGGGCGCTGAGAAACCCGCGGTTTTAATCTGCCCCACCTTCGAGCAGCTCGAGCGGCACTGTCAAACGACCCATCCTACCATAACGCTCCCTGACCATTAACACCCCTTCTCAATGTCCGCGACCTTCCCGATGACGTCCGTCCTGGGCCTCCCCCAGAATTCTCATATTACACCTTCCGGTTACCGGCAAATACTAGCCCCCAAAATCTCCAGTCTTCGGCGCTTTTTATACTTGTTCGTGTCTTCTGTCGTACGTCCATCACTTACTGGTCTACACTCGAGCGTCTACTTTGATCATGATAGCGCAGAGCTGTTCGTAATTCGCGGCTATGCTTCCCTCCGTGCTCATCTCGAACTACAGCACCTGCTTGATTCAGGCGTGTGCCGATGCGTTCATGCAAGCTAAACCGAGGTATTGCAGAATGGCGCGAGTGCAGGCCGCCGCTGTCTGCATGTCAGCCTCCTGCCCCGGGCCCGACATCACTCGCGGGAGTCCGCCGATTCATGTCTCGCCTGTTCACTCCAGTCCGAGACTTAATGTACATATGCCAGATGCGAGGCGGTTCTTCTCTTCTCTCGTCTCTTCGCCACTTGACACGCTCTGCTTTTATTACGAGACAACAAATCTAACGCTCAAGTCGTGCAGATGAACGCGTTCACCTCTGGCCCCATCCTCACAGAGGGTCTGTTGCAAGCTCTGTGCCAAGGCGTCGTCTTCGCGCAGGCGGTCAAATACTGGGAGAGCCCTCTGGACGATACGAGGCGGATGAAGGCCTACGTGACCCTCCTGGTCTTCCTGTCGTTGTGAGTAGTTTCTGCATCGTGGCCGCTCTGTGCTCTAAGCTGACGGCCCCAAGCCTGCAGAGCTCCGTCACGGTATACAAACTCACACTTGTCCTTGTGTTGAGTCGTGAATGGGTGCGTCTCTCTCTCTGGCGTTTATCACAAGTGCGCTGATGGGAAAACTCAGTCGACCAGCCCACTCAACTGGGCAGACTTGTTTCTAAACGGCCTGATATGCTCGACATGCGAGGTTTTCCTGATTCGCCGGTGCTGGAAGGTGCATTCCACATGCGATTTTAGTAGTCTTACCCTCTGACGCTTCCATAGCTTACCGGGAAGATACGATGGATGCTGGTCGCGCTTGCCTTCGTTTGGATAACCGCCTTTGTCGCCAATGTCCACCTGGTACGCTTCTTCTGTGGTCACGTTTTCATTGGGAATGCTTAGCATCGTTTCCTAGGCGGCTGCGATTGCCTCTGGCGCAAAGACTGAAATCGCAAACAACGAGGTGCGCCTCTAGCACTTTATTGCTTGAAGCTCGATTACCGGACTAACGGTGACCATCCTGTCTTAGCCGCTAAAAACGAATCGATTTTTTCCGGTGAGTCCCAGCCTGCTGGCTTGCGGCCTCTTCTTACTGTCATCAAGACCGTGTTCTCTTTCAACTATTGGATCGTAAGCTCCGTCGGTGAGCTATACAATGGTGTTTGAAATTAGCAAATGCTGACTGCCACCACAGTCCTTGACGTCACAATCACTTCGATTTGTGAGCATATCATGTGCGCCTGACGGTAGACGAAGACTGACGGTCAACAGTGACGGTCTGGCTTTGGAAGTCGAAGACTGGGTATAACTATCTCGACAAGGCGCTCAGGCATATCATCGGCATCACATGGGAATCTGCAGCAATCCCGTTCGTTTCTATGGTCATCGCAATCACGTTATATCAAGCTAATCTTGTCCGTCAATGCACCTTTATTTCTTCTGATGGTCATGCTAATATTAAATCCAGTCGAGGGGTGGACACCTCGTCATGCTCTTCATCTTGATGACGGGGAAGTTCTACATCCTTGGGATACTCCGCACCTTGAACTCGCGCGGGAAGCTCCGAGAGCGCATGCACTCAAACCCCTACGCTCGGCAGTCGCTCAGCGATGTCCACTTGGACCAAGAGCCTGTGACGGATTCTATCAGCTGCAGCCGCCGCGGTAGCGATGAGGTGCGATGCGCTATCCAATGGGACCGCACGGCTAGCTCATTACCTTCTCATCAGACGGTCGTCGCACCGGACTCTATTGCCCCTGGTAAGGACCTCTGCGGATCGCGGAACCTAGGGGACTTGGAGGCTGGCTCGCTCTCCTGCCCGCCTATGTCGGCCACCGGTCAAACCTGACCGGCTTTCCATGCGCGTGAAAGCGTCACAGCCTGTACATGTGGCTGGGTTACCTTCCCTATATATACCATACTGGACCATATTCGTAGTACTGTACGCTGTTCATAATAAAAATTGAGATCATCAAGCAAGCCAAGGAGTCCGAGTTCGCTGATTGGCGTAGTCTCCGTTGCGGAAGATTAGACACTGACGGTCGGACTGGAGTTGGCGCACGTGCGCATCATGCACCTTTACTAATAATACCAGCCGCGGCGGCGGCGCAACACTTTGCTGTCTGTCTCCTTGCACAGTGCACCATGACCGGCAATGACCCTGAAACATACCCTCCATCGGCGGAGCCATCACAGACATCGTCGCCACCACAGACATCTCCCACTAGTGCTACCCTTGGGCCAGTCCCGACCGACCGAGCAGAGCTTCTGGACAGAGCTCGGATGTTCCTTCGCTCACCTCTCAGTCGCTACGAAGATGTGACATACCAACGACAGTTTCTTGTTGAGAAGGGGTTAACAGAGCAAGAGATAGCTGGCCTTCTGAGAGAAAGAGTGCGTATGTTTGCATCTCGCGTGCACACGACGCGCTGACTGAAGACCAGCCCGTGCAAGCCCCCGCAGTACCACCGCGGACATATCCTCAACCTCCACCTTCGAACCTCCCCCATCTCCTTGCCGGAGTTCTCAGAGTTCTGAGTTGGGTTGCTGGAGGCTCAGCTGCATTGTTGCTCATCTACTATGTGCGTTACCTCCCCTCGTCCCCGCGGCATCACGCTCACATTATATGCAGCGTTTCCTGCTGCCGCGGCTCACACAATCTGCATTGGCTCGACGTTCAATCAAGTCTCATCAGCAAGAGCTTCTAACGAAGCTTACGTCCTCTCTGCATGGGCTTCGAGATGCGCAGACCGACACATTTGCCGTCTTACCCCGCCCTTTGGCGACAAAAGAGCCCCTGCCATACGTAGACTGCAAATCCTTGGATGACATCGTTGCTGTCAGCGGCGAGAAACACGATGTTTCCGAGGTGTCGCTACTCCGTTGTGCCCTGAGCGACCTCAGCAATAAAGGAAAAGAGGGCACTCCCGACGAACTATTCCGCGAGCTATCAGAGAAGATACCTTGGCTGGAGGCAGATGCTGGATACCAGGTAACGTCTCAGACAAGGCTGACGGACTCTTTGATCGTAATGCTTATTGTAGGAGTCGTTGTGGAAGACACTGAGCGAGACTCCATTGTTCAGCAGATCGAACGATTCCAACGAGCCACCTCGCTGGACATACGACCCTCCCCCATTACCATTGCCAGCGCCTCTTCTCCCGTCCCTCGACTCCCTCAACACGGCGCTGTGGCCATTGGCGACGCGAGCGGCGAACCCCTTCCAACACACGCTGCAAGGTATGATCGACTTCACAGGCTATCTCACCACGCAGACCTATTCCCTGTCGTCGTCGGCAATTCGCATGCCAGGATTGGCTCCTGCTACTCTGGGGACTGAAGAAGAAGAGGTCAGACGAGAGATCAGGGCCCTGAAAGGCTTAGTCCTTAACAGGTGGGTGCAATGAGGGCTGTAGACGGCCAATGCTCTGATTGTGCTGGAATTTAGGAGGTCATTCTTACCATCCCGACCGTCCAGCACCCATGGCGTGCCAGTTGCTCCATAGTGCTTGCTCCCACTCGAGAGTTAACGTCAACGGCGGTCGCTGTAACAACACGGTATCTATTGACTACGGCACCGAGTGTACGTACAGCCATGCGCGTCCATGCTACTAGTGAAGTAGGCCACTTTTGTCCACGCAATCTCATCGGTAAAGTCCGGCAAGCCCGTACGGTGCCGTTGGGCGGCGACGTGCCGGTGAACCCTGTGCTCCTTGCAGCACCTGTTGGTCAAAAATACCGTGTCCGCAAGTCAGGCAGAGAAACGGCCTATGTACAGTACACAATGCGCCCGGGAGTATTGCGCTTGGCTGCAGGTCTTGAGCCCAGGACGGGGAAACGAGCACTCGAACCCGTTGCCAGATTCTGTCAATCAATGGCTGTATATCACGGTGTAACTACTGGCATTAGAAATTATGTTTGTTAGTTTACGCCTTCAACACGTACTGGTCGAGGTCAGTGTTTCCATAAGCGCCGCTGGACCTGCCGCGTTGAACCTTTGTCTTCTCCTGTCTTCTCTAACACCCTCAGAACCGCCGCTGTCGATTCCAAAATGGCACATACTTTCTGGTGGCCCAAGAAGACCTACTTCTATGCGGTCGGCAACACAGTCCCCGTATGCCTGACCCAGGACATTCCTCCAGAAGAGCCAGCCAGCGTGCTCATGCTTGGCTGTGGAGACCCGAGAAACATCCTCTTCACCATATACGCCAGCGGCGCGGATTCCACTGCTTGTGAGTTGCCCTCATTGGCACATGCCCGAGTGAACTGCTGATAAGGAACGTATCATTCAGTTGCACGAGACCTCGACTTCACGTGTTGCGACTTGGAGCCTGCAGTCTTAGGTGAGTATCACTTTTCCTTCACTAATCCCCCTATTAATCCATAACCTGCAGCCCGTAACCTTTTACTTTTCTCCTTAATACTTGACGGCAAGGCACACTCGCAAATGTGGAACATATTCTATGACTTTTTCCTCAAGAAGTCTGACGTTACCCTTGTCGCTGCTCAAAGCCACCAACTCGCCGACCTCGCCAAAGACATCGAAACTTGGAACGGCAGCAAATACGGACCCTTTCTTCGAGTATGCACACTCCACACACTTGCTGAATTACGGAGGCACTGGCTCCTGTATGCGGAATTCAAGGACCTTCCTGTGGCCAAGAAGACGAAGATCAAAGAGTCCTTCTCTTCTGGCATGAAAGATGTTGCCAAAAAATATCCGCATATCCTTTCTGGCCTTCGGTCGGCGGGGCCGCTGTTGCCAAATGCGCTTGCTCTAGTCAAATCTGGGGATGCGCATCACGCCCATTTTTGGCGCAAAGGTGTTAACTCCATGGACCCGCAAGACTGGAAGGAGGCTACTGAGTTGAACCCTTTGTTCGTATATTCGGCGAGCGGTGACGCTTTCTCGGTTCACTATGGGACCGACCCTCTCACCACGTTGCCTTTGGCTCCAGCCTTCGCAGAGTTGAAGGGGATGACAGATAAACAAGGCAAGCCTGTGACGGCGAGTTCCATTGTCCATTTTGCACAGGGTGTTTTTGAAGACTGGTGTGCGGCGTTCAAAGCTGCGGCCGCGCGGCCCTCAAAGTTTGTGATCAGGTTCTTTTCTGGCGACGCTTTGAGCTTTTGCCGTGCCATACACTATTCCGCCTCAACATCGTCGACGTCATCAGGCCTGTTTACTTCCACGTGGACAGATTCCCGACTGGACCTCGACAGCGGCGACTACGGTGGGGATGCCGCTTGCAGAGCCCCGGTTGCATTCGATGTCATTGATACCTCGAATCTCGTGGATCATCTCGGGCTTTTGAATGTTATAGTGGTCACCATCCCCCTGCTGATTAGGAAGCCGTCGTCCGTTATCTTTACGGAGGCCCTTCTAGCCATGGGCCCTAACGCGGCTAAAGGTTTCATGGATGCCGCGCTCGGCGACCTCGCCGTCATGTCCGTCCTCCTAGATCTTACTCCTACGACATTCATCTCCAAGTTCACGACCAATTCTAACATTCACGAAGTTGCCTTACGGACTGCTGCCGGGCCGGAAGCAGCTCAGTACCACGAGCGCACGTCATGGAAGATTCTGTCATTAGCCGATTCACACTGCCTGGCTGCCAATGGCGGGTCACGGCTCTCGATTACTTTGGAACCCAAACAGCTTGCCACATTTCTGTTCGGAGTGTACCAGAAGATGTTCGCCGATGAAAACATGATGGCTGCCATGGCCATGAGCACGGAGCAAAAGCTGAAAGCTTTCGGTCTCATTCATTACGTTCGGAGCTCTTTTGCTTTGCTTCTCAGGCTGCTCAAGGATAGAACACAGACGGACTGGAGCACCGTCATGGATGGCCTTTACGACCTTTTGGATTCCGACCGCAGCCTGGTGTTTGGATCAAACTATGCGCAGGACTTGAATGTCCAGATTCATACTTTGGGCGTCTTTTCAGAGCTGAAGATCTTTCAGTCATCCTTTATTCGGAGCGTTGGGAGTAGATTTCGCACGTGGAAGACCGTCCCCACAGTTCTATGCATCACCCTCGTGGTACCTCGGAGCGCTCTCAAGAACCTCAAGAGCCTGGATTCGGAGAAGATCGGCACACCAGTCCTTCAATGCGAGGTTCGGAGTGCCAATTCCCTGAATTATTTCCCCTCCATCCATGCGATGTTTGGAAACCTCAAGGCTACTGGGGAGGATGATGAACTCAGACTGTCCTTGGTCGAAGATCCTGACGGCTGGGAAGGACGGGCTCCGCTCGCAGTGTCCTTTTGGGTCCCTACCTGGTTGCTAGCAAATAATCCGAACGAGTCTATCCGTGTAAACCTCGCCGCTCGCCAGACAGTGTCTAGCATACGGTCCTTGAGGAGCGCCCTCGGGTCGGATCTTCTCATTCATGGCGCGGCCCTCACCGACAAGGAGTCTGTGTTCCTCTCCCGCGAACGCCCGAATTATCCTGGAGAACTCGAGAAGATTGCAGCCATATCTCATGTCCAGACCGAGGCAACTAACGCGGCACGTGTTTCAGTGACCTTGAATCCTTCTTCCAAGGAGATCTCCACGTTTTCGGCGAAGTTGGAGGTCGTGGATGAGCAGGAGCGGGAGGCGCTGTTGGGCGGGGCGGCAGTCAACTACAAGCAGGTCTCCACCTGCGGAATCAATATTGTATATGGATCTTTCCACCACACGGTCTTTTTTCCGTTTCCAGTGGATGTCACCAACATCAAGCTGCGTATCGCCCGCAAGTCTCACTACATCGAGGTACGTACATGTATTGTGACGATTTCGCCAATGCGACTGACATGGAAGCGCAGATCGTAATACCTCCAGCGGGCCCTGCGACACCAGGTGGATTCTTCGTCGACCGATTCCCTCTTATCTTCTGTGGCAACACGCCGACGCTATGGAACATGCACCGAGTACATCTTGACCGCATGCCCGCCATCAATATCACCAAAAAGGCGCAGCTCGGCTGGCTCAATCCCCATGTGACTCTCATGATGTCCGACCGCGAACGCCGCAGCGTCAGCGCATCTCTTGTCAAGCAGCAAAGCATGCAGCAGACGCTCATAGACATCAAGGAATCTCTTCACGTTATGTACGTGCGATTCACAGGTCTTCAGGGTGACGGTCGCCATGCCGTATATGCTCTGAATGAGGCGTCCATGGGTGGGATGTACACTATTATCTTCATTGCGGACCTTCGTCTCGATGTCGCAGCCAACACCGCCGTTCTCGATGCGTACGCCCTACCGATAACCCACGAGCTGGTGAACCGCATCACGCCGTTCATCCAAAGGCTCAACGCTGGGAGCGATCGACCTGTCCTCGTCAATACTGTCGACAACGAGATGCGCTCGTGGAAATCCCTCCTCCCTGCGCTCGCGGAACGGGCGCGGCACTCCTGGAAGCACACTTCTACGTGCGAGTACCTGAAGGCGGGCAAGGTCCCGGTGTCTTTAGAGTTCGCGGAGAACCCGCTCTGCAGTTGCGGAAACGGCAAGGATGTGGAGGCATTCAGGCGCGTAAGTGAGTGGGCAGAATTTTCGCCGCTCGTCACGCGCATCGCTCTCAGCCCGCTGTTCGCGGTCTCCTACCTGGAAGAGGTGGGGCAGGACTTGAGCCAGCTGGGATTTTCCTTTGGACCTTCCACGCCGGCGCAAGCTTCTCTCCCGGAGGTATGTGCAGCCTGCGGTAGCAGCGGGAAACCAAGGCTACTGAGCTGCGCGAGATGCAAGAACATCGCTTACTGCACGGCAGTGTGCCAGAAAGCGCACTGGAGGTTGCACAAGGGGAGTTGCGTCAGAGTATGATTGTAGTCGAACAAACTTTCTAAAATTGTTGTGAGATGGAGTAAATATTGTCGATCAGAAGTTGGAGCGACCAGTGCGCAGTACTATGCGCAATGCGCAGTCGCGCACGTGACCATGATGCGGGTACGGCGAGCTCGGACGGTTGCTCCAGTGCCATGAAGACTTAGATATTGGGATAAGTAGAACGCCCGTACTTACACCGCACCACGTCACATTCCTTTTCCCTTTCCCTTTGGTTTTCGACCACCACCCTGCAAGCGACAGTTCGATTGCGTGCTCCACGCGTTGTGACATATTGCGTGAGTGCGCAGCCGTCTTCGACATCTCACACGCCCTTGATTTTTACCATCATCTCGCCGTTGGTCCAGACGGCCTCACCTTTGCCATGAACGACGAGAAACTGGACCGTGAGCCCCTCCTCGGCGACCTTAAGGGGGACGCCGAGGTGGCAAGCCCCGTCCTTGAGCAGCAAGTCGCGAAGCCCAAGCGATCCAAGCTTCGCAGGCTCATCCGCTTCATCGTCTTCCCTCTCTTCACTTTCTTATTCGTCAAGCATGCCCTCTCATTTCTTGTCGGAGTTCGTATGTCTCACGGCTGCGCGCGCGACAGCTCGAGTTTCGCCTGGGTTATGGAGGCCTTCAAGCCCAAGAAGCCTAGCGTGCCCTTCGGTCGTCTCGCAGAGAATTTCTTCCTGTGAGTCTTTCTCACCAGTAGCCATGCCTCGTACCTCATCCGGATGCGAACAGGACTATTCCCAACTCGGCGAGCGCCATCTCTGCCTCACGCCAGTATGCCTCCGTGCCCCACCTGGCAGGCTCCGACGGTGACCTTCAGACGGCCGAAGACTTCCTCCTGCTCCTCCAACGGGAGTTCGGCATTCCCAAGGGCGTGAAACAGCCTATCTACCCTGCTGGCTCCGCAGCTTCGCGCAATGCGACTCTATCGATCACGAACCTCACCGAACCCACTGCCTGGATCGACGTCTACTACCCCGTGTTGAACACACCCCTTGACCACAGCCTTCAGATCCTTGATGATGAGGGAGAGGTGGCCTGGACGGCAGAGCTTGAAGAAGTCGCAGACCAGACCGATGGCGATGCCTGGAACTATTCTGATGCCGTCCCAACCTGGCACGGCCTTAGCCGCGATGGAGAGGTTACGGGAAAGCTCATTGACGCTAATTACGGATTGAAGAGTGACTACGACGCTCTGGTTGCGAAGGGTGAGCGTGACAGACGACCTGTCAGTACTTCTTGACACTGAACTTTAACCACCACCGAGGCGTCAACCTCACGGGTGCCATCATCATCGCTCGCTATGGCGGTAACTTCCGCGGCCTCAAGGCTAGTGTCATCCTAGTGTATGGATGTGATGTCACAATTAATAATTTGCGCAGATCAAAGCCGCCCAGGAACTTGGTGCTGCTGGCGTCCTCATCTATTCTGACCCTCGCGACGACGGCACCGTGACTGAGGCTAATGGCTACACTGCGTACGCCTGCTGTCCATATACCGGTTCCAGCACTTACCTTGCACTCCAGCTATCCGCATGGCCCAGCTCGTAACCCAACTTCTGTGCAGCGTGGCTCCGTGCAGTTCCTCTCCATCTACCCCGGCGACCCTACAACTCCCGGCTATCCCGCGTACGAGAACATCACTCGCACCAACGGTAGCAATATACCGGAGATCCCGAGCTTGCCGATTTCGTGGGCGAATGCGAAGGTCCTGCTCGAGGAGTTGAACGACAAAAATAGGACAGTGAAGCTAGTCAACCACGGTGAGGGTGTTGCATTTGCGGCATTTATCCGGATTCTCACAATAACCTTAGTTGACACTAAGGTTACGCCAATCTGGAACTCTGTTGGTGTGATTCCTGGGCACATCAAGGACGAAGTTATCATTGTCGGAAATCATCGCGATGGTTTGTCTCGTCCTGACCTTGAGCGTTGCTGCGCTGACGGCTGGACTGTAGCTTGGGTCCTCGGCGCCACTGACCCCACTTCTGGCACGGCGTCCGTACACGAGGTGGTTCGCGGATTCGGCGCTTTGCTCAAGGAGGGCTGGAAGCCTCTGCGCACCATCGTGATCGCCAGCTGGGACGCTGAAGAGGTACAGAAGCATTACGTTCTTCTAATCGAGAGCAGGAGCTCATCTGTTCTTCAGTATGGCCTTATTGGTAGCACTGAGTGGGGTGAAGATTTCGCTGACTGGATTCAGAAGTACGTCGTGGCGTATTTCAACCTGGGTAAGCCTCCCCGCCCGTCGCCTGCATAGACCACTTAAGGCTAAATTACGTACACGCCAACAGATTCGTCGGTGTCTGGCTCCAAATTTAGCGCGTCGGCCTCTCCGTCCTTGGCTCACTTCATCCGTGAAACTGCCGAGCAGCTTCCCCATCCGACCGATCCCACGCGCACCCTTTGGGATGCCCGTCAGGACCAAGGCGAGCTGTTCGGTCAGCACGACGATGCAGAGTCGCTTGCTATGGAGGCGGAGACCACGGTTGTCCCTGACAGCATCGGTGTGTCGCCGCTGGGATCTGGCAGTGACTTCACTGTGTTCCTGCAGCGTCTCGGTGTTGCGAGTCTGAGCTCTGGATTCGGCTCCACCCGCCATGACCCTGTTTATCACTACCACTCTGTCTTTGATTCCGAGAGGTGGCAGGAGGTTTACGGCGATGTTGGCTTCGTTAAGCACGTAGGTTTCGTCGGTCCTTTTTTAAAATTGGTTGTTATCTTGACAATGATTCGCAGGTCGCCGTTGCGAAGCATCTCGGCGTCCAGACTCTGCGTCTTGCTGACTCGATCATCCTTCCATTCAACACGACTCACTACGCATTCGAACTTGAGAATTACCTAAACAAGTAAGCGCTCCCTTTTTCCATACACTTTGTTCTCATATACTGTCGACAGGGTGGAGGACCTCGCCGACGCGTCCTCGGTCGCTGCCAACCTCACGCCCCTCCGCGCGGCCATCAAGAGTCTCCAGTTCGCAAGTCTCAAGCTCGACCACGAGAAGCATGTGCTTGATCGCTTGGTGCGGCGTCTCGTTCATCGCTGGAGGAAGCATTTCCCCACACCTCCCAACCACGAAATCCCCGAAAATTCTCACCCTCCTCCCCCGCACCACCCCGAGCATCCTCAGCCTCCTAAGGCAACTCACCGTCCTGAACACCCTGAGCCCCCGTCCAGGGTTGGCCGCGTGCTCAAGAAGTGCAAGGGCATGTTCGGCCCGCCTCCCCCTCGTCCCGATGCCTTCATGGAGATACCAACAGGCAAGAAACACCGCGTCGGCCATGCAGGGGCTTGGCACGCTGAGCAGCGCGAGAAAGACGATGCCGTGCTCGCGACCATTTTGGGTGAGGAGGTCGATGAGAAGAAGCCTCACTTCCCGCATCTCCCGCACCACCCACACTGGCCTCACTGGCCGCGCCCCAAGCCGCGTCATCCGTCCCGTCGTATGCTCCGCGCGTTCAAGGCCGTGCGCAAGATCAATCAGAAGCTCGTTGCGTTTGAGCGTGGATTCATCCACGAGGATGGCATCAAGGACCGCGAATGGTACAGACATCTCGGTGTTGCGCCGGGCAAGTGGCTAGGTGCGTTATGTTCGAATGTGTTTAGTCTTGCGGCAGCTGATGTGTGTTATGCTTTGTTGACAGGGTACGGTGCGACTACCCTTCCCGCGCTCACGGAGGCAATCACCATCGAGAAGAATGCTACGCTCGTGGAGTACGAGGCGACTCGACTGAAGGAGGTCATTGAGAAGCTCACTGCCGTGTTGCGCGCATGAAGGGCTCGTTCACCATAGAACAGAGGAGACACTGATTTCACACAACCCATGTTAACCAACCAGACTCTTTACTCCGCCTCTTTGTACTCATAAGTATATCTTGGATGAATGCCAGATGCATACCAAGTTGCAAATCGGTACGTCAGTGACTGCATTCGGCAGGTGCGTCCCAGGAAGTCGATGTGTTCGTCTGCCCGCCGTCGCATCGACTCTTGCCCTTGCACTTCCACGTACTCTGCGCTCCCTCGCACACCCCCGCTCTTGCCGGCCCAAGACAGCACACCCTACTTTGCACCTACACCTCACACAGCCCACAGATCGCAATGGGCAACGCACCCTCCATGCAGCAGCGCGTCTACGGCCAAGGCCAACCACACATGGTGGCTCTGCGCGCGTCCGCCAAGGCAAATCAACCCGCGGAACTTGTGGAGGTGCGTCGATACTAAGAGCGGTCCTAATCATCACGCGCCCTAACGCGCTTGCTCGTCAGCACACGAAGCAGAAGGACGTCAAGTTCAAGGCGGCGGTGGACACCAAAGTAAGTTCAAGCTTCCCGCCGGCTCAATGCCGCAATCCGCCATATCCGCCGACTCTATACTGACTAAAGCGAAGCTGTTAGACAGGTTGAAGCACGAGATTGAGCCCGGGGCAGCCCGTGAAGTTATCAAGGCCTGCGCTAGCGCCTCCGTGCTTCCTCACAAGACTGACGCGCCCGCCACGCCGAACACGGTCGCCGCGCTCGCCGCCATTCCCCCTGCCGCCCTGCCCAAGACCTACGCCGACGCCACAAACGTAAGTCGCACTGCTGCGGTCGTATCCTCCCCTCGAAACAGAGATCCTGACAACCCGTCAGCTCGCAGCCCAGTTCCCCACGCTCGCGTCGGACATCCTCAAGTCGCCCCTCGCCAGCGGGCCCCCCGAAGGATTCCGCAGCGCCTCCTGCGAGCACACGCGCGACATACCGAACTGGGCCCTCGCCCCGCCAGACGAGCAGCGCGCCGCGCCACCGCGCTCGAATCGGAGCAAGCGGCCCGGGACTCCCGCCCGACGGCCCGGCGCTCCCACCGACGAGAACGCCCCGCCGCAGCGCGATGCGCCGCCGCACCTGCGGGAGATGGCATCGCGCGGGGAGGCCCAGACGGAGAAAACTGCGGGAAGAGGGCGCAATCGCAGGCGCCACCCGGTGAGGGCAGAGGTCAAGCGCGCAGAGACCAAACCCAGCAGAGGACGGGGTCCTGCCAGGGCTGACGCGCCGCAGATCGACGGCAACGGTGGGCGATCCAAGTCCAAGTCCAGGAGACGGGCCCGCAGCAAAGCTCGCTCGAAGGGTCCAGCGAGCGCGTCCTCTTCTGTCGCCAATCTCGGTGACCTCGTTGGCCCGCCGCCTATGCCTTCCGCACAGGTGGTCGAAGCCATAGACGAAGACGTCGAAATGATGGAGCAGCAACGATCCGTCTCCGTACGGGAGGTGGAGCAGGCGCTGAAATTGGAGTTGCCCACCGAGGACGATATCGACGCGCTGGCAGACGTCGAGCCTGTTCGTTCGAGCACTATGCTTGCCTCGTATGCTTGCTATTCGCAGGGCCCGCGCCGGGTTCTTTCGAAGGAGCAGGGCCTCACTGCGCCGCAGCCGACCTTGTCTGAGAGCACGCCACGGCTGGAGACCAAGGAGTATTTCCAGAGGCGTACTAGGGAGCGCTCCAGCGACGCTGCGAGGCAAGCAAAGCCTCGACAGGATCCCGGCATCGCATCAGCCGGCCCTTCGCTCGCGAAAGACGTAGCTGTCTCTCAGCCGACAATGGATGCTCTGGAATCGATCTTGAAGACACACACAGCCGAAGCAATGCAGAATCGCTTGCCGGAGGGGAAGTCGAAGCAGCTCGAACACCGGGCAAGTGGGGGTGCGGAGACGCCTAACAGGTCGCCCTCAACTCAGACGCAGGCTGGCACCGGCAAAGCTTCCGACCCCAGCACAGACGCATTTGCGTTTGACCCCAACGGCTCGCCGTTCACGCCCAATGCAACGTCCAGCCCGCGTGTCGACGCCTTCGGGCTCAACAGCGCGCCCACACCGCCCGCCGGCTCGCCGGCCCTGCGCACCGCGGGCGCTGGCGGTCTCGTCACCCCAACGAACGAGGGCGCAAAGCGGGCACTTGGACCGGGGCGTGAGGCCCCACACGCGCACCGGGTCGTGTCGCTGTCCATCCCAGCGTCGCGGGGGCGCGACGCACGTGAGCTGGCGTTCGCGTACGCGCAGGCACAGGCACAGCGCGCCGCACAGGAGGCGGGCGCATTGCAGCCGGACGAGGAGAGCTCGGGCGGGGGCGGCGGCCTCAGCGGCGGCGTCGCGCTGGGGTGCAACCCGGCGACGCGGGGCCGGGCGCGAGCGCAGAGCCGGCGGGCGAGTGGCGCGTATGCGCGGCCGGTGGAGCACGTTGTGTACTCGCCGAGCGGCGGGCTCGCGGCGCCGCAGAACGGGCGCCGCAAAGAGAGGCGCAAGGGCGTTCAGGGGCAGGGTGATGCGATTGGACCGGCGGGTGGGGCGCAGGGGCAGCAGGGCGGGTGGAATGGAGGCTGGGGCGCGCGAGAGGGGCTGGGACGCGACTCGGACGTCGGGTGGGACTGGGCGAACGCGGACAATCCGACGGCAGGGTTGGGTCTCGATGTCTGGCCATGGGGATGAGACACGATTTGTATACATCCTATACAGTAGCTAGTAGATGGGCTTAGCAGTGGCCTAGCGGGGATCCGGAGTGTCGGCCAAATTAAATGTCTCGTTATTTAACAAGGCGCTTCTCTGACGGAAGCAAAATATGTACGCGGCGGCAAAACGCTGAACACGGTTAGAGGAGGGTCTCACTCGGTTATTGTCATTGGCCTGCTCTTGTCTGCCCCCCGCTACATATCCCGCAACGCCTCGACGCGCTGGAGCGAACTCCTCTCCTTCCCCGCTCTCCCGCCCACTCCCGCCCTCCAGACGCCATCCATGCCTTACGTCGACATCGCCCGCGGGGATGACTACGTCTCGCTCTGGTACGTGACCAACTCGCCCACGGGCCACGTCGGCGGGTTCGACCCCGCGCGGCCAACGGTCATCATGCTGCACCCGTTCTTCCTCGACTCGTCGTGGTGCGACGCGCAGTTTGGCGACCCGCGCCTCAGCGCGCACTACAACCTCATCGCGTTCGACGCGCGCGCGGCGGGCAAGACCGTCTCGCGCCCGAGCGGCCTTCAGGATGCGTGGACGGATGCGGCGGACTTGGCGTTTGCGTGCCATGTGAGTGTGTTGGTCGCGGTGTGGGCTGCGTGGGCTGATGTGTGTGCAGGCGCTGTGGTTATCCCCGGCGCATGTATGGGCGAGCGAGACCATCGGCGCAAACATGGCTATCCGCTTCGCAGCGCTGTACGTCCCCGCGCCCACCCGCCTCGCGCCTTCGCGTTCTGAAACCCATGCTTCCCCAGCTTCCCCGAGATGTGTCTCAGTCTCACGCTGCTCTCCGTGCCGTCTCCTACCGAGTGCGTGCTTCCCCGTCGGATCGCCCATTGTATGTTCATGCGTTGCACAGGTTGGAAGCGTTCTTCCATACGTACGACGAGCTTCTGCATATGTGGGCGCATGCGGGCGATCTCGACACGCTCGAGTTCGCGCTCATGCAGATCGTGTCTTACATCGTGGGCCCGGTACGTTCTGCGGCGTCCGTTGCCAGGGTCTGGAGCTCACCGGTATCTCTCCACGTAGGATATAGACATGGACATAGCCGATGAGGTGCGTGCTGCGTGTGCTGCATCCGACGTGCTCGGCCTGACTGCGCTTTTCACGCAGCTTATTGCGTACTTCGAGATGAGCTATCCGCCCTTCCGGAGATACCTCCTCGCGCAGCTCGGGAACGTCCTCATGAATGTGAGTGCACCCCCGACTTGGACGAAGCTCGCGCTGCCGTAAACGGTTATCTGACTGGCTTTCTAGCGAGAGCCGCTCACAGAACGGGAGCTTGCCGCCGTCACACAGCCGACATTGCTTATTCATGTATGCGAACTTCCGTCGCTGATCGTGGCGCGTGTGTATGCTCACAAAACTTTCAGGGCGACAGGAACCAAATACACCCCCTGCAGTATGCAGAGCGGATGGCAGCGAGTTTAGTTAACGCGAGGGGCGGGGCTAAACTTTTTGTTGTCAAAGGTGCGTCGGCAAATTCATGTCTTATCTGTCTCACTGAACGGCGTCCTCCGCAGGTGGTCAGGGCTACCTCAGCGTCGTGCCCGGTTGGGCATCGATTGCAAACCAGGTCTTCGTGAAGTTTCTCGAGCGCCAGCCCCACGCGCGGTCGGATCTGCGTCCCCCGGCCGAGCCGGTACAGGAGCGTATGTCGCGCGCGCTAGACACGCTCGCGGACCTCGTCGACGACCCGTCCATCGGACATCGCGGGCGGGAGGAGATATCGTCCATGTCGTTCTCGCGCATCTCCCCACAAGTGCAGGGCCTGCAGACGGAGAATTTCGTGCATGCGTCGAAGGACTCGTGCAAGGCGTTCTCGCCTTTGGGCGCGGACGGGCGGCCGATGCGCAGGTGCGAACGTTTTCTTTTGATTGTGTGTGCGCTGTAGATGGAAGTGCTCATCTGTGGGGCAGATATTCTGAGCGCAAGCACGACCACTGGTTCCAGGGTGACCGCTACTGGATGTCGTACGCGGAGAGCTGGCAAAAATCGGAAGAAGACGAGGAGGACTACCTCCGCGGGCACTCTCCGATGGGGGCCCTCGCGCTGGAGGGGCAGCTGGAGACGGCGTCGAAGGAGATTGTGCGGGTGAGCGCGACACATCGCGCGATGTTCAACCCCGGCACAGTCGAGCGCATGGACCAGCTCGTGGTGAAGAGCAACCTCGCGCGTGTCGCGTCGGCGACGGCGATTCCGCTCGGGCGGCTTATCATCGGCTCGTAGCTGGTACGCAAAAAGTTATCTGTGGATCGCGATGCGCGCGTATACGTACATCTCTGTATAATGTTCATAAGTCGATGCTTTGTTGCTGATCTATTCGCCTTTCCTTTCTCTAGTTATGTGTATCTCTCCTTTTCAACTATCACTTTGCCCGTCAACACTGATGTCTACGTTCGTTGCCTGCATTCCCGCCTATCTCACACTGTCAAGCAGCTCTGCTGGCATGTTTGTTTCTTGTCCTGCATTGATTGTGAGTCGCAGAGAGTGAGAATCTCGGTCGCGTTGGGAACGAGGCGGAGGCTCTCGGGGACCGTGGAGCCTCCGGCAGCAAAAGCAAAGCGTGGATCTCGATCGTCGATTGGCAAGTGGGGAGATTGCCTTGCCAGATGCGTCCTTGAACGCCTCGCCTCGGACATGAGATCCCAAGAATATTTGCAAGTCATCGACGGGCGGCGGCGAGCAGCAGAGGAGAGCAACGGTGCTCGCTGGCCTGCCCGTGGGGAGTTGGAGGCGGGCGGGGGCAGTAGAAGCGATGCAGAAATGGGGGACTGGCAGTGGAGCAGGCGTGGGAACATTGCGTCGGTGGTGATGGATTGGGAGTACGTTTGCCATTTCGACGCTCAGCTGCGCCAGCTGGGGAGTAAATATGGCGGGGACTCGACCGCAGATATTCGTCCGCCTGTGGCCCCTTCCCGCCCCGCCATGTCCCACTCAGACTCCCCCTCCCTCGCCCCCACAGACAGCGGCCTCACAACTCCCTCCTCCACCGCCAGCCTCGTCCCCGCAGCTCCCTACGCAAAGTTCTCAAGAGGCAACACCCCAGACCAGTTCGGCAGCAGCTTCTACGTGCGTTCCTCCACCCCGCCGCTTTTTTTTCCCAGCTCCTCGTCCTCACCACCGTCCACAGTCCTACCATGACGCGCCCTACCCAGACTCCTTCAGCAAGTCGGGCAAGCGCGGCAGCGGCCTCGAAGAAAAGGTGCCCTGCGCTTCCCTCCCGCCGTCGTCCGCACTTAACGCGTCCCTGCAGTTCTCGCTCTCTCCCGACCCGCAAAAATGGGGTCTCAACGTCTCCCCCGAGTTTCTCGAGGCCGACGACGACATGCACAACCCCGATGAGCGCAAGGGGAAGGACCTCTACCACCACCGCGACGTCTTCACCGTCCGCGGCATCACCAACGTGGGCTGCCTTCTCGTTCTCTGCGTGGGAATCGTCGCTCTCTTGTATGCCCGCACCCCCGCCGCATGTATGAACGGCCCCCGCTGACTCCGCCCGCCCCTCCTCAGCGCCGGGTACCCCATCGCGACCGCCCTCACGCGCACGACGCAGTCGACGAACGGTGGGTTCAACCTCGGTGGCACCAACGCGTCGGGCCAGCTCCCGATGATGATCGGCGGGTTTGGTTTGATCGACCCGCAGACGCCGCGCGACGTGTACACCCGGAAGGGTGTGTCCGACGGCGCGGACTACGAGCTCGTCTTCTCCGACGAATTCAACACGGACGGGCGCACCTTCTACCCCGGTGACGACCCGTACTGGGAAGCTGTCGACCTCCACTACTGGGTGCGTGCGGACCGCACGGCAGGTCACCGGTGTTCTGACCGCATATATGCAGGCAACCAATAACATGGAGTGGTACGACCCCGCCGCGATCACGACTTCAAACGGCTCTCTTGTTATCACGCTCTCTCAGAAGGAGACGCATGGTCTGGACTACCAGGGTGGCATGATGTCGACATGGTGAGTTGTCAGGATGTCGGAGGCCCGTGATTTTGTATGCTAATAAATACGCGCCCAGGAACAAATTCTGCTATACCGGCGGCTACTTGGAGGTGTCGGTTATGCTTCCGGGTCTCACCAACGTGGTCGGCCTCTGGCCATCCGTGTGGACCATGGGCAATCTCGGTCGCGCAGGATATGGTGCATCATTGGAAGGCATGGTGAGCCGTTGTCCGCTCAGTATGCCTTGCTTGCATTGACGCCGTCCTTCACAGTGGCCATACTCGTACGACTCGTGCGACGTAGGGACCCTCCCCAACCAGACCATGAACGGCGCGCCTGCTGCTGCATTGATAAATGGCGACCCAGTGCACGGCGGCGCGCTTTCTTACCTCCCAGGTCAACGTCTGTCGCGCTGCACGTGCAACGGTGAGAGCCACCCTGGGCCGCAGCATTCCGACGGATCGTTGGTTGGTCGCGCTGCGCCAGAAATCGACGTGTTCGAGGCGCAAGTGCGTGGGAGCCCGGTGACGCTGGAGGAGCTGCCGCTCATGGGAGAGGTGTCGCAAAGTGCTCAGTGGGCGGTGAGTCTCGATGTCGGGTATTCAAGCAAGTCGATTGCTAATGCATGGCGCCCGTAGCCCATGAACGCAGGCTACGTGTGGTTGAACAACTCAGACAACATGATCATCTACGACAAGACGATCACTGCGCAGAACACGTATACCGGCGGTATCACGCAGCAGGCGGCCTCGGTTGTTAGTGTCACCAACCAAGATTGTTACGAGGGCTCCGGCCGCTGTTACTCCACATATGGGTTCGAGGTGTGTCTTCTGTTCGTCGGTGCTTGGCGTGACTTTCTGAACCTCGCTGTAGTATAAACCTGGCTTTGACGACGCATATATCACATGGATTTCAAGCGGCGTCCCATCGTGGACATTGAAACAAGCAGGCATGGCCGCGGATCCGAATACCCAAATAGCAGCCAGACCGATACCCCAAGAACCCATGGTGCGTAATCCGCCCGTCTAGTTCCTCATCGCTACCAGAGGGCTCAACGATTCTATACACAGTATATCATCATGAACATGGGCATGTCGACGAATTTCGGCCTCGTCGATGTGGCACATATACCCTTCCCGGTACACATGTACATCGACTACGTGCGTGTGTACCAACTGAGCAACGCGCGGAACGTCGGGTGCGATCCCAGAGACTTCCCGACGTCGCAGTATATCAATACGTGCGGGCATCGTTCCTCCATGCATGCGGATCGGGTCCTGACGCAGATTCATAGATACCCGGAAGCATACAATAATCCGAATCTGACGACGTGGGTGAACGACTACGGCAAACCGTTCCCCAAGAACAAGCTCGTCAACCAGTGTTGAGATACCCGCTCCGCCGCCTCGCCATGCGCTGCCCGTCGACCTGCTCCCTCGCCCACCGCGCACCTTCCTTTTCATACCAATCCCGCCACTATGATACTCTCTTGCCACTGCATATACTCGCTCTCGCTTGATATCATACTCTAGACTCGGACTCTCCGGACAGTTTGACACCCTGGACTGGACGCTTGTGCCTCGCTACCCTCATACGTCGTACGTCCTCTACACTCACGGACACTGCACTGTATCACTATATACCTATATACCTACCGCTCCTGTGCCTCGTTGCCTCCCCCGACACCTAACCAGTCTGCTACGAGGGGACAAAATACTTCTTGCGTACATACGTCTGTAGTTCGAATGCGATGAATGTACATATGTTTGCGCTGTAATGAAACCTGACTGCCTTCCGACTACACACATGAACAGAACCACAAATAAATGGAAAGTGACGTAGGTGTTAGATGCGCGGCAGAGTTAGACTTTGCTTCCTCGTCACTTAGCTTCATAAAGCCTAAGTAACCAGTCGAGGGACTCAGTTGAATGGATCAACCTGTCGCGACAGATCAATATGAGCCGGGCCGCGAAGGCAGCAGCCTATGGCGGGCGCGCCGCAAAGATATCCTTGTGCGCCATGGATAAATCCGGTCGATCATGCAGTCGCGGCCAATTATCTCGAGAGAACATGGCTGCGAGCGTGTAACCAAGCAGTAGGAGCTGCCCAAAGGGCGAAGAATGAGTAATCGCTCCGAGGACGGACTGTCTGACCGAGAGGGCGTGTCAAAAAGGAGTATAGCGATGGCGGGCAAGCATACAAGGAACTTACTGCACCACTCCGGAAGTCGTTGCGCACGAGCAAAATTGTTGTCGCCATTGAGCACAACTAGAAAAAAAACCTATCTACAAGTTATAAAGAAAACCTGAAGCCTTTCCGCTGCCAGTGGTAATAGCCTTTCGATGATTTGAGTTATTCGGTGGTCTCCTCTTCGTCAACCAAAATTCTTTGCAGAATCTTCCGGTCGGGCCTGCACTGGTAACAACAAATGAAGAACAATCTTGAGCTTGAGGAACATTAGTGCATGAGGTTTACGGCAACAACGACGCTTCAGCGATTATAACACGAGACAACTATACGGGGACCTAGTGTTGTTCAACGACAAGCGCAACGAATATCTTACATAGTTGAGCAATTCAGACAGCAGCTCACGCACGTATGCGCTTTGCGATCTGCTCGATAGCCACGCGCAGCCTCTCCGCCTCGTACGCCACGAGCGTGGCGTTCTTCTCGATCGTGACGGCCTCCGTAAGGCCCGGCAGCGGCGTCCCGCCATACCCTGCGTACATACCATCAGCAAACGATACACCTCCCCGACCGGCAAGTCACACGCACCAGACCACTTGCCCGGGGCGACGCCGAGATGCCTGTACCACTCGCGCTCGCGCAAGCCCTCGGTGTGTATAAACCCGCGCTCGAACGTCGCTAGTTTCTTGTTGACCTTGCGCACGAGCGCCCACGCGCGGATGAGCGTGGTCGGCGGCTCCTCGGGCTGCGGGAACGGCCAGGGGAACTTCGGGAGGCGCGGCCACGCATCATTGTGCCGCGTGGACTGCACAACGCGCTAGTCGTGTGTGTGGTGTGTAGCGTGTCCCGATACTCGGGTGTAACGACGGCTAACGGTGTAATATGTGCGACGGGATCGATGATGTTAGCACGAGTTGCCGAATGGTTCGAAGTGATGCGACGATCAAATATGTCCAACAGAGGCATCCTCCTACGGCAGAGGTCGCGGTCGTGTTCAGTGAACGTCTTATTGTCTTTCGGGTAGCCGAGTGCATCCTTCAGAAAGCGCTCCGCAGCGAACTTTTCGTGGTCGAGCACGAAGCTGAAAGCTGCAGCGATCGGATGGCGAGGCGCAGAGGAGCGCAAAGTCGGAGACTATGGACGCGGCAGCAGCCTGCGCCTCGATTCTGTCGGGTGAACATTTGTTGAGTCAATAAGATGGACCTAGAAGATGGAGAATATGGCGTACTTGTCGAGGTAGGACGCTAGCGTGAAGGCGTAGTGCGTCGTGTTGAATGGGATGACGAGGGAGTCGGAGAGACGGATCATCTGCAAGCCCAAGAGCTTGGCGATCGATACCTGCACGCAGACACCCATCAGAATCTCCTCCTTCACACATTGGCAGCGGCTCTGCCATACTCACATGCCTCGCAAACCCCGGGTCACCGTACATCTCCTGCCACCTTTCCGAATCGTAGATCGAATGGTAGTGGTACACTGGGTCCGAGCGCGTGCTCCTGAAGCCGACGTAGGCTCGTCACACCCGCACGCTGCACAAACACCGTAA